>CM075977.1:388719276-389074995 GCA_038087875.1 Malacoraja senta
TTGCTCTACATCGGTGAGACCAAGCGTAGGCTTGGCGATCGCTTCGCCGAACACCTCCGCTCGGTTCGCAATAACCAACCTGATCTCTCAATGGCTCAGCACTTCAACTCCCCCTCACATTCCGAATCCGATCTTTCTGTCCTGGGCCTCCTCCATGGCCAAAGTGAGGACCACCGTAAATTGGAGGAGCAGCACCTCATATTTCGCTTGGGCAGTTTGCACCCCTGCGGTATGAATATTGACTTCTCTAATTTCAGGTAGTTCTTATTTTCTCCTCCCCTTCTCAGCTCTCCCTCAGCCCTCTGGCTCCACCTCTTCCTTTCTTCCTCCCGCCCCCCCCCCCAACCCCACCCTCACATCAGTCTGAAGAAACGTTGCCTATTTCCTTCGCTCCATAGATGCTGCCTCACCCGCTGAGTTTCTCCAGCGTTTTTGTTACCTTAATAATCTTATATGTTTCAATAAGATATCCTCTCATCCTAAATTCCAGAGTATACAAGCCCAGCCGCTCCAATCTATCAATATATGACAGTCCCGCCATCCCGGGAATTAACCTCGTGAACATACGCTGCACTCCCTCAATAGCAAGAATGTCCCTTCTCAAATTTGGAGACCAAAACTGCACACAACACTCCAGGTGTGGTCTCACTAGGGCCCTGTGCAACTGCAGGAGGACCTCTTTGCTCCTGTACTCAAAATCCATGACATTAATGGGGGATGGACACAGAAAAAACAGCAGCAAAATATAAATCAAACCTCCAAAACATTTGATTGAATAGAAATGATCTTAGATAAACAGATTGGAGTAACTCAGCGGGTCAGACAGCTGTGGAGAGAAAATGGTCAGGAGGCATTTTGAGACACTTCTTCAGTCTGATTGGAGTTGGGGAGGGGGGGGGGGCGGTTGGAAATGCCAATATGAAAAAATCCAGGACAAGTCGGGGCTGGCAACTGATGACAGTCAAGAATTATTAGCTAGAGATTGTTAGCTAGAGATGGTGTGAGCTCAAGAGGGATACATTCAGACATTGGCATAGAAACATAGGTGAATAGAACCCAGGGGAGGAGAGTCTAAAACTAAAGGCCATAGGTTTAAGGTGCAAGGGGAAAATGTTTTAAGTAACCCGAATGGCAACTTTTTTACATAAAGGATGGTGCGTACATGGAACGAGTTGCCATAGGGAGCGGCAGAGGCCGATGCAATTATAAAATGTTTACTCCAGAGATATTGCCTGACACCATTGAGTTACTCCAGCATTTTGTGTCTATCTATCCACAACATTTAAAAGATGGATAGATAGTGTACGAAGGAACTGCAAATGCTGGTTTAAATATTGGAGTAACTAACATGGTTCGAAGATAGACAGAAAATGTTGGCGTAACTCAGCGGGACAGGCAGCATCTCTGGAGAGGAGGAATGGGTGACATTTTCGGGTCAAAACAGCCCAAAACGGCACGCATTCCTTCTCTCCAGAGATGCTGCCTGTCCCGCTGCGTTACTCCAGCATTTTTGTCTATCTTAGATGGATAGAAACATTTTGGAGGGTTATGTGCCAAGCGCAGGTAAGTGGGACTAGCTCAGTTAGGCAACTTAGTTAGCATGGGCAATATGGGGTGCAGGACTATTTCTGTGCTGTAAAGCTCTCTGACCCAATATGGATATGCAGAGAGGGATATGAATCATGTAAAAGGGAGATAAAAGATGGCATCATGTGGGTTGAAGAGCCCGTTCTCCGGTCTGAAGAAGGGTCTCGACCCGAAACGTCACCTCTTCCTTTTCACCAGAGATGCTGCTTGACCTGTTGAGTTACTCCAGCATTTTGTGTCTATCTTCTTGAGTTTGAGTTTAGTTCAGTTTATTGTCACGTGTACTGAAGTACAGTAACAAGCTTTTGTTGGCGGAAAGACTGTACATAATTACAATAAAGGGTATAACGTGAATAACGTTTAGTGCAAGATGCAGTAAAGGCTGATCAAAGTCAGTGCGAGGGTCTCCAATGAGGTAGATAGTAGCTCAGGGACCGCTCTCTAGTTGTTGATAGGTTGGTAACTTTTATGAGATCGCTCCTCAACATCCACTATGTTCTATGTTCTATGACTCTATGACCTTTCTGCTCTGATACCTTCCTGTAGCCTACATCTGTCCTCTCCACGATCTATTACATGGCCAAAGACGAGATCTTGGGAAGAATCCTGCTACTCTTGCCTGCTCTGGTCCCCTTTAGAAGAGCAACCAGTCTTTAAGTATGACCTTGCCAGCATCACAATTGTTAGTATTCTATCCAGTGGCCTGGAGCAAGTCATTAGTCAACATTAACAACTTGCTCCTTACACAATGACAATTGAAGAATCTGATGACACTTGTACGGCACAATCTAATTTGTCTTTCAACTGCGATGACTTACATTTGTACCGATGCACAGCCATCTAGCTGCTGGATGTTGCTTTGAAATATTAAGCAATGTAAACTGGTCAAATAATTAACTGACATATTTAAAGTTTGGGCTGTCAAGGTCATTCACCAGATCCAGTTCAGCTGATTAGCATCTGAGAAAAAGATAGCCTCACTGATCTGCACAGTAACCTATGTGGATGAATGTGACTTTGCTTTAATGAGGGGGCTGTGAAGCACTTAGATTACAGTAACAATTAACACAGTTAATTAATAAGCCCTCTGTATGTGCCTATTGTAATTTTCATTGCTTAACCTTGCAATGGTATTAGTGTGTCAACTTTGATACTGCAATAGAACGCTTTGCTGTGTCTGACTTTACTTTGATGACACAGAAAAGAGAGTTAACCAGTTTACCTTGGGGTTATTCTATTTTCCTCTGTTGATTGTTAATATTCATATCATACTTATTCTATAAAGAGAGAGTTAGAGATAGTTTTTAGGGCTAATGGAATCAAGGTATATGGGGAGAAAGCAGGAATGGGGTACTGATTTTGGATGATCAGCCATAAGTATATTGAATGGCGGTGCTGGCTCGAAGGGACGAATAGCTTACTCCAGCACCTATTTTCTATGTTTCTATGTTTCTATGATTGGCTCTACATCATAAAATTATATTAATATAATTTTTTTTAAGCCATTTAAGAAGCAAAATAAGATGAACATCTCAACACAGTGGCACAGCAGAGGGGGCATGGTGGCGCAGCGGTAGAGTTGCTGCTACACAGCTCCAGGTTCGATCCTGACTACAGGTGCTGTCCATACATAGAGACATAGAGTCATAGAGTGATACAGTGTGGAAACAGGCCCTTGGCCCAACTTGCCCACACCAGCCAACAATGTCCCAGCTACACTAGTCCCACTTGCCTGCGCTTGGTCCATATCCCTCCAAACCTGACCTATCCATGTACCTGTCTAACTGTATCTTAAATGATGGGATAGTCCCAGCCTCAACTACCTCCTCTGGCAGCTTGTTCCATACACCCACCACCCTTTGTGTGAAAAAGTTACCCCTCGGATTCCTATTAAATCTTTTTCCCTTCACCATGAACCTATGCCCTCTGGTCCTCAATTCCCCTACTCTGGGCAAGAGACTCTGTGCATCTACCTGATCTATTCCTCTCATGCTTTTGTACACCTCGATAAGAACATTTTTGAAAAAATTTCTGCAACCAAAAATTGGTCGCCATGGAGAAAATCGATACTTTTGTAGTAGTAGGTGCAGTTGTAGTAGGGTCGCCATGTAGTTATAGGTAGTCGAGATAGGCGCAGGTAGTTTTAGTTAATCTCCTTTGCTGCCCGGGCATTTTCATTGGCTCATTGGGGGGGAAAAAATGCAAGCACGCATTTTCAGAACCAAGGAGAACTGACCGGTAATGTTAAATGCCCGCCGACTTCACAGCTGTGTATCTCTGGCTTATTAAAAAGTTGTCTGGCGACTTCCGGTGGCGTCATGTTAGACTAACAGACGTGCACCCAGCTCCTCTCCCGAAAAACTTCACGATTTATCGTGTAAAACGGGTCCGAAAATCGGGATTGTTTTTAAAAACCTTACCGGAGCTTCTGGTTACCGCGCTGATGACGTCATCGTTAAACGCGATGTTTTAAACGGTGGTTTGAAGCCCTTTAAATGAGTAAATTGACTCCAGCTGTGAGCCCTCAGAGAGCTGTGAATAAACTGTCGAAACAGTTCGAAACTGAAGTTACCTCTGAAGTCTCTGAAGTGGCTGCAGAAATGGATACAAGATCTAAGAAAGACTTTGATGACTTGAAAAAATCAATGAAAAATTTGAAAGATGAGATCTCGGATAATAGGGTGGAAGATAAGAAGGAAATGAAGGAAAATTCGGCAAAAATGATGGAAGGAATGCAGAAGATGATGAAGGATTTAAATGCTGGTAACCAGAAGAATATGACGGATTTACTGGACACTATGAATAAACGAATTGATGAGGTGAAAGATGGACTATCAGAGAAAATGGATAAGATGGATGTAATTACTACGGATAAGTTCACGGCTGTACTTGAAACAGTAGCTGCAAGTATGCAGACAATTACGGAATTGGAGAAAAATACGGCACGACTGGTTGAAGACATGGCGAAATTGAGGCAAGAACATGAGCAAATGAGGCGAGAAAACGAACAAGCATCACTACAAATGGGGACTCAATTAGAGAAAGTCTCATTCAAATGCCTGGACCTGGAAGCTCGTTCTAGACGCCAGAATCTGAGGATTCTTGGTGTTTCAGAGGGGGCAGAAGGGGAACAGGTACGTGAATTTGCCATGGGCTTGTTGAAACAACTGTTGAATCTTCCCAAGGAACCGAAAATCGAAGTGGCTCATCGTGTCCCAAGATTTGGAAAAAGATTTGATGCGGGAAAAGCTTATCCACGACATATTATAGTGAAATTTCGAGACACTGCAGAACTGGAATATGTTATGACAAAAATCAAATATGGTGTACAATTACGGCTGGACAAAGACACTATTAAGATATTCAGGGACTACCCACATGAAATTGTGCAAAAAAGAAACAAATTTGATAAGGTTAAAGATCTTTTAAGAGGGAGAGAAGGGGTCAGATTCGGGGTTTTTTATCCCGCTAAAATGCGTATTTCTTTTAATGGTCTTGAAAAGTCATTTGTTAAGCCTGAAGACGCTTTCAAATATGCCCAAACGATTGTTGAAAGACAGAAATAAAAGGGAGCTTTGGCAGATCCGAATAATTCTCAGCTATGTTTTGTCTGGGGATAGTTACATTGTTATCTCCGGAATGTTGAAGCAAGGACATTTTCTGTTCAAAACGTGTAAACAACTTTATAACGGGATATGAATTAGAAAATAATTGCTTATTGATTAAAATGTTATAACCAATTGTAAGAACTTATCCTATTAACAATTTTAAAAGTTATGCAGGTTAGATTAGAATACTAACAAAAAAAACAAAAAAATAATGAACTAACATACTAATATGAATTTTTAATAAATTGTAACCTTGTCTATAAGCGGGAGGAGGGGATGAGAAACGAGCTCCTGGCTTATGTCCAGGAGCACGTCTCATTAACCCCTTCAACCAACAGCTGATTCTTATTGAAATCAAAAATATTGGTTTAATAATTAAACTCTGATATATATATATGTTATAAGGAAATATCAGGGTAAAATTGTATTATATATATGAATGTGAGGCCTCGTTTTAATATTTTAATATGTTATGATTAACTAAGAGAGCGGAGCGAGTTGAGCAACAACGCAATGGAAGTCAAAATAAGGTTTTTTCCCACCTACAGGTGGGTCACTTGCTACAGTGCCGACTATAGACACTGTAGCCTCACTTTTTTAGTTTTTTTTTTATTACATAAAATCACTTGTTTGTGTTTTGTGTTTAGTGATAAGAATAATATGGACATACCAACAAAAGTTAATAATTCAAAAACTCCCCCAATACCTAAAGACCTGGGATATGGACGCACCACAAGATTCAAAGGTACTATAATTATTCAAAATGCATGACACCACACAAAAGAACCTAGGAGGAGTCTCATTTTGTAGTTGGAATATAAGAGGTATTAATGAACCTATCAAAAGGGGTAAGATATTAGCTCAGCTAAAAATGTATAATTCTGACATTACCTTCCTACAAGAAACACACCTAAAACCTCAGGACCAAGTTAGGCTGAGGGCGAAATGGATAGGTCAAACATACCACTCTTCATTCACTTCAAAATCTAGAGGCACGTCAATTATCATAAGAAAAGGTATACCATTTAAAGCAAAGAATATTATAACAGATATAGAAGGGAGATACCTAATAGTTAATGGAGAAATCCATGACACTCCACTTACTTTGGTAAATATATATGCCCCTAACTTTGATAACCCCCACTTTTTCAATAAAATCTTCAATATAATTGCAGAGTCAAACTATCAAAATGTTATAATAGGCGGAGACTTTAACTGTGTTTTAGACCCGTACTTAGATAAATCAAGTCAAAAACAGAGAGGGAATATGAAATCGAAAACTGGGGAACTCCTCAATACCTACATAAACAACACTAATATAGCAGATGTTTGGAGAATTGTGAATCCAACTGGCAGGGAATATTCGTTTTACTCAATGGTACATAAGACATACTCACGTATAGACTACTTTCTGCTGGATACAAAATTAATCCCCCAAACATCTAATGCAATATATCATACAAATTCAATTTCAGACCATTCTCCACTAACTTTCTTTTTAAAACTGGAAGGATTGTCTAAGAATAATTCATTCTGGAGATTTAACTCTCAAATTTTAAAAGATCCACAAGCGAGTATATATTTAAAAGAACAAATGGAGGTCTTTTTTCAAACAAATGATACTTCAGATATATCGCCTACTTTACTTTGGGAATCTTTTAAAGCATACATTAGGGGTATTATAATTTCATATCAAGCTTTTCAAAATAAAAAGAATAAGAATGAACAAAGACAGTTAGAAGAACTTATTAGACAAATGGATATAGATAATGCTAAAGATCCATCAATAGATAAACATAATAAAATAATAATTTTAAAATTTAAATTAAATAAATTATTATCTGCCAAACTTATAAGACTTTTTCAAATTACAAAACAAGAGCACTTTGAATTTGGGGATAAACCGCATAAACTTTTGGCTCGCCAGCTAAAAAAACGAGAAAAGGAACATACTATACCAAAGATCAAATCAGATAAAGGGGAATTATTAACAACACCGAAGGATATTAATAAAAGATTTGCGCAATTTTACGAGAATTTGTATACATCTAAAACGATAATTGATTCCAATAATATCACAAAGTTCTTGGATACCTGTAATCTTCCAAAGTTAGAGCTGAAGGAACAAGAGGAACTGGGTGCACAAATCTCAATTAAGGAATTAGAAGATACAATAAACTCACTAAAAAATGGAAAAACACCAGGCCCTGATGGATTTACTAATGAATTTTATAAAAACTTTTATGATAAAATAATACTAAGATTACAAAAAATGTACCAATACGCTTTTAAAAAACGAATACTACCTGATACATTAGCGGAATCAACGATTACATTAATACCTAAGAAAAATAAGGATTTAGAAGAACCTGGCTCATATAGAGCTATAGCATTGTTAAACACAGATCAAAAAATATTAGCGAAAACATTAGCCAGAAGATTAAGTAAATACATTAGTAAATTAATAAACCCAGATCAGACAGGGTTTATCCCTAAGAGATACTCTTCTAATAATATGAGACGTCTACTCAACATAATGCACTCACACAAATCTGAAGATCAAGAATTATCAATTATTTCGCTGGATGCTGAAAAAGCATTTGATCAAGTAGAATGGAATTATATGGATAAAGTATTACAAAAATTTCAACTGGGAGAGAATTTTATTTTATGGATTAAGTTACTATATAACAAACCTACAGCTAGAATACTTACTAATAACATATTATCCTCGAAATTTCAACTATCAAGGGGAAATAGACAAGGATGCTCATTATCACCACAGCTGTTTGCTCTCATTATTGAACCGCTAGCAGAAAAAATTAGAATACACCCTGATATTCATGGATATAATACTAAAGACTCATATAATAAAATATCTTTATACGCGGATGATATATTATTGTATATTACAAAACCTCAAATCACTATACCAAATATATTAAATTTAATTGAAGACTTCGGATCTTTTTCTGGATATAGAATAAATTGGAATAAAAGTGAAATTATGTCAATAAAACCGAAAGATTCAACACATCTTTTAAAATTCCCTTTTAAAATAGCTACAGAAAAATTTAAATATTTGGGAATCGAAATTACCAGAGCATATCAAGGTATGCTCAGGGCAAATTTTGACCCCCTACTTAATAAACTGAATACATTAATTAAATTCTGGAAAACGCTTCCGATGTCTTTAATAGGCCGAATAAACGCAATAAAAATGATCTTTTTACCACAAATTTTATACCTATTTCAATCAATTCCTATATACTTACCTAAGAAGTTTTTTAAAAAACTCGACTCAGATATCACTAATTTTATATGGGACTATAAATCACATAGAATACAAAAAACCCATCTGAATAAATCTAAAGTATTGGGGGGTCTAGCACTACCCAATTTTATGTATTATTATTGGTCAGTAAATATTAAAAACATGATTCAACTGATGGATAACTCCGCCCAGCAAGTAGACTGGATTGTAATGGAGAAAGAGGATTGCTCCTCTAGAAACATTGGAGCGATCCTCCTCTCTCCAATGAAATTGAATAACATAAACTATAATAAGAACCCAATTATTCATAGTACAATCCGTATTTGGAAACAAATAAAACAAAATTTAAAATTAAGAAACTTATCACTTTTATTACCTATAGTCAATAACCCTTCGTTTAGTCCTTCTATTATAGATAAAGCTTATACACAATGGGATAGACTAGGAATTAAAACGCTTGGTGACTTGTATGAAACTGGAAAATTACTTTCATTTCAACAATTACAAATAAAATATAAACTCGGAAATAATCAATATTTTAAATACTTTCAAATATGCGACTATTTGAAAAAATATATAAAAGATCATCATAATAACCCAGCAGATGTACTGGACGAGGCAATGCAGATAAAAGCGGAATCAGCAAACTTAATATCATATTTGTACAATATTATCTTAAATGTACAAATACCATCTACGGAGGGTATCAGAAGAGACTGGGAACAAGAGTTAGCTATTAAAATTTCAAAGGAAAGTTGGAATGAATACTTATTAAAAGTACATAAATGCTCGATTAATGTAAGACACACTTTAATACAATTTAAAATTTTACATAGATTATATTATTCGAAAACTAAAATTCATAAAATTTTCCCAAACGTATCATCTATTTGTGATAAATGTCAATCCCAAGAAGCAACTATAGCGCACTCATTTGTCTTCTGTACAAAAATTCAAAAATTTTGGAATGAAATTTTTGAAATCTTTACAAAGTTATTTAAAACAAGACTGATACCCAAAGCAGAATGGATTATCTTCGGAATAACGGAAGATGATCCAGAACTAAATGTGTTTCAAAAGAAATTAATGGATTATGGGTTAATAACTGGAAAAAAGCTAATTCTAAAATTTTGGAAGAAGGCTCCAATACCAACTATAAATATGTGGATTTCAAATATGTTTGAAACACTACACCTTGAAGAGATAAGACTCCTCCTAGCAGGTAAACCAGATCACTTCCACCTGACGTGGTCTGCATTTATAGAATTATTACAAACATAGGGTGCAAAAGTACTTTAAAAAAATAAAAAAATTGAGGTCGGGTAAGGGGGGATGATAGTTGAAGAGTTGGTATGTCCTATTTACGTGATGCTCAAAAAAAACCATTTGTTTTTCTTTTTTTCTCTTTCTCTTTTCTTTTCTTAGGGCCTATTTCTTAACTCTTTTTCTTTTTGTTTTTAATTTCGCTCTCATAGGGTCTTCGTCCTTTTTTGTTGTTACATTTTCTACACTTTTCTACACTTACACTTTTTCCTTCACTTTCTTCTCTCTTTCAATCTTTTCTTTCTTTAGTGTAAAAAAATAAATAAAGGGAGTACATTAATTGTAAGAAGATATAAATGACGAGTATTAATGTATGTGGCTGTGATGTAATGTACTTCTAATAAATAAAAATTAAAAAAACAAACAAAAAAAAAAAAAGTTGTCTGGCTTCTTAAAAGTGTCTTCACTCCTTCTCCCCCCTTCTCACCCCTTCTCCCCTCCACGCTCTCCCCCTCTTTTAAAGGACTTACCGTCCACTGTGCTAGCCGTCTTAACCTTCCTGTTCATCGCAGTGTGTGTCTGTATCACCTTGGCTTTGCACCGTGTGAATTTCAGATAGCGCTCCCCCGCTTTCCCTGGCCCCTGCCTTTGCGATGTGTGTGTGTGTGTGTTCCACTCTGACACTCGCCGTTCCAGGTCCCAGTTTTTCAGCGAGTGCCGCGAACTTGACAGTCGCCGGCAGTCCGCTGAAAAATCGCCCAAGTGGGACAGGCCCTTTAGGCAACTTGATTGGCAAGAGCAATCTGGGCTGCATGACAATTTAATATAATAATAATAATAATAATAATAATAATAATAATAATAATAATAATAATAATAATAATAATAAATAATAATAATAATAATAATAATAATAATAATAATAATAATAATAATAATAATAATAATAATAATAATAAATAATTTATTGATCCCCTCAGGGAAATCCAGATGTCCAGAAGCCCCCAACCAACAAACCCACACATTCAATTCAATTCAATTCAATTCAATTCAATTCCTTTATTGTCATCTTGCAAGCAACAGTTGTGCAGTGCAAAACGAAATGACGTTTCCCAGGGAATACCGGAGCATCGCACATGACGTTTAAAACATTTCACACATAATAATAACAACACTAAAAACAATCCAGGCCCTGATGGAACAGTATAAGTTAAAATAGATACAAACAACGTTAAAATACAGTGAGACCAATCATAAACATGTCCGGGGTGGCTGATTTGAGTGGCCAGTGCCAGTTATTGAAGTGGCCAGTGCCAGTTATTATAGTGTCCGTGCCAAGCCGCAGAATCAGGTGACTGTGAGTACAGAGTGAGTACAGAGTGAACGAAAGCAGACAGAAACTACATAAAATACAATGTGGACAATACCTGAGAGCAATAAATACTTACAAAGACCAATAATTAACAATAAAATAAAAAAAATGCAAAAAACGCATCCAAAAAATGCACCCCCCTACAGCCTAGCTGTCCGTATTATAAAATCTAATGGCTGCAGGGGTGATGGATCTCCTGAACCGCTCCGTTCTACAGCGCAGGGAGAGGAGCCGGTTGTTGTTCCGAGTGCTCTTTTGACTCTCCAGAATTACATGGAGGGGATGCCCGGGGTTTTCTAGGATGACCTGCACCTTGCGCCTCATACACCTTTCAAGCATATCCATCCCAGAGTCCACTCTCCCCTCCAGCACTGAGCTAGCCCGCTTTACCAGTTTGTCCAGCTTCTTGCTGTTTTTCGCACTGATGCTGTTGCCCCAGCAGACAACAGCGTAAAAAATGACACTTGCAACCACAGTGTTGTAAAACGTACAGCATATCATTACGCACATTGAAGGATTTGAGCCTTCTGAGAAAAAAGAGTCTGCTCTGACCTTTTTTGTAGAGTTAACAGACCAGTCCAGTTTGTTATCAAGGGGCACTCCAAGATATTTATTTCTCTGCTGTAAAGCTCTCTGACTCTGTATGGATATGCAGAGAGGGAAATGAATTATGTTACAGGCATATACAGGGTGGCATAGTGGTGCAGCGGTAGAGTTGCTGCCACATAGCGCCAGAGACCCGGGATCGATCCTGACTACAGGAGCAGTCTGAAAGGAGTTTGTACATTCTCCCTGTAACAGCATTGGTTTTCTCTGGTTGTTCTGGTTTCCTCCCACACTCCAGAGATCTGCAAAGAGGCAAAATAGGAAGGGGAGCACTAGGATAAGGTGCAATGTCTTCACTCAAAAAAATGGGGAACCTTTGGACTTCTCAATCCTGACGGGCTGTGGAAACCTAGCCACTGACTGTCTTCACAATAGAGATTTAATAAACATAATGGCATGTGCTCACAATATGCTCTGTTCCATGAACAGATCCATCACTTCCAATCCATGCACATAAACAACATTCCTCATCCCTGGAAGAATTTTTCCTCCTTGGACAAATAGCGGAGTCACCATAGCACACTCCACAGGAATATTAGTGCTTACTTCTTTATAAGGTGACAGTGATTTAGAGTTGATAAAAAATGGATTCCAGAAATGTTAAGGATAAGCATTTCTTCAATTCAAAAGCCTCAATGTGATTATATTTACAACAGTCAACTGAAGATCAATATCTTTAACAATCTATATTTTTGGGGTTTAGATTTTCCAAACAATTTCTCATTATTATAACTCATCTGCAATGATGACATATTACACAGTTTACTCATGTGGACAACACAAAAAATAGGAGTAAAAACTTTGGAGCCAATCCAATTTTGTGATTTACAGTCAGCGTGGTGAGCCAATTCATGGCAGTCATCGTGGGATGAGACAGAGAGATGGGTAAAGTGCGCCAGTTACCAGTCACACGCCACCATTCAGAAGCAAAATTCATACTTCCCGCACTTCTGGTTCTTTGGTCATATTCTTTGGAATCATAAGGTCATAAGGTCATAAGTGATAGGAGCAGAGTTAGGCCATTCAGCCCATCAAGTCTACTCTGTCATTCAATCATGGTTCATCTATCTCTCCCTTCTAAACCCATTCTTCTGCCCTCTCCCCGTAACCCCTGACCCTAACCCTAACCCTAATCAAGAATCTATCTATGCCTTAAAATTATCCACTGACTTGGCTTCCACAGCATTCTGTGGCAAAGAATTCCACAGATTCACCACCCTCTGATGAAAGAAATTCCTCTTCATCTCCTTCCTAAAGTAATGTCCTTTAATTCTGAGGCTACGACTTCTAGTCCGAGAGTCTCCAACTAGTGGAAACATCCTCTCCGCATCCAGTCTATCCAAGCCTTTCACTGTTCTGAATCAATGGCAAAGTCAACATTTATTATCCACTCCCTAAGCTCGGATGGGGCATCTTGGTCAACACGGATTTATAGGGCAAATTCAGCACCGTTTCTGTGCTCTATGAATCTATGACCATGTGGGAATGGACCACTTTAGACAAGCAAATAGACGGTGTCATTTGACAGCAAAAAACAATCTGCCCTTGAGGTCAAGAGTCAATTTGCAATGTTTTAGAAATATTTAGGCAGGATAGGACAGGATTAGAGGACTTTGGGGTAAACACAGGCAGGTGGGGTTAGTGTAGATGGGACACGTTGGTCAGTGTGGTCAAGTTGGTCCAATGGGCCTGTTTCCATGCTGTACAACTCTATGACTCTAAGTCAAGTGTGTTTTATTGTCATATGTCCTGAAATGGAACAATTAAATTCTTACTTGCAGCAGCAAAACAAATATGTAAACAAAGTACTCTGTAAACCCCATAATAAACAACAATATAGTCCAGAAGACACAAAATGGTGGTGTAACTCAGCGGGACAGGCACCTTCCAAGGGTCTCGACCCGAAACATATAAGATTATTAAGGGTTTGGACACGCTAGAGGCCGGAAATATGTTCTCAATGTTGGGGGAGTCCAGAACCAGGGGCCACAGTTTAAGAATAAGGGGTAAGCCATTTAGAACGGAGATGAGGAACCACTTTTTCACCCAGAGAGTTGTGAGTCTGTGGAATACTCCACATCAGAGGGCGGTGGAGGCTGGTTCTCTGGATGCTTTCAAGAGAGAGTTAGATAGAGCTCTTAGGGATAGTAGAGTTAAGGGATATGGAGAGAAGGCAGGAACGGGTTACTGATTGGGGATGATCAGCCATAATCACATTGAATGGCGGTGCGGGCTCGAAGGGCCGAATGGCCTACTCCTGCACCTATTGTCTATTGTCTATTGAAACGTCACCAATTCCTTCTCTCCAGAGATGCTGCCTGCCCCACTGAGTTACTCCAGCATTTTGTGTCTACCTTCAATTTAAACCAGCATCTGCAGTTCCTTCCTACACAATATAGTCCCGTGTTTATATATATATATATATATAAAACAGAAGGGTAGTTGAGTGCCTGAAACACTTTGTCCAGGTTGGAGGTGGAGGCAGATATGATAATGGGATTTATGAGGCTTTTAGATAGGCACATGGAGGTACAGGGAATGGTATGGTTTGGACCATGTGCAGGCAGAAGAGATTAGTTTATCATGGCACCATATTGGGCACAGGCATTGCGGGATAAAGGGCATGGTCCTGTGCTGCACTGTTCTACGTTTTAAATCACTGAGTTCATTATAAAAACAGATCAATAGGTTTCAAGATATTAAGGGAACTGATAATAGACAATAGACAATAGATGCAGGAGTAGGCCATTCGGCCCTTCGAGCCAGCACCGCCATTCAATGTGATAATGGCTGATCATCCCCAATCAGTACCCCGTTCCTGCCTTCTCCCCATATCCCCTGACTCCGCTCTTTAAGAGCCCGATCTAGCTTTCTCTTGAAAGTATCCAGAGAACCGGCCTCCACCGCCCTCTGAGGCAGAGAATTCCACAGACTCACAACTCTCTGTGAGAAAAGGTTTTTCCACGTCTCCATTCTAAATGGCTTACCCCTTATTCTTAAACTGTGACCCCTGGTTCTGGACTCCCCCAAGATCGGGAACATGTTTCCTGCCTCTAGCATGTCTAAACCCTTAACAATCTAATATGTTTCAATAAGATCCCCTCGCAGTCTTCTAAACTCCACAGTGTACAAGCCCAGCCGCTCCATTCTCTCAGCATATGACAGTCCCGCCATCCCGGGAATTAACCTTGTAAATCTACGCTGCACTCCCTCAATAGCAAGAATGCCCTTCCTCAAATTAGGGGACCAAAGCTGCACATAATACGCCACTAGGGCCCTGTACAACTGCAGAAGGACCTCTTTGCTCCTATACTCGACTCCTCTTGTTATAAAGGCCAAATATAGAGATAGTGCAGGAAAATGGTCTGAGGCAGACAATAAGCATGATTTAGTTTAGTTTTGCTTAGTTTAGAGATACTGTGTGGAAACAGGCCCTTCGGCCCACCGAGTCCGCGCCGACCAGCGATCCTCGCACACGTATGCCCCTGTCCCACTTAGGAAACCTGAACAGAAACCTCTGGTGACCTGGCGCCCCACCCAAGGTTTCCATGAGGTTCCCGGAGGTTTTGGTCCCTCTCCCTAATGGTCGAAATTGGTTTACGCGTGGTCGAGGCTTCTTCTATGTTCCTTTGATTATTTCAACAAAATCAAAACCGGCCTCGACTAAAAATAGGTTGCCGTTTGGTCGAAGCCAGTGGAGTGGGGTCGCTATTTACTTACAGGCAGTTGAAGGCCATCTCCTTCGCTGATTGGCTCATTGGAGTTTCACGACCTAGAAGGACCTACCGGAAGGTAAAATGCCCGCTAACTTTATTAAACTTCTTAAAACTGTCTCCACTCTTCCCCCCCTTCTCTCCCCTTCTCCCCACCTCTCCCCCTTCTCTCCCCCTTCTCTCTCCCCTTCACTCCCCTTCTCTGCCCCCCTCCTGCGCTCTCTAAAGGACTTACCGTGCTCTGTGGCAGCTGTTTACCTTCCTCTTCATCGCGCAGACAGCGCTCCTCCGCTGTCCCTGGCCCCCACCTTCGCGATGTGTTTGTGTGTGTGTGTGTGTGTGTGTGTGTGTGTGTGTGTGTGCGGTCGGTAGCAAAGATTCTGTAGGATATTTGGTCGGTAGATGCAGCTCACGCTTCGGTGGAGGCTTTCCAGGCGAGTGACCAAAACCTCTGGCGACTCATGGAAACCGTGGGTGGGGCGCAAGGTCACCAGAGGTTTCCGTTCAGGTTTCCTAAGTGGGACAGGGGCATAACTCTATCCTACACCCACTCGGGACAATTTACACTTACACCAATCCAATTAAGCTACAAACCTGTTTGTCTTTGGAGTGTGGGAGGAAACCGAAGATCTCAGAAAAAACCCACGCGGTCACAGGAAGAACGTACAAACTCCGTACAGAGAGCACTCGTAGTCAGGATCGAACCCTAGTCCCCGGCGCTGCAAGCACTGAAAGGCAGCAACTCTACCGCTGCACCACTGTGCCGCCTTGATAGAAACATAGTTGGCTCAAAGATGAATGACAAAGTTGGCTCAAAGAGCCAAATCCCTAATGCTTGCTCCAGGTTTGTCTGTACTTACATACTGCCACCAAACTGCCACTATATTGAATGCATTGATTGAAGGATGCAGTAATGGAAACAGGTCCTTCAGCCCACTGAGTCCACGCTGATCATTGATTCACACTAGTTCTATATTCTGTTTAATTTATTATCTTGTGTGCCGAGGTAGAGTGAAAAGCTTTTGTTGTGCAGAAACCAGTCAGCAGAAAGAAAATACATGAATACAATCGATCCATTTACAGTGTACAGATACATAATAAGGGGATTACGTTTAGTGCAAGGTAAAGCCAGTAAAGTCCAATCAAGGATAGTCTGAGGGTCACCAAAAAGGTAGATAGTAGTGTAGCACTGCTCTCTGGATGTGGTAGGAAAGTTCAGTTGCCTGATAAATAGCTTGGAATAAACTATCCCTGAATCTGGAGGTGTGCATTTTCACACTAATATTTCACTTTTGCATCCGCTCCATTCACATTAGGAGCAGTTTGCAATGGCCTATTCACCTATAAACTACATGTCTTTGGGATGTGGGAGGAAACCTGAGCACCCGGAGGAAACCCACATGGTCACAGGGAGGACACCCAAACTCCACACAGAGATCCGGGTCTGTAGCGCTATGAGACAGTAGTGCTACTCATGCCACTGTGAACAGAAGGATATTGTGTTGAGACTGGATGAAAACGTTGGGAAGATGCCTTATGCAGTACAAGTACTGACAAGAGAAAATGGGCTGAATTTCTGTGCCTTAAATGTTATTTATGACCATATGAGATCTGACATAATTCCGAGTGGTCTTATTACCCTATTTAGAGCATTGATAAAACCAACGCTAATAGTTTTGGCTCAGAAGGCATTAAGATGCAGGAATTCAGGCTACAGGCAATTGCATTGGATTAAAGGGCGACACAGTGGCACAGTGGTAGAGTTGTTGCCTTACAGCTCCAGAGACCCAGGTTCAATCCTGACCTTGGGTGCTGTCTGTGTGTTTGGACGTTCTCCCTGGGACTGCGTGGGTTTTCTCAGGGTGCTCTGGTTTCCTCCCATATTACAAAGACATACAAAAGATAAACTCAAAATGCTGGAGTAACTCAACGGGACAGGCAGCATTTCTGGAGAGAGGGAATGGGTGACGTTTCGGTGTTGTTACCCTTCTTCAGACTCGTACAGGTGTGTAGTAAAATAGACTTCTGTAAATTGTCCCTAATCTGTAGGATAGAACTACTGTATGGGGATCACACGTTCGAGGAGCAGAATTAGACAATTCGGCCCATCAAGTCTTCTGCACCATACAATCATGGCTGATCTTTCTTTCCCTCTCAACCCAATTCTCCTGCATTCACCCCATTACCCCTGACACACGTACCAATCAAGAATCTGTTAATCTCCACCTTAAAAATATCTACTGACTTGGCCTCCACAGCCATCTGTGGCATTGAATTCCACAGATTCACCACCCTCCGACTAAAGGAATTTCTTCTCATCGCTGGTCGGCAGGGACTTGTGGGCCAGTTTCTCCGCTGTATCTCCAAAATGAAACCATAACTAAAATTAAATCTGTAAGCGCCTACATAATTGCACAGATCGGCACCATATAAAAGTGTCCAATATTATAGTGAGCAAGCACAGCAGTGCCTATAATTTCCACATCACGTAATTATGTTGAATAAGATAGGTCAAAGAAGAAGTCACAAGCTGCCGTACAATTCTCCTGGTTTGTTCAGAGCTTCTCAAACATTAAAATCCAACAGGGAATTTTGGATGGACAGCTAAAATCAGGGATAGACACAAAATGCTGGAGTAACTCAGCGGGACAGGCAGCATCTCTGGAGAGAAGGAATGGGTGAAGTTTCGGGTCGAGACCCTTCTCCAAACTTCAGCCTACTCCATCACTTTGTGTCATCTTTTAAATGCTGTGATAGTAGTTGCCTCAACCACCTCCTCTGGCAGCTAATTCCATACACCCACCACACCACTAAGTGAAACAAATTCCCCCTCCGGTTCCTATTAAATATTTGCCCCCCCACCCCCCTGTCTCTCACCTTAAGGCACAGCCGGTACACACACACACACTCCCCACCAGGAGCCTGAAGAAGGGTCCCAACCCGAAACGTCACCCATTCCTTCTCTCCAGAGATGCCGCCTGTCCTGCTGAGTTGCTCCAGCTTTTTGTGTCTATCCACAGGTGTCTCAGAATCTTAGCAGCCTTGTAATTAGTGAAGTATTGGAGAGAGTGAGCATGTTGTGGGTAGAGGAGTGGTTGCATTTCAAGCAAAGCTAATCCAACGCTGAAACAATGAGTGTTCATTATCTTGCCGGTCCACACTTGACCAAAGAAAATTGCAATTTCAGGAGGTTGTGAGTCTCAGCCTAACACAGTCTACGGAGAGGCTTTGAACCTGATCCGATTTCTTGTTGACAAAAAAAACATATTCAATCAAGGTTTGTTTTTTGGTTAAAAAAATTGTTTTACGATAGTGTCACATCAACAACTTAGTTTTAGTAACAATTGTAATCGCAATCTTACTTGGTGCACTCAATTACATTCCCATTCAGCAGCATAATGTATTCCTTGTGCTTTAAATGGCGAACATTTACAAAGAAGTGTTATTTTTAACTAACTGTGACTCCCTGTTGCGACGGAGAACTAGTTTGTCTGTTTTTATTTGTCAAAAGAGATTTCTGCATCTCTCAATTTGGTTGTTGTCGCTTTCCCTCTTTTAAACCACGCGCATCCCAATGGGTTAAACCTTTGAACAATTTCAATATGAGACAGCAATTTGTAAATGTATTCTATGAAAGAGAGGTTTTTAAAAAAAATTACCTTTCAAGCTATCTTTTCAAGGATCTCAGCAGTAGCTAATTATACAATCGTGCATCTAAACACTTGATCTGTTGCAGTGCAGATAAACACAGCAACCTTTCATGGCCAGATAGCATTGACTGTCATTTCCTGAAAATTCTTCTTTTGTGACACTGTATGTGAGCGGGGAGTCAAGTAACTGGCAGTATTGTGTGGCTATGAAAGTCACGTATACAAACAAAGACCTGTTTTTTAAGGATTAAAAGAAATAAACAAATAACAGCCGCAATCATCTTACACTGCGGCTATGAGCTGTCGCAAAAAAATATACAAAAAGAATTTGGCAAAATGTGTTTTGTCACCATTGCACAATCTGTCACATGCTAACAAATTGCCTATTGATCTTCATTTTCACAACTGTTTGAATTTGTTGGCATCACGCTTTAGAGAAAATATCGCCGAATATAGGCTAGAAATTGAGGCAAAATATAGAAGTGGACTGGCAAAGATTATGGGAACAATCCCTGCACATTAGAGGGTGGTAAATGAGTTATCTGTCAGTTCTGTGTTTACAGACCTGTGATTCTGATTCAAGTTGAGAATTTCATTGTTCTGTTTTTGGTACATCTGACAATTAAATATTCTTGACTTTCTTGGATTTAACCCAGCTTGAAAGTCGTCTTGTTGAGTCTCGTTGTCTGTTTCTCGTTTTCACCTAGCCCTCAGCTAACAATGGCCTGTTTCCTTTATCTTTGTTACTTTTTTCAATATCTTTCATTCATTTGTTCTATACAGTATCTCTCAACATCACCGTCTTTATCTCTCGTTTCCCTTTCCCCCGACCCTCAGTCTGAAGAAGGATCTTTACCCGAAACGTCACCTATTCCTTTTCTCCAGAGATGCTGCCTGACCCTCTAAGTTACTCCAGCTTTCTGTGTATACCCACTGATTGAAGCATACAACTAGACAACAGGCTCTTCAGCTCACCGTGTCCATGCCGAACATCGATCACCCATTCACACTAATTCTATGGATACCACTTTTGTGACCACTCCATGCACACTAGTAACAATTTTTACAGAGACCAACTAGTATACAATCCCATACATTTTGGGGGGATGTGGGAGGCAACCGGATCACCCGGGGGAAATCCACGTAGTCACAGGGCGAACATGCAAACTCCACACAGACAGCACCTGAGGTCAGGATCAACCCAGGTCATTGACGCTGTGAAGCAACAGCTCTGGGGAAGAAGACTGTGGCTATTTACCTTATCTATGCTTATCAGGATTTCATATACCTCCATAATTTCACCCCTCAGCCTCCTAAAGGAGTCAGCCTTCTTTATATCAAGGAAAACATGTCCTAGCCTATTGAGCCTCCCTTTACAGGGGGTTTCAGGGGCAGCGGTAGAGTTGCTGCCTTACAGACTATGGGTGCTGACTGTACAGAGTTTATATGTTCTCCCTATGACCGCGTGGGGTTTCCCCTGGTGCTCTGGTGTCCTCCTGCACTCCACAGATGTACAGGTTTGAAGGTTAATTAGCTTTATTGAAAATTGTAAATTGTCCCAAATGTGCAAAGGATAGTGTTAGTGTACGGGGATCGCTGGTTGGCACGGTCTCGGTGGGCCAAAAGGCCTTTTTCCACGCTGTATCTCGAAACTAGAAACTAAACTATAACTCAAACCTACCAATATCATAGAGCAACATAGCTGAATTCCTAGGCTCACTGTTCTACTGGGAGGTCGTATCCTCAGAGTAAAAGAGCGTACCTTCAGAAAGAAGATGAGGAGGAATTTCTTTAGTCAGAGGGTGGTGAATCTGTGGAATTCTTTGTCACACACAAGGATGTGGAGGCCAAATCATTCAATATTTTTAAGGTGCAGATTGACAGATTCTTGATTTGTAAGGATGTCATGGATTATGGGGAAAAGGAGGAGAAGAGGGTTGAGAGAGATGATAGATCAGCCATGATTGAATGGAGGTGTACACTTGATGGGCCAGATGGTCTAATTTTGCTCCTACACCTTATGAAATCTTAAGCGAAGCATGACCCACTCCTGGCTGGTCTTCCCTAACAATTGAAAGGTAATTGTGTGAACAGAAATCTAATCAGTGCTGCTCTTTGCTAACTCAACACCATGTACTGAATTCACATCATCTGCTATGGTGGGGCACAGCTGAGTTTAAAAGCAGAGTTTAAACGAATGATTAAAATATCCAGCACGGAAGTAGGGCCCTCAGTCCACTGAAATGACGCCGACCATCGTTCAGTCCTTCACACTAGTTATCCCACTTTCACATCCACTCCTGACACACCAAGGACAAGTTACAGTAGCCAATCAGCCCGCAAGCCCACACGTGTTTGGGATGTGGGAGGAAACCAGGACACCCATGCGGTCATGGGGTGAACGTGCAATCTCCACAAAGACGGCAGCTGAGGTCAGGATCAAGCCGTGGCCTCTTGCACCATGCTCTTCCAGCAGCTTGTTGAAGTAACATTATAGCGATTGGATGGATACTTCAAGAAGTTTTGAAAGCATAAATAGGGAATATATTGAGTAGTTTGGCGAGACGAGTCAGTTGAGTAAAATACATTTCTTCATTTGAAACGGCAAACAAAGTGTAAAACTCAACCGCGTTCTGGGTCAGCCAAATATCTCGAAGCTCCTGCTACACAGGTGGAGCTTGACTAACTAACGATCCAAAAACCCGCGAATACACACACCCGCAATCACGTGACGGCGCCAGCCAATAGCGAGGGTTCGTATTGCCTCAAGCCACCACTAGGTGCTGCTACAGTAGCACCCTATCATGAGAGAGTCACATCGTTTTATTGGGAGCTTTACAAAGCACACAGTGCTTTGCACTTTCCCTTTCAGAGGTCATCTTTTCCTTTAAGTACTTCACGATCTAAACAGCGCTGAAGTAGATCTGGACTGGCACATATCATTTGAGAGATAAATCGGTTTCAAGGCAATTGAATGCAGCAAAAGGAGACCTTTGTACCTGAGTCACATAGATTTACAGAGAAGTGTCAGAATGAGGTAGTGATCCTAACCTCAGAGAAATGAGAGAGGGATATAGGTCTGACATTATGCTGCTTAGATTGGAAAAGAATTTATACTGATGACAAATTTGAGGTCATATAAAAGGAATGGGTTTGCTGGCTTTCTGCACTGATATTAAATTGAGCAGGAAATGTCTGTGTCCCTTTGGTGTGAACCTATTCCAAACCTATTTTCTATTTTGTTGTGTATGTTGTGGACCAGTTTGTGATACTTAGTATGCTGTGTGACACTTGTAGAGGAGGTAGGAGGACGTAGGGCAGCATGGTGTGTGTAGCGGTAGAGTTGCTGCCTTACAGCGTCAGAGACCCGGGTTCGATCCTGACAACAGGTGCTGTATGTGTGGAGTTTGTGTCTTCTCCACATGACCACGTGGGTTTTCACCTGGTGCTCCGGTTTCCTCCCACACTCCAAAGACGTGCAGGCTTGCAGGTTAATTTGCTTCAGTACAAATTATAAATTGTCCCTAGTCTGTGGGATAGTGTTAGTGTATGGGGATCGCTGGTCAGCATGGACCCGGTGGGCCGAAGGACCTGGTTCCGCGCTGTATCTCTAAGCTAAACTAAACTAAATTAACGGCCATTTCCTGAGCTGCTGTTCTATGTTATATTAGAGTTTTTTTTAAACAGGTTATTTAATAGTCGTTTCTTTGATTTATCCAAATAGCTTTTAACCTTTGAGTTTTAGAAATCCCTATTGAAAAGCAATTAATACGCTCAGTTAAAACTAATCTCTTCAGTTATAAGAGTTTATGGATACCTGTTCCATATGTGCTTTAATTTTTAATGTTACATTTGTCTGATCACACTTTGAGTCATAGAGCCATAGTGATACAGTGTGGAAAAAGGCCCTTCAGCCCAACTTGCCCACACCGGCCAACATGTCCCAGCTACACTATTCCCACCAGCCAGCATTTGGTCCATATCCCTCCAAACCATTCCTATGCATGTACCTGTCCAAATGTTTCTTAAATGTTGGGATAGTCCCTGCCTCAACTACCTCCTCTGGCAGCTTGTTCCATACACCCACACACCCAAAGTTACCCCTCAGATTCCTATTAAATCTTTTCCCCTTCACCTTGAACCTATGTCCTCTGGTCCTCGATTCACTAACTCTGGGTATGGGACTCTGTGCAGCTACCTGATCGATTCCTCTCATGATTTTATACACCTCTATAAGATCACCCCTCATCCTCCTGCGCTCCATGGAATAGAGTCCCAGACTTGTTTATTTTATCATTCAAATTAGTGTATTTTTCTCTGTCACAGTGGCCATTTCATCATAAACTGGTAGAAATGAAACAAATATCAACAATCCATTTGATTTCACTTTTCTTGAAACCTAAATCCACAACTTTATCTTTCCAATTTTAATCTTTACGTAAACAAGTGGGAGATTGTGGTTCAATTTTGCTCTCAATTATAGCACTGTTAACAAAGCCACACATCGTCTATGCTGATTGAAAACAATTAGATGTTCTTAATATAGATTGTGGATGGCTGATAGAGACCAAGAAAGAAACGTGTTTTCATTTTGCTAATTATGTTTATTATAAAAAAGCAAGATGAGAAAATGAGATATGAAGAGAATGCGAGAGGTTTGCAATGGAATGTATATATGTTGTGAGTGGACAGAGAAGATCAAATATATTGTGGGCAAATGTGAGATAGTATGCTTTTTTAACATTTAAAGATACTGCATGGAAGCCGACTTTCTCCCATCGAGACCATGCCAACCATCACAAGATCATAAGATCATAAATGATAGGAGCAGAATTAGGCATTCGGCCCATCAAGTCTACTCCATCATTGAATCATGGCTGATCTCTCTCTCCCTCCTGACCCCATTCTCCTGCCTTCTCCCCATAACTCCTGACACCATTAATCAACCGTTCATACAAGTTCTATGTTCTTGCACTTCCTTCAAACTAAGGGCAATTTAAACGACCAATTAACCTACGAACCCGCATCTTTGGGATGTGCGAGGAAAGCAGAGCACCCAGGAAACCCATGTGTTGACAGGGAGAACTTGCAAACTCCACACAGGCAGCACCCGAGGTCGGGATCGAATCTGGGTCTCTGTTGCTGTGAGGCAGCAGCTCTGCCAGCTGCATTACTATGCCACCCTGTGCAACTCTAATCGGAAGGAAAGGGAATACGTTTCCTGTGGTAAGAAACTAGGAAATGTGGTGCATTTGTGGCAAGGATATTGAAACAAGGAACTGCAGATGCTGGTTTACCAAGGAAAGACACAAAGTTTTAGATTAACTCAGCGGGTCAGGCAGCATCCCTGGAGAACATGGATAGGTGATGTTTTAGGTTGGGACCCTTTTTCAAACCCTTGTTTAGTCTGAAGAAGGGTCCAGATCTGAAACATCACCTATCCATAAAAGAATGCTGAAGAATTGAAATAATTAACAGGCAGGTACAACATGCATTTCATAAGCCAAATGCAATAAGGCTTGATTAAATGTTAGCAGAATTTCCTCCAATTCTATAGTTTAGTTTAGTTTAGTTTAGTTTAGTTTAGAGATTCAGCGTGGAATCAGGCCTTTCAGCTCACCGAGTCCGCGCCGACCAGAGGTCCCCACATACTAACACTATCCTACACATACGAGAGACAATTTGCAATTTTACTGAAGCCAATTAACCTACAAACCTGTACATCTTTGGAGCATGGGAGGAAACCAGAGCACCCGGGGAAAACTCACGCAGTTCGCGGGGAGTAAGTACAAACTCCGTACAGACAGCACCCGTGGTCAAGATCAAACCCAGGTCTCTAGCGCTGTACGGCAGCAACTCTACCACTGCACCATTGAGCTTTTCACAAATATGTCATCTGGTTTCCTCGTTTAAATCATTGATATATATATACTGTGATCAGTCAGAGCTCTCACCCTGTGGTATCTCACCAGTCACTGCTTATCACACCGAGCAATCCCATTCATTCCTGTTTTGTTTTTCCCCTATCTGTCAGACAGTTATAATTCCACACCAGTATATTACACTGCAGTGGGGTACACACAATATGTGGGTCAGGCAGCATCTCAGGAGAAAGGAAAAAGTGATGTTTTCGGTCGAGACTCTTCAAGGTAAAGGTAAACTTTCAAAACGAGACTGATGAAAGGTGTCGACCCGAAATGTCACCTATTTCTTTTCCCCAGAGATGCTGCCTGACCCACATATTGTGTCTTACTCCCACTTCAGTGATGAGTGTAATATACTGGTGTGAAATTATAATTGTCTGACACATACAGTAAATCTGCGTGAATAATTTCATATTTCAAAAGATATCCTCTCATCCTTCTCAATTCCAGTGAATAGAAGCCCAGTAGATCCATTCTTTTGTCATTTGTTAGTTCCGCCATCCCAGGAATTAACCTGGTGAACTTACACTGCACTCCCTCAACAGCAAGAATGTCCTTCCTCAAATTAGGAGAACAAAACTGCACACAATACTCCAGGTGCAGTCTCACCAGGGCCCTGTACAACTGCAGTAAGACATCCTTGCTCCTATACTCAAATCCTCTCACTATGAAGGCAAACATGCCATTAGCTTTCTTCACTGCCTGCTGTACCTGCATGCTTACTTTCAGTGACAGATGTACCATGGTCTCATTGCATCTTCCCCTTTTCCAAATCTGATACCATTCAAATAATAATCTGCCTTCTTGTACTTGCCACCAAAGTGGATAACCTCACATTTATTCACATTATACTGCATCTGCCATGCATCTGCCCACACACCCAACCTATCCAAGTCACCCTGCAGCCTCATAGCATCCTCCTCGCAGCTCACACTGCCACCCAGCTTTGTGTCATCTGCAAACCTAGAGACGTTACAGTTAATTCCTTTGTCTAAATCATTAATATATATTGTAAATAACTGGGGGCCCAGCACCGAACCTTGCAGCACCCCACTAGTCACTGCCTGCCACTCTGAAAAGGATGCATTATTTCTTACTTTGCTTCTTGTCTACCAACCAGTTCCTATCGATGTCAATACCCCTAATACAATGTGCTCTAATTTTGCACACTAATCTCTTGTGTGGGACCTTTCAAAGGCTTTTTGAAAGTCCAGATACACCATATCCACTGGCTCTCCCTTATCCATTCTACTTGTTACAACCTCAAAAAATTCCAGAAGATTAGTTAAGTATGATTTCACCTTCATAAATCCATGCTGACTTTGACCAATCCTGTCGCTGCTTTCCAAACGCACTGCTATTACATCTTTAATAATCAAATCCAGCATCTTCCCTGTTACTGATGTAAGGCTAACTGGTCTATAATTCCCCATTTTCTCTCTTCCTCCATTCTTAAAAAGTGGGGGTACATTGGCTAACCTCCAGTCCACAGGAACTGATCCAGAGTCGAGAGAACTTTGGA
This sequence comes from Malacoraja senta, assembly GCA_038087875.1. NCBI lineage: Eukaryota > Metazoa > Chordata > Chondrichthyes > Rajiformes > Rajidae > Malacoraja > Malacoraja senta. The sequence continues at coordinate 388,745,796 of CM075977.1, forward strand.
AAATGATCACCAATGCATCTAGGGCCACCTCCATCAGTACTCTGGGATGCAGACCATCAGCCCTATGGATTTATCTGCCTTCAGTCCCAACAGTTTACCTAACACCATTTCCTGACTAATGTGGATTCCCTTAAGTTCCTCCCAATTCTGCTCCTATGTCTTATGATTTTATGATCATGATTATGTTGGGCATGGAGAACGTGAGCTGCAGCCGTACTGCACTATGTTCTGTGTTCTAAGTTTAATTCCTCCTTCCTATTGGAATCTTGCCTGAGAATTCTTCACAGAATGAAGACAGAACCAAAGGTTTTGTTTATTTGTTCTGCCATTTCCCTCTTACAAATTCCCCGTATTTCTATTGTAAGAGACATATTTTGTCTTCAATGATCTTTCTGTTTTGATGTACTGGTAGTAGATATAGCAGTCTATACTTGTCTTCCTCGTAATTTACACTTGTGTTCTATTTTTGCTCACTGAATCAAATTTGTGGCCAATTTTTTGTTGAATTCTAAACTTTCGCAGTCGTCAGACTTGTTTTGTTTCAAACCATAGAGTGTAGAGAGCTACAACATGTAAACAGGCTCTTTGGCCCATTGGAGGCCTTCCTGCCCATCAAGCACATTTTAACACCAGTTTTTACTCTAAAGGGCCTGTCCCACTTGGCCGTCATTCGTGCGCCATTTACGCGACCTGCCAGCATGTGGGTAGTGTGTAGGTAGCGCGTGGGTAGCGCGGGTCGGGCGCATGGAGTGGTGGAGTGTGGAGTGGCGTGGAGGAGTGTGGACTTTATCCTGCATGAAATCTTCATGCGCCACCGGCCTGTCGCGTAACTGACGGCCAAAGTGGGACAGACCCAAGACCCTGGTGTGGCGCAACATCTCACCTCCTACAGCAGCAGAAACAGGCAAGCGATCGCCGAGCTCGGCCTGGGGCTCAAGGCCGTTGTGGATCCGAATCTGCCCCCACTCCTACTGTCAGAGCGGGGCCAAGATGATTGGAGATAGACACAAAATGCTGGAGTAACTCAGCGGGACCGGCAGCATCTCTGGAGAGAAGCAATGGGTGACATTTCGGGTTGAGACCCTTCTTTCAGACTGAAGAAGAGTCTTGACCCGAAACATCATCCATTCCTTCTCTCCAGAGATGCTGCCGGTCCCGCTGAGTTACTCCAGCATTTTGTGTCTATCTTCAAATGACGTCACTCGCTCCAGACGGCTGTGCGGACGCATGATGACGCGCGCGACCGTCACGCGTCAGTCACTACCGGCCTGTCGCATAAATAACGGCCAAGTGGGACAGGCCCTTAACCCATTTTATTCTTGGCATGCTTCTTTTCACTCTCAGTTTTCTTTACCGCCCCCTCCCCATCCCTTCTACAATCAGTCCGAAGAAGGATCCCAAAACATCACCTATCCATGTTCTCCAAAGATGCTACCTGACCTGCTGAGTTACGCCAGCACTTTATTTATTTTTATAAACCAGCTTCTGCAGTTCCGTGTTCGTAGCTTATTCCCGTCATCTCTGCCTCTCCTTCAGAAGAGATTGCCACCCATCTGCACAGTAGCCATTTAACCTAGCTGTATCTTTTTTGGGGTTATGGGAAGAGACTGGAACACCTGGAGGAATCTCTCATGGGCACAGTGAGAATGGGCAGAGGGAGAAGTCACAATTTCCATATAGACATTCCCAGAAGTCAGGATTGAATCCAAATTGCTGTGAGACGACAGCCCTATAAGCTACTCAAAAATTTCTGGCAAATTTACAAGTCTTCTCTTTGAACGTAACATTACTTTCAACTCCTTTTGTTAGCCATGGTTGGATCACTTTCCCTTGTTTGCTTTTGCATCAGACTGGAATGTTTCATTTCCTGCATTTGAACATAGACAGTACAACACATGAACAGACCCTTCAGGCCACCACATCTATGATGAATATAAGGCCAAGATAAACTAATCTCATCTCCCTGCATTCAGATTATTATCTATATTACTAAAAGACTGATCTTGACTGCTTTTGGCTCACTGTGCTGTGATTTCCGAGAGAACGCCACCACCTACGGCCGTCATTTTTGGCCACCTCGCTCAGAGCCCTCCGCCTTCCTGGACCAGAGGATTTTTCCCATCGATGAAAAATCAGAGAAATATTAATGTTCTTTAAAAAATTGCCATTCTCTCTGCTGCCCCTGCTGGAGGAAGGGGGAGGGACTATAAAACCAGGAAGTGGTGTGCCTCATTCAGTCTCTACAAGATGGAGGAAACCAGAGGGTCACGTCTCTCTGAGCTCTGAATAACACTGAACACATGTCTACTCAACTGTGAGTGCCCATAATGTGGTTTGAAAATCAAAATATGGTTGGTTTGAAGTAAAAAGGCACTGCCTGCAAATGGTTGTTTGGGGGGTTTGGGTTGAAGTAAAAAGGCACTGCCTGCAAATGGTTGTTTGGGGGGTTTGGGTTGAAGTAAAAAGGCACTGCCTGCAAATGGTTGTTTGGGTTGAAGTGAAAAGGCACTGCCTGCAAATGATTGTTTGTGAGGTTTGGGTTGAAGTGAAAAGGCAGTGCCTGCAAATGGTTGTTTGGGGGGTTTGGGTTGAAGTGAAAAGGCACTGCCTGCAAATGGTTGTTTGTCTAAACCTGACAACTTCCTGTTTGCACTATATTGATTTTAGATAAAACGCTACCACTTACAGCTGTGATTTTTGGCCATCTTACTCAGTTCCCATCTGCTCATTAGGTGCAGAGGATTCTTCCCATCAATGAAAAAACAAAGTGTTATTTGTGTTTAAAAAATGTTGAGAATCTCTCTCCTGTCAATCACGCCATGAAGGCCACACCTTTTCTGGTGGGAGGGGGAGGGATTATAAAACCCGGAAGTGTGGGTGTGGCTCAGTCTCTGCATGATGGGGGAGGGAGAGGTCATGACTCTGTCTGAGCTGTGAATCAACTGAACACACTGAATGTCTACTGAACTGTGAGTGTGGTGTTTTGTGTGGTTTTATGGTGGTTTTTATGGTGGTTTCACCCTGCTTGAAATAGTATGAAACTGCATTTGAATGTGGTGGCCTTGCACCCTGCATGAAATGGTATGAAACTGCATTTGAATGTGGTGTCTTTGCACCCTGCATGAAATGGTATGAAACTGCATTTGAATGTGGTGTCATTGCACCCTGCATGAAATGGTATGAAACTGCATTTGAATTTGGTGGCCTTGCACCCTTCTTGAAATGGTATGAAACTGCACTTGAATTTGGTGGCCTTGCATCCTGCTTGAAGTGGTTGGAAACTGCACTTGAATTCGGTGGCCTTGCACCCTGCTTGAAGTGGTAGGAAAATGGATTTGAATTTGGTGGCCTTGCACTCTGCTTGAAATGGAATTTCAAGAAATAGGCGTGAGTCAACTGCCAGTCCACCAGCTGAGGGAGGGACTGAGCTGCCACCCCAAGAATCCATTTGGCCCACAATGTCCATTCTAGCCCTCTGGAGACCAGTAGTCCCTGCAGCCAACAACACCCATACCAGCGCTCCAGAAAGCCCCCCCCCCTCCCTTCCCCCACTGGCCATCAATATTGGAATTGGTGGAGAGGTGGAATATTGCGTCGGGGGACCAGCCCTCCCATGTGAACATGGGACCCAACGGGTCCCACTTAGTCTAGTATATACTACAGGTCATCGAAACTCTAAAGGATGGGAGCATAAGAGGAACAGGTATGGGAACAAGTCTTGTGCCCAGAGTAGTCATAGAGTCATATAACGTGGAAACAGGCCCTTCAGCCCAACTTGCCCACACCGGCCAACACATCCCAGCTACATTAGTCCCACCTACCCACATTTGGTCTATATCCCTCCAAATCTGTCCTATCCATTCTACTGCAGTTGTACAGGGTCTTGGTGAGACCACACCTGGAGTATTGCGTACAGTTTTGGTCTCCAAATCTGAGGAAGGACATTATTGCCATAGAGGGAGTGCAGAGAAGGTTCACCAGACTGATTCCTGGGATGTCAGGACTGTCTTATGAAGAAAGACTGGATAGACTTGGTTTATACTCTCTAGAATTTAGGAGATTGAGAGGGGATCTTATAGAAACTTACAAAATTCTTAAGGGGTTGGACAGGCTAGATGCAGGAAGATTGCTCCCGATGTTGGGGAAGTCCAGGACAAGGGGTCACAGCTTAAGGATAAGGGGGAAATCCTTTAAAACCGAGATGAGAAGAACTTTTTTCACACAGAGAGTGGTGAATCTCTGGAACTCTCTGCCACAGAGGGTAGTCGAGGCCAGTTCATTGGCTATATTTAAGAGGGAGCTAGATGTGGCCCTTGTGGCTAAAGGGATCAGAGGGTATGGAGAGAAGGCAGGTACGGGATACTGAGTTGGATGATCAGCCATGATCATATTGAATGGCGGTGCAGGCTCGAAGGGCCGAATAGCCTACTCCTGCACCTAATTTCTATGTTTCTATGTACCTGTCCAACTGGTTCTTAAATGTTGGGATAGTCCCTGCCTTAACGACCTCCTCTAGTAGCTTGTTCCATACACCCACCACCCTTAGTGTGAAAATGTTACCCCTCAGATTCATATTAAATCTTTTCTCCTTCACCTTAAATCTATGTCCTCTGGTTCTCGATTCCTCTACTCTGGGCAAGAGATTGTGCAACTACCCGATCTATTCCTCTCATGATTTTATACACCTCAATAAGATCACCCCTCATCCTCCTGCACTCCAAGGAATAGAGTCCCAGCCTACTCAACCTCTCCCTATAGCTCAGCCCAGTGGGGTATTCAAGAACCTGAGGTTATTGTTTTAAGGTGAGGGGGGAACGATTTAATAGGAACCAGAGGGGTAAATCTTTTACAGAAAGGGTGATGGAACGCGCAGTCAGAGGAGGTAGCTGAGGCAAATACTATCGCAACATTAAAGAAACATTTATATAGAAACATAGAAAATAGGTGCAGGAGGAGGCCATTCGGCCATTCGAGCCAGCACCACCATTCAATGTGATCATGGGTGATCATCCACAATCAGTACCCCGTGCCTGCCTTCTCCACATACCCCTTGATTCTGCTAGCCCCTAGAGCTCTATCTAACTCTCTTTTAAATTAATTCAGTGAATTGGCCTCCACTGCCTTCTGTGGCAAAGAATTCCACAAATTCACAACTCTCTGGGTGAAAAAGTTGTTTTTCATCCCAGTTTTAAATGGCCTCCCCTTTATTCTTAGACTGCGGCCCCTGGTTTTGAACCCCCCCCCCCCCCACCAACAACATTGGGAACATTTTTCCTGCATCTAGTTTGTCCAGTCTTTTTATAATTTTATATGTGTCTATAAGATCCCCTCTCATCCAATTTCCAGTGAATAGAAGCCCAGACTTTTCAATCTTTCTGCATATGACAGTCTCGCCATCCCGGGGATTAACCATGTGAGCCTACACTGCTCTCCCTCAATAGCAAGGATGTTCTTCATTAAATTAGGAGACCAAAACAGCACACAATACTCCAGATGTGGTCTCACCAGGGCTCTGTACAACTGCAGGACCTCTTTACTCCTATACTCACATCCTCTCGCTATGAAGGCCACCATGTCATTAGCTTTCTTCATTTCCTGCTGTACCTGCATGTTTACTTTCAGTGAAGGGTCTGTCCCACTTGGCGATTTTTTTTTGGCGACTACCGGCATCATTGACTGACGTATCAAGGTCACAGAAAGATTTTGAACATTTCAAAATCCAGCGGCGACAAAAAAATGTTGCGACACTTGAGGAAACACTGCGTGTCAATATGTCATCACGCCGCATCACACCGCAACATTTTTGGTGACCTGATACGTCAGTCAATGATGCCGGCAGTCGCTGAAAAAAATCGCCAAGTGGAACAGGCCCTAAACTGGTTTACAAGGACACCCAGATCTCGTTACACTTCCCTTTTTCCTAATCTGACACCATTGAGATAATAATCTGCCTCCTTGTTCTTTCCACCAAAGTGGATAACCTCACATTTATCTACATTATACTGCACCTGCCATGCATCTGCCCACTCACTCAACCTGTCCAAGTCACCCTGCAACCTCCTAGCATCCATTTCACATTTCACGCTGCCTCCCAACCTTTTGTCATCTGCAAATTTGCTAGTGTTACTTTTAAATCCATCATCTACATCATTAATATATATTGTAAATAGTTGCGGCCCCAGCACCGAGCCCTGCGGCACTCCACTCGTAACTGTCTGCCATACTGACAGGGACCCGTTTATTCCTACTCTTTGTTTCCTGTCTTCCAACCAATTCTCTAACCATGTCAGTACCCTACCCCCAATACCATGTGCTCTAATTTTGCCCACTAATTTCCTGTGGGACCTAATCAAAGGCTTTCTGAAGGTACAGATACACCACATCCACTGGTCCTCCTTCATCCATTTTACTTGTCACATCTATATTACTAAAAGTATGATCTTGACCACTTCCTGTTTTTCTGTTTCATGATTTTAGAAAAAAACACTGCCACTTACAGCTGTGATTTTAGGCCAGCTTACTCACAGTCCCCCTCCGCTGCGCAGGACAAGAGGATTTTTCCCATCGATGAAACATAAAAGAGTTATTAATGTTTTTAAAATGTTGACATTCTCTATGCTGCCCCTGCTGGGGGGAGGGACCCGGAAGTGTTTTGCCTCAGTCAGTCTCTGCAAGATGGGGGAAGTGAGATTGTCACATATCTCAGTCTGAGCTGTAAATAACACTGAACACATGTCTACTAAACTGTGAGTGTGGTTTTACTGACCTGGAGTGTCCTTAATGTGGTTTGAAAATGAAAATTTGGCTGGTTTGAATTAAAAGCACTACAAATAGTTGGAGTGGGTTTGGGTTGAAGTAAAAGCACTGCAAATGGTTGGGTGGGGTTTTGGGTTGAAGTGAAAAGCCCTGCAAATGGTTGGGGTGGGGCTTTGGGTTGAGGTGAAAAGCACTGCAAATAGTTGGGGTGGGGCTTGGGGTTGAGGTGAAAAGCACAGCAAATGGTTGGGGTGGGGCTTTGGGCAGAGGTGGAAAGCACTGCAAAAGGTTGGGGTGAGGCTTTGGGTTCAAGGGAAAAGCACTGCAAATGGTTGGGGTGGGGCTTTGGGTTGAAGGGAAAAGCACTGCAAATGGTTGGTGGTCTATACTTGACAACTTCCTGTTTGCACTGTATATTGATTTCAGATAAAATGCTACCACTTACGGCTGTGATTTTTTGCCATCTTACTCAACCCCCTCCGCTCATCAGGTGCAGAGGATTCTTCCCATCAATGAAAAATAAAAGTGTTATTAGTGTTTAAAAAATGTTGAGAATCTCTCTCCTGTCAATCACTCCATGAAGGCCACGCCCCTTCAGGTGCGAGGGGGAAGGATTATAAAACCCGGAAGTGTGGGTATGGCTCTGTCTCTGCAAGATGGGGGAGAGAGAGGTCACAACTCTGTCTGAGCTGTGAATCAACTGAACTCATTGAATGTCTACTGAACTGTAAGTGTGGTGTTTATGTGGTGTTTTTTATGGTGGTTTCACCCCGTTTGAAATGGTATGAAACTGCATTTGAATGTGGTGGCTTTGCACCCTGCATGAAATGGTATGAAACTGCCTTTGAATTTGGTGGCCTTCCACCCTCCTTGATGTGGTCGGAAACTGCACTTGAATTTGGTGGCCTTGGTCCCTGCTTGAAGTGGTATGAAACTGCACTTGAATTTGGTGGCCTTGTAGCCTGCTTGAAGTGGTATGAAACTGCACTTGAATTTGCTGGCCTTGCATCCTGCTTGAAATGGAATTTCAAGGAATAGCCATGATTCAACTGCCAGCCCACCAGCCGTGAGTGAGCTGCCAGCACATCAGGTTTGAGGGACTAAGCTGCCACCCCAAGAATCTATTTGACCCACAATACCCATACTAGCCCTCTGGCAACCAGTCCCTGCAGCCCACAACACCCATACCAGCGCTCCAGAAAGCTCCCCCACTGGCCACCAATATTGGAATTGGTGGAGAGGTGGAATATTGCGTTGGGGGACCAGCCCTCCAATGTGAACATGGGAACCAATGGATCCCACTTAGTCTAGTCCTCAATAAATTCCAGCAGATTAGTCAAGCAGGATTTCCCCTTTACAAATCCATACTGACTTTGACCGATCCTTTTACTGCTATCGAAATGTGCCGTTATTACTTCTTTAATAATTGACTCTAGCATCTTCCCCATCACCGATGTCAGGCTCTGGTCTATAATTCCCCGTTTTCTCTCTCCATCCTTTCTTGAAAAGTGGGATAACAATAGCTACCCTCCAATCCACAGGAACTGATCCTGAACCTATAGAACATTGGAAAATGATCAGCAATGCGTCCACAATTTCTAGAGCCACCTCCTTGAGTACCCTGGGATGCAGACCATCAGGCCCGAGGGATTTGTCAGCCTTCAGTCCCGTCAGTCTACCCAATACTATTTCTCGCCTAATGCAAATTTATTTCAGTTTCTCTGTCTCCCTGGATCCTCTGTCTTCCAGTACATCTGGGAGATTGTTTGTGTCTTTAGACAGGTACATGGATAGGATAGATTTAGAGGGATATGGGCCAAAGGCAGACAGGTGGGACTAGTGTAGATGGCCCATGTTGATCGGCGTGGGAAAGTTGGGCCGATGGGCCGTTTCCACGCCATACGACTCTATGACTGCAATTTTAGGAGTTGAAAACGTTAAGGGTTGCTGCTGAAGAAAATGCAAATCAAAATCTGGGATAATGTGATCCAGAGAAGCAAAAATAACCATTATATAAAAGTGGATCTTCATTCAGCATGAAACCACGTGTACAAAGCTAGAAGCATTCAAGCGTAACTGGAAAATAGGATTTTCTTCACATATTTTAGCCTCACAGAAAAGAAAAGTCTTGTAAAGTAGATAGCTTTAGAAATAGGGTTGGAGTATTAACCGGTTATAAAGCTTATTGGAATAAGTACAGAAATAATCAAATGTCGAATAAAATAATGAGTCCGCCACCTTAGTCTCTGGAATATAGCACATCAGGATTGAAAGTAAAATGGATATGATAGAACCTCTGGCAGAAAGTATAAGAAGCCATCCGAATATTCAGGGTTATAATACTAGGGACTCAAATAATAAAATTTCATTGTATGCAGACGATATTTTGTTATATATAACAAATTCACAAACGAGCATACCAAATTTATTAAATTTAATAGAGGAATTTGGGTCCTTTTCTGGATATAGAATAAATTGGAACAAAAGTGAAATCATGACGTTAAAACCTCAAGAATCTACACACTTATTGAAATTCCCCTTTAAAATAGCAACAGAAAAATTCAAATATTTGGGTGTTCAGATTACTAGAAAACATAAAGCTTTATTCAATGCCAATTTTATACCCTTAATAAATGAACTTAATATAATGATAAAATTTTGGAAAACACTCCCTTTATCATTAATAGGCAGAATAAATGCTATTAAAATGAGCTTCCTACCACAGTTATTATACCTATTTCAATCTATACCAGTATATGTACCAACATTTTTTTTTCTAAACTGAACGCTAATATTACTAATTTTGTTTGGGATTATAAATCACATAGAATTAAAAAAGAACACTTATGTAAACCAAAAGATGTCGGGGGACTTTCACTCCCAAATGTTTTGTATTACTATTGGGCAATACATATTAAGAATATAATTTACTGGTTGGATAGTTCAACTCAACAGACAGAATGGATAAAAATGGAGAAAGAGGATTGTTATCCTTGTAATATAGGAACAATCCTCTTCTCCCCGAAAAAAATGAACAATACAATATATAAGAAAAACCCTATTATACAAGATACAATAAGAATATGGAAACAAATAAAATTATCCTTAAAACTAAGGAACCTATCATTGTTAACACCGATAGCGAATAATCCTTTATTTAAACCATCTATGATGGATAAAATATATAATCAATGGGAAAGTTTAGGAATTAAAAGGATCGGGGACATGTATGAAATGGGAGATTTATTATCATTTCAACAATTACAATTAAAATTTAAACTGAAAAACACTCATTATTTTAAATATTTTCAGATTTGTAATTTTTTGAAGACATACATACAGGGATATCAAAAAATAACTCCTGATTTACTAGAAGAAGTAATGAATATAAAAGCTGATACACAAAAATTAATACCATATTTATATAATAGTATCTTAAATATAGATTTACCTGTGACCGAGGTAATTGGAGAAGAGTGGGAACGGGAATTATTGATAAAAATTACGAAGGCTACATGGGAAAAGTATTTGACATACATTCACAAGTGTTCGATTAACGCAAGACATAATCTAATCTAATTTAAAATTTTACATAGATTATATTACTCAAAAACAAGATTAAATAAATTTTATCCAAATATATCGCCCATTTGCGATAAATATTTAACCCAAGACGCAACTATAACACACTCTTTTGTTTCTTGTATGGATTTTGGAGTGATATTTTTGAAATATTTACAAAATTATTTAAGACAAAAATGGAACCCAATAACGAATTGATTATATTTGGGGTAATGGAAGACGGGAACAAATTGAGCTCATCTCAAACGTCAATTTTTAATTATGGTTTTATAATAGCAAAAAAATTAATATTGAAATTTTGGAAAAATACACCAATACCAACGCTCATATTGTGGATTGCAAGTATGTTGGATACCGCACATCTTGAGGAAATGCGATTCCTCCTAATAGATAAATTTGACCAATTCATAACGAGTTGGTCTCCATTTGTCATCTTTTTGGAAACATATGGTGCAACACAGGTGTAAAAGCTAATCCGTGACTGGGTGAGGGATGGTCAAGTTTATAAATGATCTCCTTACTTCTATTTTCTTTTCTTCTCTTTTCTTCTTTTACTCTCTTTCTTCTATTTTCTATGTCTTAACTTTCTTTTTTCACTCTCTATTTTTCTTTTTCACACACCATATATCTCACATTTTTCTATTTTTCATTATCTAACTTTTTTCTTTTTCTTCTTTATTACCATTTTTTTTTAAAAATAAGAAGCTGTACATAAAAGGAATTATGAAAATATGATTGTATACAATTGTACTTACTTCTAATAAAATAAAAATATTAAAAAAAGAAAGTAAAATGGAAACTTCTGTAAACATCCGGCACATCCCGTGGACTGCGCGGCAAGGGAAATGTGAGGTTAAGTTGCTGCTTGGTTAAACTTTATCAAAGTGAATGTGGAAGTCGGGGAGAGCTGCCTAAGATCTGGAGACCAGAGACCTGGCTGTGCAAGGGTGTTTTAGTAAATGTTCATGCACACAAACGGACACACATGCACACACAGGCATATGTATACAAACAGACTGATACACACGCACACACAGACCTCCAGGTGAAGAGAAGAAGTCTCCATACTTTTTTAAAGTGGCAGGAATACAAAAGTATAAACTGTGAATTGAATGTAATACGTTGTAAATCCAAACAAAAACAGAATATATAGGGAAACACCCAACATATCGGGCAACATCTGTGCAGACATGATGTTCAGGATGGTGAACTTTGGACGTTAATATACAAGTGGATAGAGTTGTAAAGACGGCATAATGGTATGCTTGCTTTCATAAATCGGGGCATTGAGTATGAGTCAGGAGGTCATGACGCGGCTTTATAGGACTTTGGTTCGACCGAATTTAGAGTACAGCATGCATTTCTGTTTGTCGCATTACAGGAAGCATGTAACATAGAAACATAGAAAATAGGTGCAGGAGTAGGCCATTTGGGCCTTTGAACCTGCACTGTCATCATGTCTGCACAGATGTTGCCAGATGTGTTGGGTGTTTCCCTATATATTCTGTTTTTATTTGGATTTACAACGTACTGCGTTCAATGCACAATTTATACTTTTGTATTCCTGCCAGTTTAAATAAGTATGGAGACTTCTTCTCTTCACCTGGAGGTCTGTGTGTGCGTGTGTATCAGTCTGTTTGTATACATATGCCTGTGTGTGCATGTGTGTCTGTTTGTGTGCATGAACATTTACTAAAACACCCTTTCACAGCCAAGTCTCCCGACTTCCACATTCACTTTGATAAAGTTTAACCAAGCAGCAACATAACCTCACATTTCCCTTGCCGCGCAGTCCACGGGATGTGCCGGATGTTTACAGAAGTTTCCCTTTTACTTTCAATCCTGATGTGCTATATTCCAGAGACTAAGGTGGCGGACTCATTATTTTATTTGACATTTGATTATTTCTGTACTTATCCAATGCTTTATAGCTGGTTAATACTCCAACCCTATTTTGAAAGCTATCTACTTTACAAGACTTTTCTTTTCTGTGAGGCTGAAATATGTGAAGAAAATCCTATTTTCCAGTTACGCTTGAATGCTTCTAGCTTTGTACACGTGGTTTCATGCTGAATGAAGATCAATTTTTATATCATGGCTGATCACCCACAATCAGTACCCCATTCCTGCATTTTCCCCATATCCCTTTATCCCGTTAGCCCTAAGAGTTAAATCTAACTCTCTTGAAAACATCCAGTGAATTGGCCTCCACTGCCTTCTGTGGCAGAGAATTCCACAGATTCACAACTCTCTGGGTGAAGATGTTTTTCCTCATCTCAGTCCTAAATGGCCAACTCCTTATTCTTAAACTGTGACCCCTGCTTCTGGACTCCCCCAACATCGGGAGCATTTTTCCTGAATCTAGCCTGTCCAATCTCTTAAGAATTTTATATGTTTCTATAAGATACCCTCTCATCCTTCTAAATTCCAGTGAAAATAAGCCCAGTCGACCCATTCTTTCATCATATGTCAGTTCCGCTATCCCGGGAATTAACCTGATGAACCTACGCTGCACTCCCTCAATAGCAAGAATGTCCTTCCTCAAATTAGGAGACCAAACCTGCACATAATACTCCAGGTGTGGTCTCACCAGGGCCCTGTATAACTGCAGTAGGACCTCCTTGCTCCTCAACTGAAATCCTCTCGCAATGAAGGCTAACATTCCATTAGCTTTCTTCAATGCCTGCTGTACCTGCATGATTATTTTCAGTGACTGGTGCACAAGGACACCCAGGTCTCACTGCACCTCCCCTTTTCCTAATCTGACACTATTCAAATAATAATCTGGCTTCTTCTTCGTGCCACCAAAGTGGATAACCTCACATTTATAAACAATAGGTGTGGAGCAAGTATTTTACCCAAAGGGTGGTGACTGCTTGAAATTGCACTGCCAGAGGTGGTGGTTGAAGCAGAAATGTTTGTGACATTTAAGGGACTTTTGGATGGGTGTTTGGTATATAGGGAATAGAGGGAGATGGGTTATGTGCAGGTAGATAAGTCTCGGCATCATATTTGGCTCAGACATTTTGGGCTGAAGGGCCAGTTCTTGTGCTGTACCCTTCTATGTTCTATGTACTAATGTTGATCAATGTTAAGCTGTTAGCCATGGCTAGATGTTCTGATTTGAAAGCATTTATTCCAGCAGGTACTGAGAAGATCAGACAATGGAGACTGAATGGTAGGATGTAGACGAAAATTGCTGGAGAGACTCAGCGGGTGAGGCAGCGTCTATGGAGAAAAGGAGTAGGCAACGTTTCGCATCGAGACCCTTCTTCAGAATGGTAGGATGGTTCAGTTAACAGGCAACGTAACCATCCAGCCAGCAACTAGAGAGCAATGCTGGGCTACTATCTACCTCGTTGGAGACCCTTTGACTATCTTTAATCAAACTTTACTGGACTTCATTTTTTCAGGATGCATCACAGTATGGTTTGGGAACAGCTCCATCGAAGACCACAGGAAATTGCAGAGAATTGTAGGCGCAGCCTAGACCATCACGGAAACTGACCTCCCAATCCATTGACTCCATTTACACTTCACGCTGCCTCGGCAAGGCCAGCAGCATAATCAAGGATGAGTCACCCTGGCCACTCCCTCTTCTCTCCTCTCCCATCGGGCAAGAGGAACAGAAGTGTGAAAACACACACCTCCAGATATAGGGACAGTTTCTTCCTAGCTGTTATCAGGCAACAGAACCATCCTGCCGCAACTAGAACGGTCCTGAGCTACTATCTACCTCATTGGAGACCCTCGAACTATAGTTAATCGACCTTCACTGGACTTTATTATGCTCTGAACATTATTCCCTTTATCATGTATCTATACACTGTGAATTGTAATCATGTATTGTCTTTCTGCTGACTGGTTCGCACACAACAAAAGCTTCTCACTGTATCTCTGTACACATGACAATAATCTAAACTAAAATGGACTCAACCAAACTAAACTGTTAGCATTCAGAAGTAGGGAAAATTAGGAACTGGGCATGTTTTGATATGCAAAATAAAAGTAGTGGAGAGTACAAAGGAAGGACGGAGAACAAGAGGGACAGTTGTGTCATAAGACCAAGAGACCAACGTGGGCTCCACCTTTCCTTGATCATCATTGCTGGCTTTAATCCGTCTTTTTGCATATCATCCATTCATTTGTTCTATGTACCTTTTCATACCTCTCGTTTACTTCTCCCTTGACTCCCAGTCTGAAGAAGGGTCTCGACCTGAAATATCACCTATTCCTTTTCTCCAGAGATTTTGCCTGACCCGCTGAGCTATTCCTAGTGTCTATCTTCAGGGACAGTGTAATGCAGGTGGTGGTGGTGACAGCTGATGGAGGGTGGTTAATTACTGCTGATTTGTTTTGCGGGAAATGGAAATGGAAGATGACAGATTTCCAGTGTCTGTTTCTGCAATTTTTTGCATTTTGTTGCTTTGGCATCAAGCCATGAATGTTGCGTCTCATGGCACTTAACTTGAAATTGATTGTGCCTTGAGATTCAATTGTATCGCCCTTTTTGCATTCCCGCTTGACGAATGTGGGAACATAAGGCCTGGATGTGGAGAGGCTGTTTCCACTTGTGGGAGAGTCGAGGACCAGATGTCATAGTCGCAAAATAAAAGGACGTTCCTTTCGGAAGGAGATGAGGAGGAATTTCTTTAGTCAGAGGGTGAAGAATCTGTGGAATTCTGGGGTTATGGGGAGAAGGCAGGCGAATGGGGTTGAGGGGGAGATTTAGATCGGCCATGATTGAATGGTGTAGACTTGATGAACCAAATGGCCTAATTCTCCTCCTATCACTTATGAAGTAGCAGGAATAGGCTATTCACATGCGGTACCAGGCAGTAGATAGGACTGTTCAATGAACCTTTGTATCTTTGTTGGCGCCAAAACGTAGTGACACTTGCGTACGGCCTAGGTGAGGTCTGTTGTATGATTTAACTGGGTTGTAGGCAAAACAAAGCATTTCACTGTACTCAGGTGCATGTGACAATAAAGTATCACTGAATCATTGAATTCATCCTCTTTTGCCTCTTCACCATTTAAGAAGACTTTTTAAAAATTTCATTCCTTCTTTCTTCAGTTTACTAATCCTAGATTCCTTGATCCCCTTAATATCTCACATTATTTCCCCCTATTCAATATACTCAGTGATTGAACCTCTACATTCCTTTTTTGGTAGAAGATTCCTTAGATTCGCTGCATCTGAGGTTGGTTTACCTACTTGAATTATCTTTGCTGGAATGCCGAAGGGTGATGGGAAACTCAAGGTCATGAGGTCATAAGGAATAGGAGTAGAATTAAGCCATTCAGCACATCAGGTCTACTGTGCCATTCAATCATGGCTGATCCATCTCCCCTTCCTAACACCATTCTCCTGCCTTCTCCCCATAACCTCTGACACCCATACTAATGAAGAATCTATAGATCTTTGCCTTAAAAATATCCACTGACTTGGCCTCCACAGCCTTCTGTGGCAAAGAATTCCACAGATTCACCACCCTCTGACTAAAGAAATTTCTCCTCATCTCCTTCCTAAATAAACATCCTTTAATTCTGAGGCTATGACCTCTAGTCCTCGACTCTCCCACTGGTGGAAACATTCTCTCCACATCCACTCTATTCAAGCCTTTCACTATTCTGTTAGTTTCAATGCGGCCCTCGCTCATTCTTCTAAACTTAATCGGTATATAAAATAAGGAGAGGCATTGACAGGATAGACAGTGAGGTATTTCCTCAGGATGGAAATGTCAAAGAGTAGAAGGCACAGCATTAAGGTAAGATGGCCAAATATATAGGAGATGTGTGGGCCACTTTTGGGTGCCTGGAATATGCTGCCAGGGATGTAGAGGCAGATACAACAGTGTAATTTAGGAGACTTTCAGACAGACACATGGATATGTTGCGAATGGAGGGATTTGAATCACGTGCAGGCAAAGGAGATTAGTTTGGCATTGTGTTTGGCATGGACATTATGGGCTGAAGGGCCTGGGCAGTTCTGCTCTATCCACTATATATACTAGGCATATCCATTTCTGGAGGGTTAACAGATTAGAATTGTTTTGATATTTTTAGAAACGTTCTATACCTGCTGATAATAGTTCGAAGATATTCTCCACAGGAGCCACAGGTCTCCTGTTGAGAAACAACTGCTGAACCTCCTCGGCTATCAGCTATCATTTTCAGCAAGAAACGAAGTTGGCATTTGTGTGTATGAGCAAATTATGATGGCTTATTTATGTTTTATATAATTTGGGCTTTGATTAAAAAGTCCAGCATTTATTGCCAATCCCTCATTGCCTTTCCATTGTGTGTCTTGCTAGACCATATCAAAGGCCATGTTGTTTAATTAGGCTGGTGGATTGGATTGACACAAGATTCAGTGCAGCTGTGGATGGTAGGCTACTTAACTTGATGATATGTTGAACAGGGCAGCATGGTGGCACAGCCGTAGAATAGAATAGAATAGAAACTTTATTTGCCACACGACCAGGGTTGGTGGTAATTGGGTTCGGTACATGATGGTACTGCTTTAGCACATTAACACTAACAACAATAATAATAAAGCACATCACAAATCACAAATCTCACCAACAAATCTCACTGCCTTACAGTGCTCGCAGCGCCGGAGACCCGGGTTCGATCCTGATTGTGTGTGCTGTTTGTGCAGAGTTTGTACGTTCTCCCCGTGACCTGCGTGGGTTTTCTCCGTGATCCTCTATTTCCTCCCACACTCCAAAGACGTACAGGTCTGTAGGTTAATTGGCTTGGGCTTGTATACTTGGCATGTGTAAATTGTCCCTAGTTTATGTAGGCTTGTATTTATGTGCGGAGATCGTTGGTCGATGTGGACCTGGTGAGCAGAAGGGCCTGTTGCCATCCTGTATCTCTAAACTAAAAAAACAGAACATATAACTATGCAGCATAAGAATACTACGGCACGGTAAAAGTACTCGCTAGAGTTTAGATGGTTGATGGGAGACCTCATTGAAACTTATAGAATAAAGAAAGGCATAGATAGAGTGGATGTGGAAAGGATGTTTCCACTGGTGGGAGGAGTCTCGAACCAAAGGTCATAGCTTCAGAATTAAAGGGCGCTCTTTTAGAAAGGAGGTGAGGAGGGAAGTTTAGTCAGAGGGTAGTTAATCTGTGGAACTCATTGCCACAGAGGGCTGTGGAGGCCAAGTCAGTGGATATTTTTAAGGCAGAGATAGACAAATTCTTGAGGGTTATAGGGAGAAGGCAGGAAAATGGGATTGGGAGGCAGAGATCAGCCATGATTGAATGGTGGAGTAGATTCGATGGGCTGAATGACCTCATTCTACTCCTATAACTTGTGAACGTGAACATTTGTTGAACATAATGCCAAGAGTATCACTTATTTACCTGCATATCTCCTTGAAGATTTGCCCTGCTCACCTTAAGGTTGTGCCCTCTAGTATCTGATTTTACCATCCAGATGTGGAATATGACAGTCTGAAGAAGGGTCATGACCCAAAACGTCACCCATCCTTTTTCTCCAGAGATAATGAACATAATGCCAAGAGTATCACTTATTTACAATAAAAATAAAAGGACATACTTTGAGAAAGACGATGAGAAGGAATATCTTTAGTCAGAGGGTGGTGAATCTGTGGAATTCATGGCCACAGACAGCTGTGGAGGCCGTCATTGATAGATTCTTGATTAATATGGGTGTCAGGGGTTATGGGGAGAAGGCAGGAGAATTGGGTTAAGAGGGAGAGTTAGATCAGCCATGACTGAATGGCAGAGAAGATCTGATAGGCCAAATGGCCTAATTCTGCTCCTATAACATGGATTTATGAACCTGAAACATCACCCATTCCTTCCCTCCAGAGATGCTGCCTGTCCAGCTGAGTTACTCCAGCACTTTGTGTCAATCTTCGGTGTAAGCCGGCATCTGCAGTTCCTTCCTACACATCCTGGTAAACCATTTCTTCACCTTCCTCAAAGCCTTCACATCCTTCCTTTACTGGGCCAACAAGAACTGTACACAATACTCCAAATGCGGCCTAATCAAAGTCTCAAAAAGTTGCAACATGACCTCCTGACTCTTACTCAAAGCCCCAACCAATGAAGGTGAGCATACTCTCTGCCTTCTTTACCACACTATCTACTTGTGTCACCAATTTGTCTGTCCACAGGGCGGCACAGTGGTGCATTGGTAGAGTTGCTGCCTTGCATTGCGAGAGACCCGGGTTCGATCCCGACTACAGGTGCTGTCTGTACGGAGTTTGTACGTTCTCCCCGTGGCCTGCGTGGGTTTTCTCCAAATTTTTGGTTTCCTCCCACACCCCAGCGACGTACAGATTTGTAGGTTAATTGGCTTAGTATAAATGTAAAATTGTTGCTAGTGTGTACAGGCTAGTGTTATTGCTTGGTGGGCCGAAGTGCATGTTTACACGCTGTATCACTAAACTAAATTAAACCAAACAAAACGTCAATGTGGGATGACTTACGACCAAAATAGTCGGGTTTGACACAGAAGTGAGTTACATAAAGTTGGAGAATTCGATTTTACAGGTAAGTCAGGAAAGCTGCAAAATGCTCAGACTAAAGATTCAGTGATGCTCCTCCAGCTTGCACTGGGTCTTGTTGGAATAGTGCGCAAACCACAGGTAGATAAGCTGGTGAGGAAGCAGACTAAAGAATTAAAGTGGCAGGCAACAGAGACTTATGGGCCCATACCACTTCGGCGATTTTCAGGTGACTGCCGGCGATTGTCAAGTGGCTGGCAGTCGTCTGTAAAACCGACGACTGGAACGGCGACTGTCAGAGTGGAATACACACACACACATCGCTTTCTTCACCAGCCCGTTATGCAAGCGGGGGACGGGGCAAGCGGCGGGAGCGCTGTCTGAGTGAAAATCTTACAGTGCAAAGCCAATATGTTACAGACACACACACCGTGTTGAACAGGAAAGTTGGCACTGTAATTAAGACAGTGAATGCACAGTCGGTCGGTTATCCTTGGTTCTGAAAACTACTGCTTACGTTTTTTTTCCCAATGAAATTCACTGGTCAGCACCGGCTACAACCTACGAGAACCTACGACAACCTTCGACCTCCTGACAACCCACTACCACTGCACCTACGGCACGGGAATTCTCGCTACACTCCATGGCGGCTTCATTCTCGTTGCCGCTAATTTTTCAACATGTTGCAAAATTCGCAGCGACAATAATTAGGCCGCAACTAGTTCCCAGCATGCGGGAACTCCTCACGACCATGAAGGTGATTACCCGACAACCACCCGCGAACATGTGGCGACCGCATAGTCTCCTGCAGTCGCCTAAAAAGTGGCCTAAGTAGGACAGGCCCTTAAGTGTTGTCACTGAAGACAGAACACACTTTCCTCCACAGATGCTGCCTGACCTACTGATTTCCTCCATCTTTCTAATTTTTTGCTCTTAGGAGGCCAGAGGGTCTTGGTGGTGCAGCGGTAGAGTTGCTGCCTTCCATCAAAATGCAGCGCTGGAGACCCGGATTCAATCCTGACTACGGGCGCTGTCTGTACGGAGTTTGTACGTTCTCCCCGCGACCTGCGTGGGTTTTCTCCGAGATCTTCGGTTTCCTCCCACATTCCAAAGACGTGCAGGTTTGTACGTTAATTGGCTTGATTAATTGGCTTGGTAAATGTAAAAATTGTCCAATATAAAATTCTCCAACTTCCAGTATAGTCCCTGGTGGACTCTTCGGAAGATACAAGGTACAACGGAGAGGATTGGATGGATGGAGAATAGGGATGGGAGAAAGGCACAGCATACCAAGATTACTCCCCAAAGAAATGGGGTCAGAGGTAGAGGTGGGGGAAGAAGATTTCAACTCGTGTCAGGCTGGGAACAGAGCTGGAAGAAAATAAAGCTGGAGCTAAGGACTAATTTGGAGTGAAGCATGGGAAGAGGAGAGGTTTAGAATTCAACACCTGGTTTAGTTTAATTTAGTGCAGGAAGAAACTGCAGATACTGGTTTAAAGCGAAGATAGACACAAACAGCTGGAGTAACTCAGCGGGTCAGACAGCATCTCTGGATTAAATGAATAGGTGATGTTTCGGGTCGAGACTCGTCTTGAGTTTAGTTGAGTTTAGTTCAGAGATGCAGTGTGGAAACAGGTCCTTTGGCCCACCGAGTCCACGCTGACCGGCGATCCCCGTGCATTAACACTACCCATCATACACTAGGGACAATTTTACCATTATACCAAGCCAATATACCAATACCAAGCCATACCTGCACATCTTGGAAATGTGGGAGGAAACTGGCAGGGGTGGAAATCGCTATCAAAACATGGTGGGGACACAATTTCTTGGTGTCCGCGCATACACACACACGCGAGGCTTCAGACCTGGGTCCTGAGGATGGTAACATCAGGAGCTGACCTGGTTCGTGACTGACTCCGAACTCCAGCAACAGTAGCTTCGTCCGCCCCGAATCGTGGGACTTCAATCGGCCCGTTCGCGGGGCCTTACATCGCCCGGCGCGGCTTAAACCCGGCCATGGAATCTTCCATCCCCCGGCGGGGGCTTCAACATCAGAAGCTTCGATCGCCTCGATGCAGCAATTTGAATGGGCCGATTCAAGCTCCGCACCATGATCTTTGCTCCACCAGGACGTCTCCCTCCTCCAATCACCGCACTCTATCCTAAGTCCCATCCCCCTACTTCCTCCTCTGACCGACACCTCCCTCCTCCAATCATCGCGCTGAATCATCATGCCACCCCCCACTGCCTGTTGACCGCGTCTCTCTCGTACAATCGGTGCCCTCGATCATCAGTCCCACCCCCACTGTCTTGCGGAAAGCGGAGATGTTTAATAGATTTTTTTCACTGAATTTCAAAATCCGGATTACAAAACATGGGGTGGAAGGGGGGAGGATTAACCCCCACCTCTCAAAACATGGGGGGGGACATGTCTCAATGTCCCCCTCTGGATTTACGCCCATGGAAACTGGAGATCGCGGAGAAAACCCACGCGAGTCACGGGGAGCAAGTCCAAATTCCGTACAGACATCACCCGTAATCAGGATCGAAGCTGGGTCTCCGGCGCTAAAGGGCAGCAAGTCTAATGCCGCGCCACAATGCTATCAAACTTTGGAAACTTTGTTGTTTGGGAACAAGGAATAATGAATAAGGGTTAGAGGAGCTTGGAGTGAGGGAGCAGCACTCAACATTGATGGCCTGGGCTGAATTATTGCAGTAAATGTCTAACATAGTCCAATCTGCAATGCAAAGTCACAGTTTTATTAGGCTCTTCGTCTTCTGCTTCTCAACTCACTCCCACTTTCTCAACTGTGTTTTGTCTCTTCACAAGTCTATTGTTTCTTCAGTCTTTTACTTCTTCAACTCTTCCATTTATTTACTTGACTTTGATGTTATTTTGTACCTCGCCGCTGCTAATGTCTTTTGGGTTTGTCCTTTGTTGTGTGGACAGGTGCACCTAAAACATCGACCAGCTCTTCCGCACACAGACACTGAGTCATCTAACCTCCTGTCTGTTTCAAGGTTCAATCCCTTCTCATGTTTTTACAAAGCGCATGTTGATGGATGTAATGGCTCGTGCTTAGATTTAACGCAGGAAAAGTCGAAAAGAGACAAAAAGCCTGAGTAACTCAGCGGGACAGGCATCATCTCTGGAATGGGTGACATTTCGGGGATTGAGACCCCTTCAGACTAAGAGTTGGGGGAGAGGGAAACCAGAGTTATGGAAGGGTAAGGTATATCCCTAGTTTTCCCCTCCCCTGACTCCTAGTCTGAAGAAGTCTCGACCCGAAACATCATCCATTCCTTCTCTCCAGAGATGCTGCCTGTCCCGCTGAATTACTCCAGCATTTTGTGTCTATCTTCGGAGTAAACCTGCATCTGCATTTCCTTCCTACACAAAAGCTGAAAAAAGTTTGCCTTCCACTGTTTGCCTTCCACTCTGAAATCTCCTTCAGATTCAGATTCAGATTCAGAAAACTTTATTGTCTGTCGTAACAGAAAATCTTTCGGCTTTTCCAGCGTTAAATCTAAGCACGAGCCATTACATCCATCAACATGCGCTTTGTAAAAGCATGAGAAGGGATTGAACCTTGAACCTTAAAGTATATCTACTCTGAAGAAGTTATCCTATTTGTTTCTTGAATGTTGCAATAGTCCCTGCCTCAACTACCTTCTCTTACACTCTTTTATACCTTGCCTGTTCAAGTGCCTGGCTAAATGCCTCTTTTTAGATTGCATCGATTTTCCACCTCCCCAGGAAGCAATAGGTTACAGGCCAATATTAGTACTCAATCTGGAGATGATTAGTAGAATGAGAATGAGGAGAAAGTTGCTCTTTGTGAAAAACCTTCTCCTTAGATCCTCTAACTTCCACCTCTCATCTTAAACCTGTGCCCTCTTTTTTTGATATGTTTGCAATGCAAAAGAAGTTCTGGCTCTTTACACTGTACATGCCTCTTTTTGTTTTTATATGCCACCATGCTTTTGTTTAGTTTATTGAGTTCAGTTTATTGTCACATGTACCGAGGTACAGTGAAATGCTTTTGTGAAATTATGAAAGCTTTCAGTGAAAATGCAGTGTTTCTTCAGGCTCATTAAGTTCAAGGACAACAAACACAGCCTTTTTCAAATCTCTCCCCATAACTACAGCATTATAGTCTAGGCAACCTCCTGGTGAACCTCCTCTATACACTATCTTCAGTGCAAGAATAAACACGTCATCCAGTGTTGTATTTAACCGAATAAAAAAGATCAGTGCACCATATGTTCAGTAAACCAGCGAATTGGGCCATATGACATTATAAACATTGCAATAGACTTCCCTGGATTATAATGGTGTAAACAAAACGAATGCTCGAGATTGGGTGGCACAGTGGCGTAGCGGATAGAGCTACTGCCTCAGAACTCCAGAGACCCAGGTTCGATCCTGACCACAGGTGCTGTCGGTGTGGAGTTTGCTTATAGTCAGAGGGTGGTGAATCTGTGGAATTCTTTGCTGCAGAAGGCTGTGGAGGCCAAGTCAGTGGATATATTTAAGGCAGAGAAAGATAGATTCTTGATTAGTATGGGTGTCAGAAGGTTGGGGAGAAGGCAGGGGGATGGGGTTAGGAGGGAGAGATAGATCAGCCATGATTGAATGGCGGAGTAGACTTGATGGGCCGAATGGCCTAATTCTGTTCCTATCACTTATGATCTTATGACTTATGATATACTTCCTATTCTGTGGTGACAAGAACTTCACACAAAACTCCTTATGTTTTATTATCAAGTATTCTGAAGTTACATAATAATGTCCCCATTTTTAAATTAGTTTAGTTTAGTTTAGTTTATTGTCACATGTACTAAGGTATAGTGATAAGCTTTGTAGTTGCGTGCTATCTAGTCAGCAGAAAGACCATACATAATTACAATCGAGCTACCCACAGTGGACAGATATGTTCATAAGTGATAGGAGCAGAATTACGCCATTCGGCCCATCAAGTCTACTCCACTATTCAATCATGGCTGATCTATCTCTCTCTCCTAACCCCTAATAAATTCTAAATAAATCCTAAATGTCATAAAACAGTGCACAGAAATAGGATAAAGGGAATAATGTTTAGTGCAAGATAAAATCAGTAAAATCCGATTAAAGATAGCCCAATGAGGTTGATAGTAGGTGAGGGCCACTCTCTAATTGGTGATAGGATGATTCAGTTGCCTGATAACAGCTGGGAAGAAACTGTCCCTGAATCTGGAGGTGTGCGTTTTCAAACTTCTATACCTCTTGCCTGATGGGGAGAGGGGAGAAGAGGGAGTGGGTGGGGTGCGATTGCTGGTGGCATTGCCTTGGCAGCGTGAGGTGCAAATGTAGTCAATGGAAGGGAGATTTGTTTGCGTGCTGGTCTGGGCTGCGTCCACAATTCTCTGCAATTTCTTGCGGTCTTGGATGGAGTTGTTCCCAAAATCATGCTTTGAAGCAATCCAATAAAATGTGTTCTATGGCGCATCTATAGAAGTTGGTGAGGGTTGTTGGGGACTGCCTTTTGTACCGACCCATGAAGGCAAGCAAACTTCTTTACCGCCTTGTCTACCTGTGAAGCCCCTTTCAGGGAATGATGTCAAGAGTCAAGATTGCTCTATTGTCCTGAAATGGAACAATGACATTCTTAATTGAACCAGCAAGGTCTCTTTGCTAATGAGCATG
This sequence comes from Malacoraja senta, assembly GCA_038087875.1. Classification (NCBI taxonomy): domain Eukaryota; kingdom Metazoa; phylum Chordata; class Chondrichthyes; order Rajiformes; family Rajidae; genus Malacoraja; species Malacoraja senta. Next base: position 388,770,315 of record CM075977.1, read on the forward strand.
TCTTAGTGCCCTTCCATTTACTGTATGTTAAAATCTTGTTTGGTCTCCAAAAATATATCACCTCAAAATTCTTGGAGAGCCTTCGCCAGAAAGATTGCAGTGGATCAAAAAGGCAGCTTACCGTTTTCTCAAAGAAACCAAAGTTGCAGCTGCTCACGTCCTATGAATAAATAAAAATAATCAATTGCCCTTCCATATTTCCTTGCATGTTGTGGTTTCTAATTATCCTGAATTGGCTTCAAGGAGTGAGGTTGAAACAAGAAGCACTGGCCTAAGGGGGTGGTGGACAAGATTCATTAGGAAACTTCAAAAGGAAATTTGACCTATATTGGAAAAGGAAGATTATAAGATTACAAGGCGATAAGGAAATGGAGGTGGGGGTGGGGTTCCTCTGGAGGTATCATGGGTTTGGAATAGAAACATAGAAACATAGAAAATAGGTGCAGGAGTAGGCCATTCGGCCCTTCGAGCCTGCACCGCCATTCAATATGATCATGGCTGATCATCCAACTCAGTATCCTGTACCTGCCTTCTCTCCATACCCCCTGATCCCTTTAGCCACAAGGGCCACATCTAACTCCCTCTTAAATATAGCCAATGAACTGGCCTCAACTACCCTCTGTGGCAGAGAGTTCCAGAGATTCACCACTCTCTGTGTGAAAAAGTTTTTCCTCATCTCGGTCTTAAAGGATTTTCCCTTTATCCTTAAGCTGTGACCCCTTGTCCTGGACTTCCCCAACATCGGGAACAATCTTCCTGCATCTAGCCTGTCCAACCCCATAAGAATTTTGTACGTTTCTATAAGATCCCCTTTCAATCTCCTAAATTCTAGCGAGTATAAGCCAAGTCTATCCAGTCTTTCTTCATATGAAAGTCCTGACATCTCAGGAATCAGTCTGGTGAACCTTCTCTGCACTCCCTCTATGGCTATAATGTCCTTCCTCAGATTTGGAGACCAAAACTGTACGCAATACTCCAGGTGTGGTCTCACCAAGACCCTGTACAACTGCAGTAGAACCTCCCTGCTCCTATACTCAAATCCTCTTGCTATGAAGGCCAACATACCATTCGCTTTCTTCACTGCCTGCTGCACCTGCATGCCTACTTTCAATGACTAGTGTACCATGACACCCAGGTCTCGCTGCATCTCCCCATTTCCTAATCGGCCACCATTTAGATAATAGTCTGCCTTCCCGTTTTTGCCACCAAAGTGGATAACCTCACATTTATCCACATTATACTGCATCTGCCAAACATTTGCCCACTCACCCAGCCTATCCAAGTCACCTTGCAGTCTCCTAGCATCCTCCTCACAGCTAACACTGCCCCCCAGCTTAGTGTCATCCGCAAACTTGGAGATGTTGCTTTCAATTCCCTCGTCCAGATCATTAATATAAATTGTAAATAACTGGGGTCTCAGCACTGAGCCTTGCGGTACCCCACTAGTCACTACCTGCCATTGTGAAAAGGACCCGTTTACTCCTACTCTTTGCTTCCTGTTTGCCAGCCAGTTCTCTATCCACATCAATACTGAACCCCCAATACCGTGTGATTTAAGTTTGTATCCTAATCTCTTATGTGGTACCTTGTCGAAAGCCTTCTGAAAGTCCAGATACAACACATCCACTGGTTCTCCCCTATCCACTCTACTAGTTACATCCTCGAAAAATTCTATAAGATTCGTCAGACACCATTTACCTTTCGTAAATCCATGCTGACTTTGTCCAATGATTTCACCACTTTCCAAATGTGCTGCTATCCCATCTTTAATAACTGACTCTAGCAGTTTCCCCATTACCGATGTTAGACTAACTGGTCTGTAATTCCACGTTTTCTCTCTCCCTCCCTTCTTAAAAAGTGGGGTTACGTTTGCTACCCTCCAATCCTCAGGAACTACTCCAGAATCTAAAGAGTTTTGAAAAATTATCACTAATGCATCCACTATTTCTGGAGCTACTTCCTTAAGTACTCTGGGATGCAGCCTATCTGGCCCTGGTGATTTATCGGCCTTTAATCCATTCAATTTACCCAACACCACTTCCCGACTAACCTGGATTTCACTCAATTCCTCCATCTCCTTTGACCCGCGGCCCCCTGCTATTTCCGGCAGATTATTTATGTCTTCTTTAGTGAAGACGGAACCAAAGTAGTTATTCAATTGGTCCGCCATATCCTTGTTCCCCATGATCAATTCACCTGTTTCTGACTGCAAGGGACCTACATTTGTTTTAACTAATCTCTTTCTCTTCACATATCTATAACAACTTTTGCATTCAGTTTTTATGTTCCCTGCCAGTTTCCTTTCATAATCTATTTCCCTTTCCTAATTAAGCCCTTTGTCCTCCTCTGCTGGTCTCTGAATTTCTCCCAGTCCCCTGGTATGCTGCTTTTTCAGGCTAATTTGTACGCATCATCTTTTGCTTTGATACTATCCCTGATTTCCCTTGTTATCCACGGATGCACTACCTTCCCTGATTTATTCTTTTGCCAAACTGGGATGAACAATTTTTGTAGTTCATCCATGCAGTCTTTAAATGCCTTCCATTGCATATCCACCGTCAACCCTTTTAGAACTAATTGCCAGTCAATCTTGGCCAATTCACGTCTCATACCCTCAAAGTTACCTTTCTTTAAGTTCAGAACCGTTGTTTCTGAATTAACAATGTCACTCTCCATCCTAATGAAGAACTCAACCATATTATGGTCACTCTTGCCCAAGGGGGCACGCACAACAAGTCTGCTAACTAAACCTTCCTCATTACTCAATACCCAGTCTAGAATAGCCTGCTCTCTCGTTGGTTCCTCTACATGTTGGTTTAGATAACTATCCCTCATACATTCCAAGAAATCCTCTTCCTCAGCACCCCTGCCAATTTGATTCACCCAATCTATATGTAGATTGAAGTTACCCAATATAACTGTTTTGCCGTTGTTGCCTGTTTGATGCCATCCCCAACTTCACTACTACTGCTAGGTGGCCTGTACACAACACCCACCAGCGTTTTCTGCCCCTTAGTGTTTCGCAGCTCTACCCATACCGATTCCACATCCTCCAAGCTAATGTCCTTCCTTTCCACTGCGTTAATCTCCTCTCTAACCAGCAACGCTACCCCACCTCCTTTTCCTTTCTCTCTATCCCTCCTGAATATTGAATATCCCTGGATGTTCAGCTCCCAGCCTTGGTCACCCTGGAGCCATGTCTCCGTGATCCCAACTATATCATAATCATTAATTGCTATCTGCACGTTCAACTCATCCACCTTATTACGAATGCTCCTTGCATTGAGACACAAAGCCTTCAGGCTTGTTTTTACAACGCTCTTACCCCTTATACAATTATGTTGAAAAGTGGCTCTTTTTGATTTTTGCCGTGGATTTGTCTGCCTGCCACTTTTACTTTTCACCTTGCTACGTATTGGGACAAACTAATTCACCAAAGGACCATAACAGGCAGATAGAACCTGTTGATTATTACGGGGGGTCAGGGGTTATGGGGAGAAGGCAGGAGAATGGGGTTGAGAGAGAAAGATAGGTCAGCCATGGCGGAATAGACTTGATGGGCCGAATGGCCTAATTATGTTACTAGAACTTATGAACGTATGAGCCTTCAGTGCTACATCTTTCTGTGGGTCCATTGGGATGGCTCTCTTAGAGTTTACTTCATTGAAGTTTACTTTAGAGATACAGTGTGGAAACAGGCCCTTTCGCCCACTGTGTCTATGCTGACCAGCGAGCAGCCTGAGCACTAGCACTAACACTAGGGACAATTTACCATTTTACCAAAGCCAATTAACCTACAAACCTGTATGTCTTTGGAGTGCGAGAGGAAGGTGGAGCACACGGAGATAACCCACTCAGTCGCAGGGAGAATTTTCAAACTCTGTACAGACAGCGCCCGTAGTCAGTATCGAATCCGTGTCTCTGGTGCTGTACGGCAGCAACTCTACCGCTGCATCACTATGCCATCCCTTATTTAATCATAAATTGTGGTTTACTGAAAGCAATAGGTTACAGGCCAATAACAGGAATATTCTGTACTTAATTATCCCACATGTAACAACCAGATTGCTAAAACCAAATTGGTCGATAATTTAAAAAAAATGTACATGTACCTGCTGGGGTTCAGAAGGATGAGGGGGGACCTCATTGAAACTTATCGCATAGAGAATGGCCTGGATAGAGTGGATGTGGAGAAGATGTTTCCACTCATGGGAGAGTCTAGGACCAGAGGCCATAGCCTCAGAATAAAAGGACGTACCTTTAGGAAGGAGATGAGGAAGAATGTCTTTTGTCAGAGGGAATGTATGGAATCTATGGAATTCTATGGAATGGCCACGTAAAGGGCCTGTCCCACGGGCATGCGACACTATGCGGCAAGCGTGACCTAACTGCAAGCGGGGGCTGTGCGGGGGCCGCGCAGAGGTCGCGGGGCCGGTCCCACTTCGATCGCCGGAGCCGTATGGAGTTGTTGCGGAGCTGGTCCCGACATTGGGCGGGGCTCCGAAAAACTGACATTGTTCAAAAATTCAGTGCGGCAACGGCCTGCCGCCCCGCAATCGCATCGAGGCCGTGCACACCGCCTCGACGCCGTACGCACCGTCTTGACGTCACTCGACCTCCGCGCGGCCCCCGCTTCCGGTTTGGTAGCGCTTGCCGCATGCAGCCGCATGCTGGTGGGACCGGCCCTGTACGGGGATCACTCAACCTCCACGTGGCACCTGCGCGGCCCCCGCTTCCGGTTAGGTCGCGCTTGCCGCATGGAGTCGCATGCCCATGGGACAGGCCCTTAAGGCTGTGGAGGCCGTCAAAGGCTGTGGAGGCCGTCATAGGATATCTTAAGGCTGAGATTTTATAGATTCTTGATATCAGGGATTGTGGGATACCAGGGATTGTGGAGAGAAGGTGGGAGAATGGGGTTGAGAGGGAAAGGTGAATCAACCATGATTGAAAGGGAGTGTAGCATTGATGGGCCGAATGGCCAAATTCTGCTCCTATTACTTATGAACTTATGAAAATCAGAACTGTACAATTGTGTACAAGTAGGTGAAGCCATAGTAATATTTTTAACGCATTCACACTTCCAATCAAGGTTAAGTTTCTCTCCATCAATGGGTGTCTAATCGATCAGTGCAATTTAATTAAATCTGGATGGCTTAATGTGGTAAAATAGCTCAATTTGCTGCTTAGCATCTGTAGACCTGGAAGAATTTAATTCATTATATTCACATTTATAAAACTGGCTATCAATTTTTCTTGCTTCAGTAATACTTAAGAGTCTTGCCGAATTTAGTCCACCAGAAATTAAAAAAAAAGTGTATAATAATATGAGGCTGCATTTGGAGTATTGTGTTTAGTTTTAATTACTCTGTTATAGGAAGGATATCATTAAGCTGGAAAAAATGCAGAGAGGATTTGCCGGCACTTGCCTGAACTATAGGGATAGATTTAAGGTGAAGGGGAAAAGATTTTATATTAATCTGAGGGGTAACTTTTCCACGCAAACGGTGGTGGGTATACGGAACAAGGTGGCGGAGGAGGTAGTTGAGGCTGGGACTATCCCAAAGTTTAAGAAGCAATTACACAGGTACATGGATAGGACAGGTTTAGAGGGATTTGGGCCAAACGCAGGCAAGTGGGACTAGTGCAGATGGGACATGTTGGGCCGAAGGGTTAGGATTCCACGCTGTATGACTCTGATTCTATAAGAGATTGTGCAAGCTAGGATTTTATCCCTTGGAGTGCAGAAGGCTGTGGGCTAACCTGTAGAAGTATATAAAATCATGTGGGAAATGTGGCATCATCTTCTGCCCAGGGGAATCAAGAACAAGAAGACATAGATTTAAAGTGGGAGGAGAAGTGACTTAATGTCCTACCTAAGAAGCAACTTTCTCACTCAGAGTGTGGTGGGTATATAGAATGAGCTGCCAGAGTAGGTGGTGGAGGCAGGTACTATAACAAAATTGAAACACAGCTACACGAATAGGAAAGATTCAGAGAGACAAGATTCAGGGAGCAAATGCAAGCATATGGGACTAGCTCATATGGGGTATGTTGGTTACTTGGACGAGTTTGGCCAAGTGGCCTGTTTCCGTGTTGTAATGACTCTAATATGAAGAAAATGGACTAACATACAGAAACACAAGATAGATACAAAAGCTGGAGTAACTCAGCAGGACAGGCAGCATCTCCAGAGAGAAGGAATGGGTGACGTTTCGGGTCGAGACCCTTCTTCAGACTGGTTAGGGATAAAGGAAACGAGAGATGTAGACGATGATGTAAAGAGGTAAAGAACAATGAATGAAAGATATGCAAGAAAGTAATGATGCTTAAGGAATGTTTGTTGGGTGAAAACGAGAAGCTAGTGCGACTTGGGTGGGGGAGGGATTGAGAGAGAGGGAATGTCGGGGTTACTTGAAGTAAAATAAATCAATATTCTTGCCACTGGGCTCCAAGCTGCCCAAGTGAAATATGAGATGCTGTTCCTCCAATTTGCGGTTAGCCTCACTCTGACAATGGAGAAGTCCTAGGACAGAAAGGTCTGTGTGGGAATGGGAAGGAGAATTAAAGTGTTTAGCAACCAGGAGATCAGGTACATTCAGGCAGACTGAGTGAAGGTGTTCAACGAAACGATCGCCCAGTCTGCGTTTGGTCTCGCTGATGTATTAGAGTCGACATCTTGAACAACGGACACAGTAGATGAGGTAAGAGGAGGTGCAAGTGAACCTCTGCCTAACCCAAAAGGACTGTCACAAGTCAGCCTCGGTGACCCTCGGACTATCCTTGATCGGACTTTGCTGGCTTTACCTTGCACTAAATGTTATTCCCTTATCATGTGTCTGTACACTGTAAATGGCTCGATTGTAATCATGTATTGCCATTCCGCTGACTGGTTAGCACGCAAACAAAGAGCTTTACACTGTGCCTCGGTATATGTGACAATAAACTAAACTAAACTGTTAAGTCACTGCACACATATTCACCCATTATGCAATACACTCAATGCACAATGTATCACCAAACACGAATACGTATGTATCTACACTCATAGAATCGCTACCAATTAACCAACAGCACATATATTTGTATAATAATGCACAGTTATGTAATCACACACAAGTATTCTAATCACACATGCAGAGATGGTGTGCAAACATGCAAAAGCATACACACAGGTGTGCAAATTCATAAGGCACGCATACTCAAATGTAGACTCACATTGGTATTAATGGCAAAACAACACACTTATGAAATGTTTGAACAAGCTGAAAATATCCATTAAAAATTTCCACCAAAAATCCCAGCAACATTGTGTTTTATTAAATTAAAATCGTTTTTTTTTATGAACCCCTTTGTATTTTTGTATCAAGAGCAAAACAACTAAAGCAGATTGACAAAAATACTAATTAGAAGTAAAACACGAACGGTAAGATTTTAAAACAGAAAGAGTGGCTCTGGAAAAGTCCCCGAGAGATAGGGACGGATTCTAATGAGGTATCTCCACAACAACTATTTATTTTGTAAGATGTTGGTGGTTGTGCTTACAGAATTCCCTCTTTTTTTTGCCTGGAGATACGATGGCGCAGCGGTAGAGCTACTGCCTTACAGTGCCAGAAATCCGGGTTCGATCCTGACTACGGGTGCTGTTGGTACAGAGTTTGTACTTTCTTCCCATGACCTGCTTGAGTTTTCTCCGAGATCTTTGGTTTCCTCCCACACTCCAAAGACGTGCAGGTTTGTAGGTTAGTTGGGTTGGTTATAAATGTACAATTGTCCCTAATGTGTGTAGGGTACTGTTGATGTGTGGGCTAGTTGGGCCGAAGGGCCCGTTTCTGCGCTGTATCTCTACCCTTGCTTTCCCTCTCACTCCATCCCTCCCCCTTCCCAGTTCACCGACCTGTCTCACTGCCCCTGATTGCATTTTATCTCTGTTTGCTTAGTTGTTACCTTCTCCCCGCTAATAATGATCTATTCTACATTTTCTTTGATCTCCATCTCCTTTGACATCTAGTTCTCACACCTTCCTCTTCCTTATCTCTGTATCTTCCCCTCCCCTGACTCTCATTTGAAGAAGGGTCTCGACCCGAAACGTCACTCATTCCTTTTCTCCAGAGATGCTGCCTGTCCCACTGAGTTACTCCAGCATTTTGTGTCCATCTAAACTAAAGCCATCCGTGAATGAAAGAGAAAACAGATTTTAAACAGATATCCCTTTGAGACCCATCTCACCACCTGGAAGGGATTCCATTCCATGTGATGGAAGCAAAAACACCAAAACAATGCCGAAAATATGTTATTTTCCCCTTATCATTTTTCTTTTGCTCCAGTACTTAACAGGGCTGCAGTATGAATGACAAGGGTTATTTATGTCTTAAGTGAGATTTCAGAATACACAATGCGTTAACAGTCACTAGTTATCACCTGGAATCACTTCGGGCTTATTGAAGTGTCACTCAGAGCTGCTTCCTACGCTTGATACCAACGCAATTGGCTCTGGATGAGATTTCACCATCAAAATGTTCCCGTGACAGAACTCCAGAAATAGTTAACCTCTTCTGTGCACAGAGGCCCTTCCCACGTGAATGTTAATCCCAGTGACACAACAACAGCTCTACAGGAGTGGAAGGCAACCTCATCTCCATTACACAGCTCCATCTCTTCACCAGATAAAAGCTGTCCTCTGTCTGACCTCCCCAGAGGAGCATGGGTGAAGCTCAACAGACTTCGTACTGGAGTTGGGCGTTTCAATGCCAGCGTGTGGAGATGGGGGCTCCGCCAGAGCCCAGCCTGTGAATGCGGAGCAGAACAACAGACAGTCAACCATGTCATCTCTGGGTGCCCGCTCTACCACCCACCAAATGGAGCTCTGGGCCTGGCAGACATTGACGCAGAGACAACAACCTGGCTGCTCAACACCAGGCTTGAGATCTAACTATTCCTTTGGTTTATTTATATTTCAATCTCAAGAAGAAGAAGCTCTGCAGTCTCACAACTCGACATTGACCCGGACATCCCTGTTGTCTCTGTGGAACTTCCGGCACGGTGGCGCAGCGGTAGAGTTGCTGCCTTACAGCGCCAGCGACCCAGGTTCGATCCTGGCTACGGGTGCTGTCTGTACCGAGTTTGAACGTTCTACCCATGACCCGCGTGTGTTTTCTCCGGGAACTTCAGTTTCCTCCCACACTCCAAAGATGTACAGGTTTGTCAGTTGATTGGCTTGATAAACATGTAAAAATTGGCCCGAGAGTGTGTGGGATAGTGTTAGTGTGTGGGGATCGCTGGTTGTTGCGGACGCAATGGGCCGAAGGGCCTGTTTCTGCTCTGTATCTCGAAACTAAACTAAACTTTCTTCCTGACCCCACCCTGGACTTTACTTTGCTCCCAGGTCCAAAGATACGCAGGTTGGTATGTGACAACTCAAAGTGCTAGAGTAACTCAGCAGGTAGACAAAAGTGCTGGAGAAACTCAGCGGGTGCAGCAGCATCTATGGAGCGAAGGAAACTGGAGTAACTCAGCAGGTCAGGCAGCATCCCTGGAGCACATGGATAGGTGGTGTTTCGGGTCAGTATCCTACTTCACACTGGTCGAAAATCTGAAGGAGATCCTTCTTCAGATCTCCTCCAGAGGTGCTGCCTGACCCAGAGTTTTACTTTAGACTTTAGACTTTGGGAAACAAGTCCTTTGGCCCACCGAGTCCATGCCAAGCAGTGATCCCCGCACATGTACACTATCCTACACACACTGGGCTCAGGTTACAATTATACCAAGCCAATTAGCCTACAAACCTTTACGTCTTTGGAGTGTGGGAGAAAACCGGAGATCCCAGAGAAAAACCTACGCAGGTCACAGGGAGAACATATAAACTCTGTACAGACAAGCACCTTAGTCAGGATCGAACCCGAATCTCTGTTGCTGGAAGGCAGCAACTACCGCTGCGCCACTTTGCGGCCCTAATGGGATATGAATGAGACATGGTAGACAAAATAGTTGAAATGGAATTACCCGGATTATTACCCGGGTAACCAAATCTACCGCTGCGCCATTGTGCCGCCCATTCTCAGTCATCCATCCACACCATTTACAACCCAGTCACGTAGTCTCAGTGTTTTTGCCTCTGTTCTCTTCCACCAGCTCTTTCATCACTCTGTCTCTCAGGGCACTGATTCCTTGTTGGTACATGGGCTCATGGTATTGAATGGCCCTCGATCCCATGCATGACCCATACTTCAATGGCAGTAGTTGGACAATTGGACTTTCACAAGGAGACTTGACACCTATTGAAAAACTTGGATATAGTGGATGTGGAGAGGATCTTTCCACTAGTGGGAGAGTCTAGGACTTGAGATCAGAGCCTCAGAATTAAAGGATGTTATTTTGGGAAGGAGAAGAGGAATTAAAAGGCTGTGGAGGGCGTCAAAGGATGTTTTAACGCAGAGATATTTCTTGATAAGTATAGGTGTCAGATGTTATGGGGAGAAGGCTGGAGAATGGGTTTAGGGGAGGGAGATCAGCCATGATTGAATGGTAGAGTAAAATTGATGGGCCGAATGGACTAATTCTACTCCTATCACATGACCTTATGACTCGGGTTGTAGATGAAGAGGAGGCATTCCGAGGAGTGCAGGGCATGCTATGAATGTCCACATTGGGGCAAGCCTAGGTTACGTCTCCACGCACGAACCTTTCAAGCCTGTGATTACCTGAAATTCGATGAATGGGCGGCTTATGAATTCTCAGACTGGGTTTCAACAGAAAGAATCAATGATGGTTTTATGATCAAGCGCACAGTGAAATTGTTTTCTTACAAACAGTCAAGTAGAGTATTACCACAACTAAGCACATCCCCCATTAGCAAAGATAGACACAAAAAGCTGGATTAACTGAGCGGGTCAGACAGCATCTCTGGAGGAAAGGAATAGGTGCGTTTCGGGTCGAGACCCTTCTTTAGAATCCCGATTAGCAAATTGTACAGAAATTGTCTACTGATCCCTCATGCAAGAGGCTCCATGCTTTGGTGCCATTTTCAAAGTCCAGTCCAGTTTTAGGTCTTATGAGTGATGCCCGTTCCAGATGAGCCCCAGGCTGCTGCAGGGCCTCCAGCCATCGCCTACCTTGGACGTGTGAATCCACCAGCGAACCGACGTCCCTCCTCACCCATCCACCTTTGTTCCCCGGGGGGGGGGGGGGGGCTGGAGCAACCCGCAGCCGACCTCTAGGGTGCAGAAGGCCAGACCCCGGTTCGCTCTTCACCTTACCGCTTGCTCCTCACTGGTCTCATCCATCATGAACACTGAGGCCAGTCTCTGGTCTTCAGTGGGACGAACAGGGACCGCCTCGGCCTGCTCCCTCTTCCAGACCATGGCCCACCAGGTCTTGCGTCCGGCCGCGGAGGGCCAGCTCGGTGGCTTCCCCCCTGTAGGTCGCGGCCCTCTGGCAGCTTCAGTCACGCACAAACCCTGAACTCTCAGATTAGGTTCTGTCAAAAAAATATTGCACAGCTTCAAGGGCGGCACGGTGGCACAGCAGTAGAGTTCCTGCGTTACAGCGCTTCCGCCACCAGAGAGCCAGGTTCGATCCCAACTATCGGTGCTGTCTGTATGGTGTTTGCACGTTCTCCCCATGACCGCGTGGGTTTCCTCCTGGATTTTCGGTTTCCTCCCACACTCCAAAGACGTGCAGGTGTGTCGGTGAATTGGCTTGGTATAAATGTAAATTGTCCCTAGTGTGTGTAAGGTAGCGTTAATGTGTGAGGATCGCTGGTCGGCCCGGACCCGGTGGGCCGAACGGCCTGTTCCCGCGCTGTAACTCTAAAAAAAAGAAGACAGCAAGGGAATGGGAGCAAGGGAATGGGACAGGTAGAGTGCTTAAAAATGTTTAAGGTCCTCTTCATGTGTTATAATAATAATTCTGTGGTTTAAACAAGGTTGAAACTGAGCATGTGTGACTGACATTCACTGCAGTCTAGTCCAATCCTGTTCTCTGTCATCAAAGGACAAATGGCAATCGTAAAACAATAGAATAAGTTCGAAAAGATAACAGGACATTTGCTTATCTGTAATGGGGCTGAGTTTACTCTGCTGTGTCTTTCGGAGGTACCGATGTATATTTGTTATAAGATCATTCGGAAGAAGGAAAGTGTTAAAGTGCCTTCTTCAGTAAACAACACCAAAGGAAAATTCTAAATATAAGTAATAAATTCTAAATATAAGCAAACCCCAAGAATGCTCCCAGTGATCACTGCATCTGAATAAAGTCTTAATTGTCTTGCCCGATCTTTGTGTGTTGTTTTAAAGTTTTCTTTTACAGTTCCAAAAGAAAGAAATCGACTACTTTCTAACCTCTATTTTAGTGAAGGAATCCAGAAAGTGATAACAGTGGCAAATGAAACATCTTAAATTCACTGCTGTTCTCCAGCACTTCCATTCCTCACCTATCTTTCTTTCATGCTTGCCTCTCTTTCATATTTCCATCACTTTGATGTCTCACATGCTTTATTTCTTTTTCAGTTCCTCGATTCATCTCTGAACTTTACCACAACATAGCATGCTGAGAATGGCACACAGAACCTAATGTTGTTGTACATCACTTGGCCTGTTTCTGTATTAGAATGTCTGTGACATCAGGGCTGATTTAAATACCCACAACTAATAAGGACATTTCCATATGTCTGACACCCATTGCCAGACAGGACAGAGAAAAGGAAATAGTGGGCAGGAAAAATCGCAGAATGGTCTTTGAGGTTCCCTTGCTTAGTTACTGCCATCTCCAATGCCACCAGCACCTTGAGACACTTATCAGTGCACTCAATTCACAGAGAGGAACTACTATGTACATTCTGTGTGAAGGAACAGCATCTCATATTTCGCTTGAGCAGCTTACAACCAATGGTATGAATATTGATTTCTCCAACTTCAAGTAACCCTTGCATCCCCTCTCTCTCCATCCCTCCGCCACCCAAGTCGTACCAGCTTCAAAGTCATCTTGTTGAGTCTCATTGTCTGTAACTCGTTTTCACCTAGCACAACAGCTAACAATGGCCTGTTTCCTTTGTCATCGTTACTTTTTTGCATGTCTTTCATTCATTCGTTCTATATCTCTCTGCATCACTGTCTATATCTCTCATCTCCCTTTCCCCTGGCTCTCGGTCTGAAGAAGAGTCTCGCCCCGAAACATCACCGATTCCTTTTCTCCAGAGATGCTGTTATTCCAGCTTTTTGTGTCTATCTTTGGTTTAAACCAGCATCTGCAGTTCCTCCCTACATATTCTGTTTGTTCTGGAGCTTTCTGTCTGAATAGCAATGGGGTAATTGTAATATCTCAGCCCTACCTAGAGAACAGTTGGAGCTAAGGTAATGAGGAAGCACCACCTTGGAGATGTTAATCCCAGGCTTAAAGCGGCTTGTATCCAGATCATTGAAGTTGTCACCAAAACGAAAAATAAGCACAAATGCAAAAAAACTTGCTTAAATGACAATATTTCTCAGCAATCACAGCTATTGGAAAATAAAATTCAGTGGTGTAGTGCTGTGGTACTGCACACTGCGACTGGTTCCTCAAATACCTTCAAATGGCATCGGAGTCACACAGGTTCTGCCACTTCACTGCAACGGTGGTAGAGTTGCTGCCTTAGAGCATCAGAGACCCGGGTTCGGTCCTGACTATGATTGCTGTCTGTACAGGAGTTTGTATGTTCTTCCCGTGACAGAGTGGGTTTTGTCCGGGTGCACTGGTTTCCTCGCACAATCCAAAGATGTACAGATTGGTAGGTTAATTGGCTTTGGTAAAATTGTAATTTGTAACTCGTATGTGTAGGACAGTGTTACTGTACGGGGTGATCGCCGGTCGGCACGGACCCGGGTGGGCCGAAGGGCCAGATGGCATGCTGTATCTCTAAACTAAACTAAACTAAACTAAACTAAACTAAAAGAGCTACTGGACGAACTCGAACACGGAGCCCAGAGTGTGGGCACGACAATATTCGCAAGCGAGGCAATTGCTAAGTAAATTAAACCTTCCCACACATCGAAGATCAGTTAAAACTGAAGACACCTGTCAATGCTCCATGGATGTGCATTGCAAAACCTCATTGCGCTCCGGCATAACAAAGCATCTATTTAACCTGACACTCTGCTGCCTGTCAGCTCTTTGCAACGTCGGAGTCCTTAGGTAGGGTTTAGTTCTTATGCCAGGAGTAACTTCGCTTTGAGGGTATGAAACGTGAATTGGCCAAGATAGACTGGCAATTGATTCTTAAAGGGTTGACGGTGGATATGCAATGGCAGGCATTTACAGACTGCATGGATGAACTACAACAATTATTCATTCCAGTTTGGCAAAAGAATCAATCAGGGAAGGTAGTGCATCCGTGGATAACAAGGGAAATCAGGTATAGTATCAAAACAAAAGATGAAGCATACAAATTAGCCAGAAAAAGCAGCCTACCAGGGGACTGGGAGAAATTCAGAGATCGGCAGAGGAGGACAAAGGGCTTAATTAGGAAAGGGTAAATAGATTATGAAAGAAAATTGGCAGGGAACATAAAAAATGACTGCACATTTTTCTATAGATATGCGAAGAGAAAAAGATTAGTTAAAACAAATGTAGGTCAGAAACAGGCGAATTGATCATGGGGAACAAGGACATGGCAGACCAATTGAATAACTACTTTGGTTCTGTCTTTACTAAGGAAGACATAAATATTCTGCCAGAAATAGCAGGGGACCAGGGGTCAAATGAGATGGAGGAACTGAGTGAAATCCAGGTTTTCCGGGAAGTGGTGTTAAGTAAATTGAATGGATTAAAGGCCGATAAATCCCCAGGGTCAGATAAGTTGCATCCCAGAGTACTTAAGGAAGTAGCCCCAGAAATAGTGGATGCATTAGTGATAATTTTTCAAAACTCTTTAGATGCTGGAGTAGTTCCTGAGGATTATAGGGTAGTTAATGTAACCCCACTTTTTAAAAAGGGAGGGAGAGAGAAAACGGGGAATTACAGACCAGTAGGTCTAACATTGGTAGTGGGGAAAATGCTAGAGTCAGTTATTAAAGATGGGATAGCAGCACATTTGGAAAGTGGTGAATTCATTGGACAAAGTCAGCATTGATTCATGAAAGGTAAATCATGTCTGATGAATCTTATAGAATTTTTCGAGGATGTAACTAGAGTGGATAAGGGAGAACCAGTGGATGTGTTATATCTGGACTTTCAGAAGGCTTTCGACAAGGTCCCACATAAGAGATTAGTATGCAAACTTAAAGCACATGGTATTGGGGGTTCAGTATTGATGTGGATAGAGAACTGGCTGGCAGACAGGAAGCAAAGAGTAGGAGTAAACGGGTCCTTTTCAGAATGGCAGGCAGTGACTAGTGGGGTACAGCAAGGCTCAGTGCTGGGACCCCAGCTATTTACAATATATATTAATGATCTGGATGCGGGAATTAGATACATAGATACCTAGAAAATAGGTGCAGGAGTAGGCCATTCGGCCCTTCGAGCCTGCACCGCCATTCAATACGATCATGGCTGATCATCCAACTCAGTATCCCGTACCTGCCTTCTCTCCATACCCCCTGATCCCTTTAGCCACAAGGGCCACATCTAATTCCCTCTTAAATATAGAAATTGAATGCAACATCTCCACGTTTTGCGGATGACACGAAGCTGGGGGGCAGTTTTAGCTGTGAGGAGGATGCTAGGAGGCTGCAAGGTAACTTGGATAGGTTGGGTGAGTTGGCAAATGCATGGCAGATGCAGTATAATGTGGATAAATGTGATGTTATCCACTTTGGTGGCAAGAACAGGATATTAGACTATTACCTGAATGATGGCCGTTTAGGAAAAGGGGAGATGCAATGAGACCTGGGTGTCATGGTACACCAGTCATTGAAAGTAGGCATGCAGGTGCAGCAGGCAGTGAAGAAAGCGAATGGTATGTTAGCATTCATAGCAAAAGGATTTGAGTATAAGAGCAGGGAGGTTCTACTGCAGTTGTACAGGGTCTTGGTGAGACCACACCTGGAGTATTGCGTACAGTTTTGGTCTCCTAATCTGAGGAAAGACATTCTTGCCATAGAGGGTGCACAGAGAAGGTTCACCAGACTGTTTCCTGGGATGGTAGGGCTTTCATATGAAGAAAGACTGGATAGACTCGGCTTGTGCTGGCTAGAATTTAGAAGATTGGGGGGGATCTTAAAGAAACTTACAAAATTCTTAAGGGGTTGGACAGGCTAGATGCAGGAAGATTATTCCCGATGTTGGGGAAGTCCAGAACAAGGGGTCACAGTTTAAGGATAAGTGGGAAGTCTTTTAGGACCGAGATGAGAAAATCATTTTTTACACAGAGAGTGGTGAATCTGTGGAATTCTCTGCCACAGAAGGTAGTTGAGGCCAGTTCATTGGCTATATTTAAGAGGGAGTTAGATGTGGCCCTTGTGGCTAAAGGGATCAGGGGGTATGGAGATAAGGCAGGTACAGGATACTGAGTTGGATGATCAGCCATGATCATATTGAATGGCGGTGCAGGCTCGAAGGGCCGAATGGCCTACTCCTGCACCTATTTTCTATGTTTCTATGTTTCTATGTTTCATCATATTCACAGTCTCGATCGTTCCAAAGTCTGTCGGGTGAAGGGTAGACACAAAAAGCTGGAGTAACAGCGAGGCAGGCAGCATCTCTGGAGTGAAGGAATGGTTGACGTTTCGGGTCAAGACCCTTCCCGGAACACAGAATTATTAAAGTCATCGAGAGGTACAGCTCTGAATAGCACGCAACAAAAAAGCTTTTCACGTTACCTCGGTACACGTGACAATAAACAAAACTAAACTCATCTAACACAGAAACAGGCCCTTCGGCCGATTGAATCTGCAATGACCATCAAGCACCTATTTCATAAGTTCATGTTCATGTGATAGGAGCAGAATTAGGCCACTCGGCCCCTCAAGTCTACTCCGCCATTCAATCATGGCTGATCTATCTTTTCCTCAACACACAGCACTGGAGGTCAGGATTGAAAGCAGCAACTCTACTGTATCATTACCTAAACCCTTGGTCGGTAGTGGGGAGGTTAACAGGCATCCTAGAATGCCACTCGATCTGCCTATTGATTTTGGGAATGTGAGCCCTTCCCAATGTACGATCGCGGGATTCTAACATTTTTCCAATTGTGCAAAGTCACTGTGATTCCTGCACACTCCCAATATGGAGGAGATTATACTCAACAGGTCAAGCAGCATCTCTGGAGAAAAGGAATAGGTGACATTTCGGGTCGAGACCCTTCGTTTGACTGAGAGACAGGGGAGAGGGAAACTAAACATATGAAAAGGTACAGGACAAATCAGAGCCGGCAACGATGGCCAAGGAGCCCACAATGGTCCATTGTTGGCTGCGGAGGAGATTATAATGAAGGGAAACTAGCTGAGATGCTGCCTGACGCATTGAGTTATTCCAGCACTTTATGCCTGATCTTTGGTAGCTGAAAAAGTGTCCTGATCTCATAGGTCACCCATTTTTTCCCTCCAGAAATGCTGCCTGTTCCACTGAGTTACTCCAGAATTTTGTGTCTATCTTTGGTGTAAACCAGCATCTGCAGTTCCTTCCTACGCACTCTCCCAATATTTATTGAGTATGATATGCTTCCATTATCTACTAATGCTGGAAATCTGACGAGCACCCATTACGTACCACAATGCTGATACATTTCCTTTACTTCGTGATCTTGGGAGACTGACACATTCCCATTGCTCGCTGCCTCTGCTATTTGGCATTCAGCTGAACAGCTGGAGATGTTGGAGACTTGGAGATGGCATTACAGGCACAGTCTCGGCACTATGGCACAGCGGTAGAGTTGCTGCCTCACAGCACCAGAGACCCAGGTTTGAATCCCGACCACGGGTGCCGTGTGTATGGAGTTTGTACTTTCTCTCCGTGACCGCGCGGGTTTTCTCCGGGTGCTCCAGTTTCCTCCCAAACTCCAAAGACGTACAGGCTTGCAGGTTAATTAGCTTTGGTAAAGATCGTAAATTGCCCCAAGTGGGTCAGATAGTGCTGGTGTACAGGGAGTCTCTAGACGGAGCTGACTCGGTGAACCGATGGGCCTGTTTCCACGCTGTATCTCTAAACTTCAGGAGCATGATGGAATGCGTGCCCCAATTGGCATCAATTCTGCGGAACTTCAGGTTCCTGAGTGTTAATATTACCACGGATTTGTTGTGCCCAACCACGTTGATGCGACAGCCAATATTCATAGAAACAAGAAACAGAAAAGCATAGAAACACAGAAAATAGGTGCAGGAGTAGACCATTCAGCCCTTTGAGCCAGCACCGCAATTCAAGATGATCATCGCTGATCATCCAAAATCAGTTCCCCGTTCCTGCTTTCTCCCCATATCCCTTGATTCCGTTAGCCCTCAGAGCTAAATCTAACTTTCTCTTGAACACATGCAGTGAATTGGCCTCCACTCCTTTCTGTGGCAGAGAATTCCACAGATTCACAACTCTCTGGGTGAAAAGGGTTTTTCCTCATCTCGGTCCTAAATGGCCTACCCCTTATTCTTAAACTGTGACCCCTGGTTCTGGACTCCCCTAACATCGGGAATATTTTTCCTGGATCTAGCCTGTCGTATCCTTTAAGAATTTTATATGTTTCTATAAGACATCCTCTCATCCATCTAAATTCCAGTGAATATAAGCCCGGTCGATCCATTCATTCATCAATAATTCATTGATTCAATGATTCGATGATAACTTATTCAATGATTCAAAGATACTTTATTGTCACGTGTCCCTAGCTGCAGTGAAATTATTTGTTTTGCATACAACCCGGTAAAATCATACGGCAGACTTCACCTAAAGTACACAAGAGTCGTCACGTTTCTGGTGCCGACAGAGGCTAAAAAAGTTGATCAAACAGTCTTGTCTTCTGCTCGCAGCGGTGAACCAGGCCTGCTGCCGCATGCGGTTGTGCGGGACACCAACCTTGGTGAGGCACAACTTACTGAGGGAACAGGAAATTTGGCATGTCGGGATGCACCTCTGGAGCAGCTCTGGCCAAGACCGCAGGAAATTGCAGAGAGTCACAGAGGTAGCCCGGTCCTTCACACAGACCCCAGAATCCCTACCATTACATCCATCTACACTTCATGCTGCCTCGGAAAAGCAGCCAACAGAATCAAAGGCTTGTACCACTTCGCTCATTACTTCTTCTCCCATCTCCCGTCCGGCAGAAGGTACAGAGGCTTGAAAGCATGCACCAACCTCCAGACTCCTCGCATCCGACGTCTCCACATCCCTCTCGGTACTGCTGTCCGACAAGCCTTCGGACAGGTTCCTGATGGTCAATGGAAGGGGGGGGGGGGTTGGTTTGTGTGATGGTCTGGACTGCGTCCACCATTCCCTGCAAGGTTGGAGCTGCTCCCAAACCATACTATGATGCATTCCGATAAAATGCATTCTGCTTTAGGTGCAGTAAGATATCCCTACTACTGTACTCAAATCCTCTCCGAGTCAAGACTAATATATAATTTGCTTTCATGAGCACTTGTTTTACCTGGACATTTGGCTTTCAGTGATATTTGATACACAACTAATTTGCCTTAACATCAAGATATCCAAGACACCAAATCCATTCTGCTGTTTCTATCAGATATCAATGAAGAAAAATGCGAGCAAGAACTAATCTCCTGTTGAAATTTGTTTCTCTCTGTGGGGGGTGATGTCTGACTGTTGAGTAATTTCAGTATTTAATATTGTCCTTTCAGATTTCTGGCATCTGCATTACCCAGAGAGTTGTGAATTTGTGGAATTCTATGCTGCAGAAGGCAGTAGAGGCCAATTCACTGGATGAATTTAAAAGAGAGTTAGATAGAGCTCTAGGAGCTAGCGGGATCAAGGGATATGGGAGGAGGGCAGGCACGGGTTATTGATTGTAGATGATCAGCCATGATCACAATGAATGGCGGGGCAGGCTGGAAGGGCCGAATGGCCTCCTCCTGCACCTATTTTCTATGTTTCTATGTTTCTATTACTTGTATTATAACAAGGTCTTCCTTTGCTATTTTAACACTCCATGACAAACTCACTCAGTTAACTCTAGATGCCCAAAACCTGATGTGTATTACTGATAGAATGCAAGGATAACATGGGCCAGAGACTGATCATTCAATCCTTTGGAATGGGTAGAGTTGGGAGGGGGAGGGGAGGGGCTTGCGGGGGTATTGATGGAGGTTCTTTAAGCAATCCATCTAGCTCCAATTGCTAGTTTACGAACATAGTTCTGTAAAACCTACCCCAGCTATTTATCCAGTTACTTTAAATGGGTTACTGTTGAATCTGATTTTACCACATGTTTCTTGATTAGTGCGGGTGTCAGGGGTTATGGGGAGAAGGCAGGAGAATGGGCTTAGGAGGGAGAGATAAATCAGCCATGATTGAATGGTGGAGTAGACTTGATGGATCGAATGGCCTAATTATACTCCTATACCTTATGACCTTATGTTTAATCTCTTGCAGATCATAGCAACTTGTTTGGAAGCAAATAATGTCCTTTTACCTGACACATTCAATTTGTTTTCCTGCCGGGCAAAATCATTTCTCACTGTTTCTTTAACAGAAACCCCTGATGAATTGGAACACCTCCATCTTCTATTTCAATATGGATGCTGTGAATATGGCTTTTTTTAGACTTTTAGAGACACAGCGCGGAAACAGGCCCTTCGGTCCACCGAGTCCGCGCTGACCAGCAATCACTCCATATATAAGCACTGTCCTACATGTTAAGGGCAATTTTAAACTTTTACCAAAGCCAATTAACCTACAAACCTGTACGCCTTTGGAGTGTGGGAGGAAACCAGAGCACCTGAAGAAAACCACATGGTCACAGGGAGAATGTGCGAACCCCATACAGAAAGCACCCATAGTCAGGATCGAACCCGATTCTCTAGTGCGGTAAGGCAGAAAACTCTACCGCTGAGCCACTGTACCTGAAATCTATAACTAACTCTTTCATCTTGCTGACAGTGTCACCAAATTCTCGAACTTGTACAATGACTTGATTTATTTCTTTTGGGACTGTTCATTGTGTTCAACAGTTCTGTTGGGACAGATCAGAATGTAAAAGAGACTTTTACAAAATAAATTGGTTTATTGTGAATTGCCCTGAATTAGTGAAAATACAATATCAACTTCTTAACTAACAATATATTTTTAGTGTGCAAACAAAGCAAAAGATTAATACTTATCGGATATCGTAGAACATTCCAATAAAATCTCAGAGAGCTATAGAGTTAAACAGCATGGAAACTGGCCCTTCAGCACAACTCGTGCATGCAGCTAAAGATGCCCCTCTAAGCTTGTTCCTTGCTCGCATTTGACCCATGTCTCTCTGAAACAATCCTATCCATGTACCTGCCAAAATGCCTTTTAAATGCCGTTATTATACCTGTCTCAACAACTTCCCCCAGCAGCTTTTTCCACACACCCATCATACACTTTGAAACAATTTGCTCCTCAGGTTCCTATTAAATAATTTCCCTCTCACCTTAAACCTGTACCCTTGCATTCATGATTCTCCTACCCTGGGTAAGACTCTGAGCATTCACTATCTATTCTCTTCATGATTTTATACGCTTCTATGAGATCACCGCTCAGTCTTCTGTGCTGTAAGGTATAAAATTCTAGCCTGTCCAACCTCTCCCTATAAATCAGTCTCTCAAGCCCTGGCAGGATACTCGTAAATCTTCACTGCACTATTTCCATCTTAATAGTATCTTTCCCATAGCAGGCTGACCAAACTGAAGACGATACTCCAAGTGAGGCCTCGCCAACCTCTTGTTCAACTGTGATTTAACATCCCAGCTTTTAAACTTAGTACCTTTACCAATGAAGGCCATTCAGCCAAAACAAAAACCCTTTTCATCACGCTGTCAACCTGTGATACTGCTGGCTGGAATGCCTGGGTTTTATAATGAGTAGGCTGTCGAAGTTCAGGTGGGCTAATCCGATGTCAGCAGGGGCGGCACGGTGGCGCAGCGATAGAGTTGCTGCCTCACAGCGCCAGAGACCCAGGTTCAATCCCGACAATGGGTGCTATCTGTACGGAGTTTGTACATTCTTCCCATGACCTGCGCGGATTTTCTCCGAGATCTTCGGTTTCCTCTCACGATCCAAAGACGTTCAGGTTTGCAGGTTGCTTGACGGTATAAATGTAAATTGGCCCTAGTGTGCGTAGGATAGTGTTAATGTGCGGGGATCGCTGGTCGGTAGCCACCAGAGAAATCCCACGTGGACATGGGGAGTACAAACAAACTCCAGGATCGCACCCTGATCCATAGTCAGGATTGAACCCGGGTCTCTGGCGCTACAAGGCAGCAACTTTACCTCTGCGCCACCGTGCTGCCCGAAGCAATACGCTGGACTAAGCAAGACAGAAAGTCATAAAGGGTGGGGATAGGAAGATGTGATTGGTGATGGAATTATACCTTTTATCTCCTGGGCCTCCTCCATTGCCAGAGTGATACCACACGTAAACTGCAGGAACAACACCTCATATTCAGCTTGTGTAGCTTATGACCCAATGGTATTAACATTAAGTCCTCCAATTTTAAATAACTCGCCCCTCTTTCACCCCCCTCCCCCTTTCCGTTCTCCACCCTGGTCCCCACCCATTTGTCTCACCATCCACCATCCCCTTAAAAAGGGGATTGAGCAACTAGATCTCCTCAACTTGGTCAAAAAGGCCCACTTCAAAATGTAATCATTACTCTACGCACTCCGACGTGCATGAGATAACCACTTATGAGGTGAGGCGCAGTAATCAACCAGAACCAGATCCAGAACCTTCCACCAATATCCTTCCCACTGATTTCACACCCCACTCTTCACATTTCACACCCCACTTCATCTGACATCATTTGTCTCTTTAGTAAACCCGCATCCGTAGTTCCTGTGTCCCCATTATCCTTCAGAATCCCCTCTCGTAACTTGCCCACCACATTCTTTACTTATAATGGTTGATAGCATAGCATAGCACATGGAAGTGCAGGAAGCAGAGGGATATTCAACAATTAAAGAGCTACTATCTATCTCATTGGTGATCCTCGGATCTTTAATCAGACTTCACTGGACTTTATCTTGCACCAGATGTTATTCCCTTTATCATGTATCTGTACACTGTGGACGGCACAATTGTAATCATATGTAGTCTTTCCACTGACTGGTTGGCACGCAACCATATAACCATATAACCATATAACAATTACAGCACAGAAACAGGCCATCTCGGCCCTTCTAGTCCGTGCCAAACACTTACTCTCACCTAGTCCCATCTACCTGCACTCAGACTATAATGGCTCTGTCCCACGGGTTTGCGGTCGTTGGCGGTGAAGCGCGGCGTTGCCGGAAGAAGGGACCGCACGGCAACCACGAGAGCGCCGCACGGATGCTGCGCGGGGGGCCAAGTACGGCCGGTTCCACGAGCTTGCGGTTTCGGCTGATGACGTCTTTCGGATCGCGGGGCTGTGGCGGCAGCCATGCCGCACTCGTGCCTCACTGGCGGCGGCTGTGGCGGCGGCCGTGCCGCACACGTGCCTCACTGGCGGAGGCTGTGGCGGTGCAGGTTCGACTCATGGTGCTCGTACCTCACTGGCGGCGGCTGTGGCGGTGACCGTGCAGCACTCATGCCTCACTGGCGGCGGCTGTGGCGGTGTCCGTGCCGCACTCGTGCCTCACTTGCGGCGGCTGTGCCGTAGGAAAATATTTTTGGACAGTGTTGGGTTTTTTTTTAGCACCGTGCGGTGTTGGGAACAACGCCGCATGGCCCCGGCACTGTGCGTTTGACCGAGCCCGCGGTCTCTGGCGGCCCAGGAATGGTAGATAGTTCCTGTTTCGCCGCCAATGACCGCAGACTCGTGAGACAGGCCTTTAACCCTCCATTCCTTTCCCATCCATATACCTATCCAATTTATTTTTAAATGATAAAAACGAACCTGCCTTCACCACTTCCACTGGAAGCTCATTCCACACAGCTACCACTCTCTGAGTAAAGAAGTTCCCCCTCATGTTGCCCCTAAACTTTTGTCCCTTAATTCTCAAATCCTGTCCTCTTGTTTGAATCTTCCCTACTCTCAATGGGGAAAAGCTTATCCACGTCAACTCTGTCTATCCCTCTCATAATTTTAAAGACCTCTATCAAGTCCCCCCTTAACCTTCTGCACTCCAAAGAATAAAGACCTATCTTGTTCAACCTTTCTCTGTAACTTAGTTGCTGAAACCCAGGCAACATTCTAGTAGATCTCCTCTGTACTCTCTCTATTTTGTTGACATCCTTCCTATAATTAGGCGACCAAAATTGTACTCCATACTCCAGAATTGGCCTCACCAATGCCTTGTACAATTTTAACATTACATCCCAACTTCTATACTCAATGCTCAATTCTATACTCAAGCAACATAAAAGCTTTTCACTGTGCCTCGGTGCACAGGACAATAAACTAAACTAAACTAAACTAAGATATGGATCATGCACAGGCAGATGAGATCAGTTTAACAGCATCATGTCTAGTACAAACATTGTGGGCAGAAGGGTTCGTTCCTGTGCTATACTGTTCTATGTTCTATGTTCTATGTAGAATGATATCATGATTTGAGAAATTGAGTATCATTGATTTAATATTACTGAGCCATAGAACAAATGATGGTAATTTAACATTTACAAGTTGTGTACCCACTGCGTGTCACCAGATGAAAATTATATATATTTTTAAATAGTGGGTAACATCATTGCCTTCCTTCTGAAACAATACAAATAACCCTATCACTGATATCCAGCTATAAGCTATTACTGGTGTACAGGGATGTGATGCTGAGGCTCTATAGGGCACTGGTCAGGCTGCGTTTGGAATATTGTGAGCATTTTAGGCCCCATCCCTAAGGATGTGCTGGCCCTGGAGAGGGTCCAGAGGAGGTTTACAAGAATGATCCCAGGAATGAGTGGGTTAACATATGATGAGCACTGGGCCTCTACTCGCTAAATGGCGCAATGGGACGACAGATGGCGCAATGGGCTAAGTGTTCGGCTGGCAACCGGAAGGTAGCCGGTTCGAATCCCGCTTGGAGTGCATACTGTCGTTGTGTCCTTGGGCAAGACACTTCACCCACCTTTGCCTGCGTGTGAATGTGTGTGTGAATGTGTGTGAATGTGTGTGAGTGATTGGTGGTGGTCGGAGGGGCCGTAGGCGCAAATTAGCAGCCACGCTTCCGTCAGTCTGCCCCAGGGCAGCTGTGGCTACAGAAGTAGCTTACCACCACCGAGTGTGACTGAGGAGTGAATGTATAATGCGATGTAAAGCGCCTTGAGTATTAGAAAGGCGCTATATAAATCCCATCCATTATTATTATTATTAAAGTTTAGAAGGTTGAGGCAAGACCTCATTGAAATTTACAGAATAGTGAAAGGCCTGGATAGAGTGAATGTGGAGAGAATGTTTCCACTAGTGGGAGAGTCTAAAACCAGAGGTCATAGCATCAGAATTTAAGGACGTACCTTTAGGAAGGAGATGAGGAGGTATTTCTTTAGTCAGAGGGTGGTGAATCTGTAGAATTCATTGCCACAGACGGCTATGGAGGCCAAGTCAATGGATATTTTTAAGGCAGAGATAGATAGATTCTGTTTAGTACGGGTGTCAGAGGTTATGGGGAGAAGGCAGGAGAATGGGGTTAGGAGAGAGAGAGAGTAAACGATGGGCCAAAATGGCCTAATTCTGATCCTATCTCTTACAAAATTATGAACGTACTTGTTGAAAACAGATTTCCAGGTCCGCTCAATTTTATTTTCTGTCGAAGAGTAGCTGCAAAAAAGGCATTGAGTGCTCCACTCCATTTATTAACAACCCGGGTGAATCACAATGTTGTCAAATCATTGTCCCATGATTCAACATGACATTTCTGGTGATACAGGGAGGCCAAAATCAGTAGTGACTAAAGTTGGGGATGCTCCGAGATGTGACCACATTTGATATACAAGTATATTCCCACATATCCAGTAGTTGGGAAGGCATGTTCCAGATACTGTATAGTTGGTGAGATGTTGGTGAGGCCACATTTAGAGTATTGTATCATGTTTTGGTCACCATGTTATAGGAACAATATTGTCAAGCTTGAAAAGGTTCAAAGAAGATTGGCCCGGGTGTTGACAGGACTCGAGTGTCTGAGCTATAGGGAGAGGTTGAACAGGCCAGGGCTTTATTCCTTGGAGCGCAGGAGGATGTGGGATGATCGTATTGTGGTGTACAAAATCATGAGATATATATATCAGCTAAATGCACAGAATCTTTTGCCTCTAGAGAGGACATAGGTTTACGGTGAAAGGGAAAAGGTTTAAGGGGAACCTGAGGGGTAATTATTTCACACAAATGGTGGTGGGTGTATGGAACAAGCTGCTGGAGGAGATAGTTGAGGTAGGTACTATTCCAAAGTTTAAGAAACATTTAGACAGGTACATGGATATGATAGGTTTAGAGGGAATTGGGCCAAAGGCAGACAGGTGGGACTAGTATAGGAGGGACATGTTGGCCAGTATGGAAAAGATGGGTCGAAGGACCTGTTTCCACTGTGTGACTCGATGACCCTATGACCGTGACCCCTGACATCTGCATATAATTATATACCATGGTAGCTGCTGGATTTAATTGGTTGGGATATATATGGGTGAAATACAAGCTATTTTCATTGTTCATCGTGGAAGTGAGAACATAGAACATAGAACAGCACAGAGCAAGAACAGCCCCTTTGACCCACAATGTCCATGCTGAATATGATGCCAAGACCCTCTCTTATTTAGAAAGGACACAAAGTGCTGGAGTCACTCAGCAGGTCAGGCAGCACCTATGGGTCTCAACCCGAAATGTCACCTATCCATGTTCTCCAGAAATGCTGCCTGACCTGCTGAGTTACTCCAGCACTTTGTATCCTTTTCAGTATTAACCAACATCTGCAGATCTTTGTTTCTCCATCTCTTATGTACCCACTCATAATCCACATCCCTCCATCCTCTGCATACTCCTGTGCTTATCCAAAAGTCTTTTAAATGCCACTGTCGTATCTGGCTCAATCATCTATCATGGCAGCACGATCCAGGCACTCACCACCCTACTACTAGAGATACAGACAGCATCAGACAGAGTCTGAAAAAGGGTCTCGACCCGAAACGTCCCCCGTTCCTTCTCTCCAGAGATGCTGCCTGTCCCGCTGAGTTACTCCAGCATTTTCGGTCTATCTTCGATTTAAACCAGCATCTGCAGTTCCTTCCTATACAGACAGCATCAAGCAGATTCTGACCATAGGTTCAGCAAAAGGTCGATACAAAGTACGACCAAGGCATCTACTTACAAAAACATTCAACATAGTTCAATTTTTGTAAGTGCCTGAATGTTCTTTTTTTTCCATTTATTTGATACAAGTTGTGGGTCTCTGCAGCACTTAACGTCCATCCCTGTCAATGAGCGCCCTGTTCACACTTAAGAAGGGTCTAGAACCGAAACGTCACCCATTCCTTCTCTGCAGAGATGCTGCCTGGCCCACTGAGGTACTCCAGCATTTTGTGTCTATCTTTGGAATCAATTGCATTGCTCTCTGGTCAGGAGTCATTGAAAGACCAGGCTGCGTAAGTACCATGTGTTCATTAACTACACGACTGGCATTCCCGACACTAACATTTTAGTTCAGCAATTAGATACATCAATTAATTTCAATTTCATAGTTTTCCAATGGTGTACGGACTGATGGACAGTGGACTCTGGCTTAGTGACCACTGAGAACCTCTCTGCTGACTATGAACTGGATTGAGATGGTTCCTTCTACTTAGCTTGCTTGCAGGCAATACAAATGAAAATATGGTCTGAGTTACTCCAGCATTTTGTGTCTATCTTCGATTTAAACCAGCATCTGCAGTTCCTTCCTACACATGGAGTCTGAAGATGGGTGCCAATCTGAAGAAACACTGATCCATCTCCCTCCACACATGCTGCCTGACCCACTTTGCATTTCTGTTCATGGCTCTGCGTATATTTCTGTTTACCATTCCTCTGACAATAAAGTTAATGATCCCACCTATATTTTTAACAGCTCTTATTCTTTGCAAGAATACACCCACACATCTCTTTCTCCCTGCTTTAAAATTAAACAGTTTTGTTCACAAAAGGGGGCCTGGCAGGGGGAGAAGGGGGGGGGGGGGAGAATGAAGGGGCATCTAATAGTAGATAGGACTGTTCCTTACATTGTAGCTTTGTCAGTGCCAGACACATGGCGATAATTGTGCACTGTCTAGGTTCTATGCGAAACAAACCATTTCACTGGACCTAGGCACTCCAGGTACATGCGACAATGAAGTATCAATCATAGCCTAAGAATTAAAGGACGTTCATTTAGGAAGGAGATGAGAAGGAATTTATTTCGTCAGATGGTGGTGAATCTGTGGAATTTTTGCCATAGAATGCTGTGGAGGCCAAGTCAGTGGTTATTTTTAAGGCAGAGATAGATATATTCTTGATTAGTACGGGTGTCAAAGGTTATGTGGAGAAGGAAGGAGAATGGGGTTATGAGGGAGAGATAATTCAGCCAAGATTGAATGGCATATAAATGTATAAATGTAAAATGTATACATTTGGGCCGAATGGCCTAATTCTTGCTGGGCCGAATGGCCTAATTCTTGCTGGGCCGAATGGCCTAATTCTCCTCCTATCACTTATGACCTTATGATCGTTCGTTTAATCATTCATTTTCTCATTCATTCACTCAGCCTCTGCACCAATAACTATACCCTCTCCTCTCTGCCACGTTCTAAATGTCCCTTGGAATCTCTCCTGGGCCTTGGCTGAAGTGTGAAACTCAGATTCAAACACAAGACAAGTCCTTGGGGCTTGCCA
Source organism: Malacoraja senta (assembly GCA_038087875.1). Taxonomy (NCBI): domain Eukaryota; kingdom Metazoa; phylum Chordata; class Chondrichthyes; order Rajiformes; family Rajidae; genus Malacoraja; species Malacoraja senta. The sequence goes on from CM075977.1 coordinate 388,799,225, forward strand.
GAACTTTGTGGAAGATTCACACAGCCTTGTTTCTGTTTTCCATTCCTCTAAAAATAAAGGTAAGGATCCCACCTATATTTTTAACAGAGTTCTGATACATCAATGATTTGTAAGCATACACCCTCACGTCTCTCTCCTTCTGTTTTAAAATTGGACAGTTTTGTTTGCATTGTTAAGATCCATCACTTCTCTGTGTTAAATTTCATCTTCCTTATGTCCAGCTATTTTACCAGTCTGCCTATCCTCTCCTGAAGCCTGGTATTAACCTTCTTATCAGTCATAATGCTTCCAGGTTTTGTACCATTTTCTATTTTTTAGTTTAGTTTAGTTTAAGGATAGAGGGCGGAAACAGGCCCTTCGGCCCACCGAGTCTGTGCCGACCAGCGATTCCCATACATTAACACTATCCTGCACACACTAGGGACAATTTTACATTCATACATTTATACCAAGCGAATTAATCTACAAACCTGTATGTCTTTGGAGTGTGGGAGAAAACCAAAGTTCTTGGAGAAAACCCACGCGGTCACGGGGAGAACGTACAAACTCCGTACAGACAAGCACACGTAGACAGGATTGATTCAGGGTCTCCGGCACTGTAAAGCAGTAGAGTCGTAGGGTCATAGAGTGATACAGTGTGGAAGCAGGCCCTTCGGCCCAACTTGCCCACACCGACCAACATGTCCCAGCTACACTAGTCCCACATGCCTGCGCTTGGTCCATATCCTTCCAATCCTGTCCTGTCCACGTATAGCTGCTCCACCTTGCCACCCCTCTTGACATTATGTTCTGTGTGCGATAGCCAGGGTCCTTGACATCCACTGTCAGACCTGGGTGGGTTGTGGATTTCAAAGAAATATCAATTTGGCCCAAAATGCCCATGTGAAAATGATGCCAAGTTAAACTAATGTCCACTGCCAACACATGATTCTTATTCTTCTATTTCCTGCATAGCCATGTGCCTGTCTAAAAGCCTCTGAAACACAGCAATCACATCTGTTTCCACCACCACCACGCTGAATGGATAGCAAATTGGCTCCATGGAAGGAAGCAGAGGGTAATGATGGAAGCTTGCTTCTCGGACTGGAGGCCTGTGACTAGTGGTGTGCCTCAGGGTTTGGTGCAGGGCCCGTTACTGTTTGTTATCTACATCAATGATTTGGATGAGAACAAACAGGGCAAGATTAGCATGTTTGCTGATGATACAAAAGTGAATGGTTTTGCAGATAGTGAAGATGGTTGAGAACAATTGCAGCAGGACCTGGATCGATTGGCCAGGTGGGCAGAGGAATGGTTGATGGAATTTAATACAGAGAAGTGTGAGGTGTTGCATTTTGGAACGTCGAACAAGGGCAGGACCTACACAGTAAATGGTAGGCCTCTGGGTAGTGATGTAGAGCAGAGGGATCTAGGAGTACAGGTGCATGGTTCCATGAAGGTCGAATCGCACGTAGATAAGGTGGTCAAAAAGGCTTTTGGCACATTGGCCTCCATCAGTCAGAGTATTGAGTATACAGGTAGGGAGGTCATGTTGCAGTTGTATAAGACGTTGGTGAGACCACATTTAAAATGTTGTGTTCAGTTCTTGGCACCATGTTATAGGAAATATATTGTTAAACTTGAAAGGGTTCAGAAAAGATTTACTAGGATGTTGCCAGGACTTGAGGGTATGAGCTATAGGGAGAGGTTGAGTAGACTGGGTCTCTCTCCCATGGAGCACAGGAGGATGAGGTGTATTATAGAGGTGTACAAAATCATGAGAGGAATAGATCGAGTAGATGCACAGAGTCTTTTGCCCAGAGTAGGGGAATCGAAGACCAGAGGCAATAGGTTCAAGGTGAAGGGGAAAAGTTTGAATAGGAATCCGAGGGGTCACTTTTTCACACAAAGTGTGGTGGATGTATGAAACAAGCTGCCAGAGGAGGTAGTTGAGGCTGGGACTATCCCATCATTTAAGAAACAGTTAGAAAGGTGCTTGGATAGGACAGGTTTGGAGGGATATGGACCAATTGCATGCAAGTGGGAGTAGTGTAGATGGGACATTGTTGGGCAGTGTGGGTGAGTTGGTCTGAAGGGCCTGTTTCCACACTGTACCACTCTATGACTCTATGACCACCCCTGGCAACACCCCCGAGACACTCAGCATCCTCTGTGTAAACATTTTGCCCCACATATATCCTTTAAACTATCCCCTCAGATCATAAAACTATGCCCTCCAGTCTTTAACAATTCCATCCTGTGAAAAAGGTTTTAACTGGCCATAAGTTCATGTGATAGGAGCAGAATTAGGCCAGTCAACTCATTGTCTATTCCACCATTCAACCATGGCTGATATATGGCTATATTAATAGCAAAAGGATAACAAGGAATAAAATTGGTCCATTAGAGAGTCAGAGTGGACAGCTATCTGCAGAGCCAAAAGAGATGGGGGAGATATTGAACAATTTCTTTTCTTCGGTATTCACCGAGGAGAAGGATATGGAATTATGTGAGGTAAGGGAAACGAGCAGAGTAGCAATGGAAACTGTGAGATTCAAAGAAGAGGAGGTGCCGACACTTTTGAAAAATATGAAAACGGATAAGTCTCCAGGTCCTGACAGGATATTCCCCTACAAGAACAAGGAGCACTGGAATTTGCCAAAGAAATCGGGAACGTGACCACAGACTGAAGAATTTACATTACTCCTCAGGAGTCAAGGATTAACGGGACCGCCAGATCTAAAAGGACCTTTAAAGTTCTTTTAAGAGCTTTAAGGACATTCGAAAACCGAATGGACGGTGGACATTGGAGAAAACCGTGGTTTTTTAATTTTTTTAATTTTTATTAATCACTATTATTATCTGTATATTCATATCTAACTATATATGTAACAACTAATACTTATTAAATATCTATATTACTACTAAAATTATTAACATTTATATTACTCATAAAAATTTATTACTGGGTATGATTGATAACAATGATTAATAACTAACAGTCTTTGGTTAACGTGGAAATGAATTACATACTTATATTATATAGGAAGATATGCAAGAGGTAATTCAGCCTACGTCATAATAAGGTTTAACGGTTTTTCTCTTTATTTTTCAATTTAAAATTAAATTTATAGATTTAGCGAGGATATTAATATGATATGTAGAGAATAATAACGTTATGAATTTATGCTGTTCTCGGACTTTTCTGCAGGGATGCGTGCTTATGTATGTATGCATGTGGGTATATATATATATATATATATATATATATATGTGTATGTGTATGTATATGTGTACGTATGTATGGGTATGTATATATGTTTGTTACTCCCAAAGAAGTTATTTGATTGTTAGAAATAATCTTTTTTTTTTTTTTTTTCGGCACTGAGCTGGGATTTTTTTTTTACAAAGGCTACGGAAGTCTTTAGAATTCTAGCCACGTTAGTGTGGCTATCACTAACTACACTAATTGTAGATGTAGTTTTTTTTCTTTCACCCTATGCTAACCAATTCTATTACTTTTTTCACTTTAAATATTTTTATAACTTAATGTTTGAATGGAAAAACAAGACTAAAACAAGGAGATGTGTTCGGAAGAGCGATGTATATGATTTTAAATTCATCTAGTTGAGGTTCAGGAGCAGGGTCAGGTTTTATGTGTTGCACCTTCTGCTCGGTTATAGACCACCTTAGAAACAATATGCAAGATGTTAATATGACAAGAGGGGGTCAGGGAATAACATTTTGTAGTTGGAATGTCAAGGGAATCAATGAACCAATTAAGAGAGGTAAAGTCTTGGCACATCTAAATTTAATCAAAACAGATATAATATTCCTTCAAGAAACATACCTTAAAAAGGAATCTCAACACAGACTTAAAGCTAAGTGGATCGCTGAATCATATAATTCCTCTTTTTCCCATAAGTCCAGAGGAGTTGCAATATTAATTCGTAAAGGAATACCTTTTACGAATTCATCAACAATATCTATTGATGGTAGATATATTATATTAGTTGGAGAGTTAAATGGAGAAAAAGTGATTCTTCTTAATGTATATGGGCCTAATTTTGATAACCCTATGTTTTTTAATAAAACATTTAATAAAATTCCTGAATTTACACAATATAAATTAATAATTGGAGGAGACTTCAATTGTACATTAGATTCATACTTAGATAGGTCATCAAGGCAAAAAAAAGTAAAATCTCAATCAAGTGTATTTCTAAATTCATTTATTAATACCACTAATATTAAGGATGTCTGGAGAATAGAAAATCCAACTGGACGGGAATATTCATTTTAATCACCAGTACACAAAACATACTCAAGAATAGATTATTTTTTAGTTGACTCCACGTTTATCCCATTTACTTATAACTCAAAATACCATAATATTATAATCTCAGACCACGCACCTGTAACATTCATGATTAAATTAAATGGAATGTCTGAGAAACAAACATATTGGAGATTTAACCCACAAATTTTGAACGAAAGATCATGCCAGGAATATATTATTAAACAGATTCAAATATTTTTTGAGGTAAATGATAACCCTGACACACCTACTTCTGTTATGTGGGAAACGTTTAAAGCGTTTGTTCGAGGTGCATTAATTTCTGCTCAAGTATTTTATAATAAAGAGAACAGGATTAAACAACAAACATTGGAAAGGGAAATCAAGCAACTAGATATAGAAAATGCGAGAATGCCATCTATTTCAAAACATAATTAAATTGCTGTATTGAAATATAAATTAAATAAAATGTATTCAGAACAAGTAATAAAACTTTATCAAAAAACCAAACAATTACATTTTGAATTTGGACACAAACCACAAAAACTATTAGCACGTCAGTTACGAAAAATGGAAGGGGAAAAAATAATTCATAAAATTATAACAGAGACAGGAGAATTATTAAAAATGCCCAAGGACATAAATGAAAGATTTCTCCAATACTATCATAACCTTTATTCAACTAAAACTGTAACACAAACAGAAGGAATAGCAGATTTTTTACTAAAATGTAATTTAAAAGGTTTAGATTCAAATGATAGAGAATTATTAGAAAGGGAGATTACGATAAAGGATATTGAGGAGTCTATTGGCTCTTTAAAAAATGGTAAAGCAGTAGGACCAGATGGTTTAGGCTCTGAATTTTATTTAAAAATTTATGACTTGCTCTGCCCACGTTTACAAAGGCTGTATGAGCATATCTATACTCAACAGAAACTTCCAGATACTTTAAATTAATCTATAATAACACTTATTCCTAAAGGAAGATCCGGGATCATATAGAGCAATTGCACTTTTAAATACAGATCAGAAAATATTAACTAAAATACTAGCGCATAGATTAAGTACAGTGATGAATAAAATAATACACCCTGACCAAACAGGCTTTATTCAGAAACGGTACTCATATTATAATCTAAGAAGATTATTTAATATTATTTATTCTAAGAGAATTATTAATGAAGATCTAGCAATAATCTCACTTGACGCTGAAAAAGCATTTGATCAGGTTGGTCTTATTTATTTTCGGTGATGGAAAATATGCAACTAGGGGAGAAATTCTGTACATGGATAAAACTGTTATATACAAATCCTACGGCTAGAATATTAACAAACCAAAGGTTGTCATCTAAATTCAGCCTATCTAGAGGTTGTAGACAAGGATGCCCGTTATCTCCATTATTATTTGTGCTTGCTATTGAGCCACTTGCAGAAAAAGTTAGGGGTCGTCCGGAAATATATGGGTATATCACAAAGGACACAGTGAATAAAATTTCTCTATATGCAGATGATGTACTAATTTACATTACAAAACCAGAAATTAGTATTCCAAACTTATTAGAGCTAATAACCCAATTTGGTTCACTCTCAGGATACAGAATAAATTGGAATAAAAGTGAAATTATGCCAATAAGGGAACATAACAAACAGATAATACAACAATTTCCATTTAAAATAGTAAATGAAAAATTTAAATACCTAGGTATTTATGTAACTAAGATATATACATCATTATTTAAAGCAAATTTTCCCCCATTACTGAATAAACTACATAAGAATATTCAATACTGGAAAACACTTCCTATCTCAATGGTTGGCAAAATTAATGCCATAAAAAGGATTTTTTTACCGCAAATATTATATCTTTTTCAGACAATTCCGATATATTTGTCAAAAAACTTTTTTAAAAAATTGGACTCCATTGTTAATGATTTTATCTGGGATTATAAGAATCATAGGATAAACAAAAGACATTTGTGTAAATCAAAAATAAATGGAGGCTTGGTTTTACCCAACTTTCTCTTTTATTTTTGGGCAGTTAATATTAAAAATATGAATTTCTGGTTGGAAGAAATAGATCAACAACCAGATTGGTTAAAAATGGAAAAGGAAGATTGTTTGCCTTTTGATATCGGTTCGATATTATTTGCTACATCTAAATTAAACAAAAAAAATTATAGGGAAAACCCTATAATATTTAGTGCCATACGAATTTGGAAACAATTAAAAAAGACATTAAAATTAGATAATTTATCACTTTTTCTCCCAATTGTGAATAACCCTTTGTTTAAGCCCTCATGGTTGGACAGGGGTTTTACGCAATGGAAGAATTATGGAATTAAAAATATGGGACAACTTTATAAGGAAGGCACTTTTCTGACATTTCAGGAGTTGCAACAGACTTATGGACTTCGAGGAAATGATTATTTCAGATATCTTCAACTCAGAGATTATGTAAAATCGAATACTCAAAATTTTCAAATTAGAAATTCAGAAATTCTTGACGAATGTTGGAATAAACATCCTAATACAGAAAAATTAATATCTTATATATATAATATCTTATTAGACAGTGACATTCCATCGACGGACTTACACAGACAAACATGGGAAAAATAATTAAATCAAATAATAACGAAAGATACTTGGGAAGAAAGTTTACAACACATACATCAATGTTCATTAAATGCCAGACATTCTTTAATACAATTTAAAGTAATACATAGGTTACATTATTCAAAAAAAAAAAAAAAAGGCAAAAGGTATTGGAGACAATGTAATAATAATTGATAATATTATCAATTTAAAAATGTAAGACTGTAATGATGTTAATAGGTTGTGTACTTTTCTCCAATAAAAAATATTTTTAAAAATTTTTTTAAAAAAGGATATTACCTAGGATATTGAGGGAAGTTAGTGTAGAAATAGCAGGGGCTATGACAGAAATATTTCAAATGTCATTAGAAACGGGAATAGTGCCGGAGGATTGGCGTACTGCGCATGTTGTTCCGTTGTTTAAAAAGGGTTCGAAGAGTAAACCTAGCAATTATAGACCTGTTAGTTTGACGTCAGTCGTGGGCAAATTAATGGAAAGGATACTTAAAGATAATATATATAAGCATCTGGATAAGCAGGGTCTGATTAGGAACAGTCAACATGGATTTGTGCCTGGAAGGTCATGCTTGACTAATCTTCTTGAATTTTTCGAAGAGGTTATTAGGGAAATTGATGAGTGTAAAGCAGTGGATGTTGTCTATATGGACTTCAGTAAGGCCTTTGACAAGGTTCCTCATGGAAGGTTGGTTAAGAAGATTAAATTGTTGGGTATTAATGGTGGAGTAGCAAGATGGATTCAACAGTGGCTGAATGGGAGATGCCAGAGAGTAATGGTGGATGGCTGTTTGTCAGGTTGGAGGCCGGTGACTAGTGGGGTGCCTCAGGGGTCTGTGTTGGGTCCACTGTTGTTTGTCATGTACATCAATGATCTGGATGATGGTGTGGAAAATTGGATTAGTAAGTATGCAGATGATACTAAGATAGGTGGTGTTGTGGATAATGAAGTAGCTTTTCAAAGTCTACAGAGAGATTTAGGCCATTTGGAAGAGTGGGCTGAAAGATGGCAGATGGAGTTTAATGCTGACAAATGTGAGGTGCTACATCTCGGCAGGACAAATCAAAATAGGACGTACACGGTAAATGGTAGCGAATTGAGGGATGCAGTTGAACAGAGGGATCTAGGAATAACTGTGCATAGTTCCCTGAAGGTGGAATCTCATGTAGATAGGGTGGTAAAGAAAGCTTTTGGTGTGCTGGCCTTTATAAATCAGAGCATTGAATATAGAAGTTGGGATGTAATGTTAAAATTGTACAAGGCATTGGTGAGGCCAATTCTGGAGTATGGAGTACAATTTTGGTCGCCTAATTATAGGAAGGATGTCAACAAAATAGAGAGAGTACAGAGGAGATTTACTAGAATGTTGCCTGGGTTTCAGCAACTAAGTTACAGAGAAAGGTTGAACAGGTCTTTATTCTTTGGAGCGCAGAAGGTTAAGAGGGGACTTGATAGAGGTCTTTAAAATTATGAGCGGGTTAGACCGATTGGACGTGGATAAGCTTTTCCCATTGAGAGTAGGGAAGATTCAAACAAGGGGACATGACTTGAGAATTAAGGGACGGAAGTTTAGGGGGAACATTAGAGGGAACTTCTTTACTCAGAGAGTGGTAGCTGTGTGGAATGAGCTTCCAGTGGAAGTGGTGGAGGCCGGTTCGATGTTATCCTTTAAAAATAGATTGGATGGGTATATGGACGGGAAAGGAATGGAGGGTTATGGTCTGAGTGCAGGTAGATGGGACTAGGGGGAAGTATTTATTTTTATTTAAAAAATAAAAAAAATATATATATATTTTTTTAATTAAAAAAAAATGTTCGGCATGGACTTGAAGGGCCGAGATGGCCTGTTTCCGTGCTGTTATGGTTATATGGTTATATGGTTATATATTTCCCTCTTAACCCCATTTTCCTGCCTTCCCCCCATAACCCCTGACACTGTACTAAGCAAGAATCTATGTATCTCTGCCTTCAAAGTATCAATTGACGTGGCCGCCACAGCCGTCTGTGGCAAATAATTCTGCAGATTCACCTATCTTCTGACTACTGAAATCCCTCCTCATCTCCTTCCTAAAAGAACATCCTTTAATTCTGAGGCTATGACCTCTAGTCCTGGACTCTCCCACTAGTGCAAACATCCTCTCCACATCTACTCTATCCAGGCCTTTCACTATTTGGAAAGTTTCACTCAAACTATGCCTGTTATAATTTAACAGTCTCCCCACAACCTCTAAGTTCCTGGAAAAAAAAATCTCAGATGATGGACATCACAGGCAAGATCAATATTTTTGCCCTGACTCTGAGTGCCCTGTAAAAGGCAGGCCTACTGCATGAACCTTGCACAATAGCATTCAACGTGGTCGTTTCCATGGATGGTCCTTCACTGTGTCTAATACTCAGGCCAGGAGACGCTGAAAATGTATGTCATTGTCTTTATTTTCCTTTCGTAGCCTTGTACACTGTCAACATAACATACAATCGGCTAAAAATCATTCTATGTTCACAAATCTTCACTGTTTAGTTTTTTGTTTAGAGATACAGTACAGAAACAGGCCATTCGGCCCACCGAGTCCGCGCCGACCAACAATCTCTGCACACTGGCACTATCCTATACACACTAGCGACAATTTACATTCATACTAAGCCAATTACAATTTACATTTATACCAATCTACGTCTTGTGGGAGGAAACCGGAGCTTCCCAGAGAAAACCCACGCAGGCCATGGGTAGAACGTGCAAACTCCGGCGCTGTAAGGCAGTAACTCTACCGCTGCGCCATCGTGCTGCACTGTTTTGTACGGTATAATGCTTTGCCAGTAGGTTGAAGAAAAATAACTTTTAACCTACAAATTCTAACAATCTTGCTTCTGGCCCCAATTCTAAATCAAACACAGAGCTTCCATGACATAAAATCAATTAGGAGTTAGATTTTTTTAAACATTAATATTTACTCAGCAGACAATGTTGCTTACTTAAATGTCTGGTGTCATTCTACTAACAGTAATTGCAATTTAGGCCCACGTGGTATCGCTGTATCACCATGGGGTGGGAGATATCAACCTTCACATGGTCCACTCTGTTTCGACCAATGCAATCAACCTGGCGTGCACAAACAGAAGATCAAACAGAACTAGTTGTCTTACAACTTTAGGCTATGTACCCCATACTCAAGAAGAAGGCTGTATCACCATGAGGAACGGTGGGAGAACAAATGGGGGACCCGGTGTGGGGGGAGGGGGGGGGGCACTCTAGTTTAGAATCCTCTGTCCAAGGGATAAGTCTGTGTTTGTTTGTTTGTTCATTTGTTCCGGTGAAGGCGCTGGGCCCACAGCAGCCAGACAACAGTCGCTTGTCTTTTTCGTTTTGTTTTCACTTTTAATTTCAAGTTTTTGTGTACCTTGTGTGTTGTGACTGTCGGCAGACCAATTTCCCTCTGGGGATGAATAAAGCTTTATCATATCGTATCGTTTAGATCTCGTAATATCCAAACTATCACAGAGGCCTTAATGGATCTGCAGAAAAATTGAAAAGAAGGTTTTTGAAATAGCCCTTGCAGAAAATGCATATCACATGAAGTATTGTAAGAAACTATTCAGCAAAAGAGAGAATTTAAGCTGTAGGAGAATACTAGTCTCTCGATAAACATCAGGAGAGATTTATCCTCTTTGAACCTTCCTCCAGTCTTTTGAAATTCCAATGCCATCATCTGAATATTATCTTTTTTGCATCAGTGTGTCAATTTTATTCTCATTCAGACATCGATCAGATTTTCATATATCCTTGTGGATATTTCTGCCCATATCTTTACTCGGTTTTGAACAATAATAATGCGCATTGTAATCCACAATCTCTCAATCATCCTGTTATCCATTCTTTTAATCATTGGAAACTTCCTCTAGGATTTCAATGTCTTTTGCTTGGCTTTAGAGGATCTGCAGTGATGTAAAGATTAGCTGCAACTGCCGTAACTGGTTTCCGCTGCCGTTGTTGCTTGACAGAGGAATGCATGTGTTTAGCTCACTCTGCCAGCAAAATCCTCCAAATCCATTGGGAGGAGAAGCAAACTAACATTAGCATTCACACTTATGGGCCTGTCCCACTTTGGCGACTATTTATGTGACTGTCAGGGACTAGTTTTAATGGAATTCACCTATGACACCTGGCGACAACATACAACAGCACATACGACAACCTACGACAGCAAAATTGTTGCCACTGACATCAAAAATGTTTCAATATGTTTCAACATTTTGCGGCGGTCGCCTGTAGTCGGCCAAAAAATCGCCTAAGTGGAACAGGCCCATTAGGCTAATCTCCCCATACATGAGGCTCTAGTTACATTCAACCTGTGTCAGGGTGGCAACGATTCCATGCCTGATTCATGGAACACACTGTCTACTCTGAGATCTTTCATATCAAGAGATTTCCAGCAGGACGCACAGAGTCTATTGCTCAGAGTAGGGGAATCGAGAACCAGAGCACATAGGTTTAAGGTGAGGGGGGAAAAGATTTAATATGAATCTGAGGAGTAACATTTTCATGTAAAGGCTGGTAGGTGTACATTCTCCGGGCTCTGCGGCCTAACATCGCTGGAGCTGGAAGCCTCCTCGGACTGTCATGAGCCCCACCGCGGGGCGCGGACTTAACATCGGAGCGGATCCCTTGCCTGGGATCGCTCCCATCGCGTCCACTATGGATTTACCATGAAGGGCTCGCAGTCTCGGGAGAGGCTAGTCAGGAGCTCCAACGTCACAGAAGGTTCAACCGGCCCCGACGCGAGGTTTGATCGCCCGGCGCGGGGGAGCTGACAACCCCCCCCCCCCCCCCCCTGTTGCAGGAGCTGAACGCCTCGACGCGGAGGGCCCGGATTCCGCTGGCTATGGGAGTCAAGACCATCCCGTCAACGGAGGGCTCGAGGCCCCCGACCGAGGAAGAACAAAAGGAAGGACTTGAACTTTATTTCGCCTTCCATCCCAGTGAGGAATGCGTAGGAGTCACTGTGGTGAATGTTCATGTTAAAATGTTTTTTGGAGTGATTTGTTGCATTTAATTGTATGACTGACCTGGTCAATGAAATTCCTTGTATGTTGCAAAACATTCTTGGCGAATAAAGTGTGATTCTGATTCTGATTCTGATTCTGAACTAGCTGCCAGAGGAGGTAGTTGAGGCAGGAACTATCGCAACGTTTAAGAAACAGTTAGACAAGGAAATGGATAGGACAGGTTCAGAGGGATATGGGCCAAACGGGAGGTAGGTGGGACTAGTGTAGTTGGGACATGTTGGCCGGTTTGGGCAAGTTGGGGCAAAGGGCCAGTTTCCTCAGTGTAAGTCTCTATGACTCAATGATTCTCTGACACTATGATAGAGAAAAAGTTTTTGCAGATATTCGCATAGCCTCCTCGCTAATGCTGCTTCACTGGCTCATAGGCATAGATCTGGGTTTATTATTGTCATGTGCACCAAGATACAGTGAAAAGCTTTGCTTTGCATGTTATTCAAACAGATTAGATATCCGATACATAAATACATATGTCAAACTCAAGTACAATAGATAGAACACGCGAAAGATACAAAGTGTAGAATATAGTTCTCAGCATTGTATTGCAGCAGTTCCATAGACAAAGTCCAATGTCTGAAATGGGCTGGAGATGAATCGGACAGTATCCAAGCTTATGGAAGGACTGTGCAGAAGGCTGATAACATTGAGGAAGAATCTATTCCTGAGTCTGGCTGTGCGCGCTTTCAAGTGGAATACGGAAAAGTAGGAATGACTGGAATGGGACAAGTTGGCTGATGTTAATAGACAATAGGTGCAGGAGTAGGCCATTCGGCCCCTTGAGCCAGCACCGCCATTCAATGTGATCATGGCTGATCATCCACAATCAGTACCCCGATCCTGCCTTTTCCCCATATTCCCCGACTCTGCTATCTTTAAGAGCCCTATCTAACTCTCTCTTGAAAGTATCCAGAGAACCGGCCTCCATCGCCCTCCGAGGCAGAGAATTCCACAGACTCACAACTCTCTGTGTGAGAAAGTGTTTTCTCATCTCCTTTCTAAACGGCTTACCACTTATTCTTAAATTGTGGCCCCTGGTTCTGGACTCCCCCAACATCGGGAACATGTTTCCTGCCTCTAGCATGTCCAAACCCATAATAATCTTATAAGTTTCAATAAGATCCCCTCTCATCCTAAATTCAAGAGTATATAAGCCCAGCCATTCCATTCACTCAGCATATGACAGTCCCGCCATCCCGGAAATTAACCATGTGAACATACGCTGCATTCCCTCAATAGCAAGAATGTCCTTCCTCACATTTGGAGACCAAATCTGCACACAATACTCCAGGTGTTGTCTCACTAGGGCCCTGTACAACTGCAGAAGGACCTCTTTGCTCCTATACTCAACTCCCCTTGTTATGAAGGCCAACATGCCATTCGCTTTCTTCACTGCCTGCAGCATCTGCATGCTTACTTTCATAGAATGATGAACAAGGACCCCCAGATCCCGTTGTACTTCCCCTTTTCCCAACTTGAAACCATTTAGATAATAATCTTCCTTCCTGTTTTTGCTACCAAAGTGGATGACCTCACATTTATCCACATTAAACTGCATCTGCCATGCATCTGCCCACTCACCCAACCTGTCCAAGTCACCCTGCATTCTCATAGCATCCTCCTCACAGTTCACACTGCCACCCAGCGTTGTGTCATCTGCAAATTTGCTAATGTTACTTTGAATCCCTTCATCTAAATCATTGATGTACAATGTAAATAGCTGTGTTCCCAGCACCGAGCTTTGCGGCACCCCACTAGTCACTGCCTGCCATTCAGAAAGGGACCCGTTAATCCCTAATCTTTGTTTCCTGTCTGCCAACCAATTTTCTATCCATGTCAGCACTCTACCCCCAATACCATGTGCCCTAATTTTGCCCACAAATCTCCTATGTGGGACCTTATCAAATGCTTTCTGAAAGTCCAGGTACACTACATCCACTGGCTCTCCCTTGTCCATTTTCCTAGTTACATCCTCTAAAAATTCCAGATGATTCAAGCATGATTTTCAGAGGTGATCTGGTGTAGATGGAGTCAATGGGGGGAAGTCTGGTCTGTGGCTACATCTACAACTCTTTGCAATTTTATTCATGAGGATCCTTGGCTCATGATGGACAAAATGGAGAAGGAGCCTCCAGGAAGACAGTAAAATTCTACCGTGAGTCACTTCTACTATGAGCTTGCACTGAGCATGCAAACTCATCAGAGCACAGGACTTCCCGATATGGCTGGTACAGGACAAGTTGCTGGTGAAATTTACTCCTAGGAACCCACTGCTCATCCCAATGAGGACTTCCTGCCCCACATGGCAGAGATTGTGGATCAGACATAGGACAATTCAGATACTGCTGAATTGAAAGAACGAGAACAGAAGTTAGTTAGTTAATTAGTTTAGTTTATTGTCATGTGTACCAAGGTATAATGAGCAGCTCTTTATTGCATGGTAATCAGTCAGTGGAAAGACTATGCATGAATACAATCGAGTTGTCCACAGCGTACAGATACAGGATAAAGGGAATAATGTTTAGTGCAAGATAAAGTCTAATAAAGTTTGATTAAAGATAGTCCGAGGGTCTTAAATGAGGTAAATAGTAGCTTAGGACTGCTGTAGTTGTTGGTAGGATGGTTCGGTTGCCTGATAACAGCTGGTAAGAAACTGTCCCTGAATCTGAAGGTATGCATTTATCACACTTCTGTCCCTCTTGCCTGATGGGAGAGGGGAGAATAGGGAATGACTGGGGTGAGACTGGTCTTTAATTATGCTGCTGGCCTTGGTTTGTTGGTTTGTGTGATGGTCCACAATTCATTGCAATTTCTTGCGGTCCAGGATGGAGCAAACTATGTGTGAGCAGAGAGAGGTGTAAAATGAGGGTAGAAGCAATAGGTAGCAAGGTGAAAAGTAAAAGTGGCAGGCAGACAAATCCAGGGCAAAAATCAAAAAGGGCCACTTTTCAACATAATTGTATAAGGGGTAAGAGTGTTGTAAAAACAAGCCTGAAGGCTTTGTGTCTCAATGCAAGGAGCATTCGTAATAAGGTGGATGAGTTGAATGTGCAGATAGCTATTAATGACTATGATATAGTTGGGATCACGGAGACATGGCTACAGGGTGACCAAGGCTGGGAGCTGAACATACAGGGATATTCAATATTCAGGAGGGCTGGACAGAAAGAAAAAGGAGGTGGGGTAGCGTTGCTGGTTAGAGAGGAGATTAACGCAATGGAAAGGAAGGGCATTAGCTTGGAGGATGTGGAATTGATATGGGTAGAGCTGTGAAACACTAAGGGGCAGAAAACGCTAGTGGGAGTTGTGTACAGGCCACCTAACAGTAGTAGTGTAGTTGGGGATGGCATCAAACAGGAAATTAGAAATGAGTGCAACAAAGGTAAAACAGTTATAATGGGTGACTTCAATCTACATATAGATTGGGTGAATCAAATTGGCAGGGGTGCTGAGGAAGAGAATTTCTTGGAATATATGCGGGATAGTTTTCTAAACCAACATGTAGAGGAACCAATGTGAAAGCAGGCTATTCTAGACTGGGTATTGAGTAATGAGGAAGGGTTAGTTAGCAGTCTTGTTGTGCGTGGCCCCTTGGGCAAGAGTGACCATAATATGGTTGAGTTCTTCATTAGGATGGAGAGTGACATAATTAATTCAGAAACAAGGGTTCTGAACTTAAAGAAAGGTAACTTTGAGGGTATGAGACGTGAATTGGCCAAGATTGACTGGCAATTAGTTCTAAAAGGGTTGACGGTGGATATGCAATGGAAGGCATTTAAAGACTGCATGGATGAACTACAAAAACTGTTCATCCCAGTTCGGCAAAAGAATAAATCAGGGAAGGTAGTGCATCCGTGGTGGCAAAAACAAGGGAAATCAGGGATAGTATCTAAACAAAAGATGAAGCTTACAAATTAGCCAGAAAAAGCAGCCTACCAGAGGACTGGGAGAAATTCAGAGTCCAGCAGAGGACAAAGGGCTTAAATAGGAAAGGGAAAATAGATTATGAAAGAAAACTGGCAGGGAACATAAAAACTGACTGCAAAAGTTTTTATAGATATGTGAAGAGAAAAAGATTAGTTAAAACAAACGTAGTAGGTCCCTTGCAGTTACAACAGGTGAATTGATCATGGGGAACAAGGACGTGGCAGACCAATTGTATAACTACTTTGGTTCTGACTTCACTAAGGAAGACATAAATAATCTGCTGGAAATAGCAGGGGGCCGGGGGTCAAATGAGATGGAGGAACTGAGTGAAATCCAGGTTAGCCGGGAAGTGGTGTTAGGTAAATTGAATGGATTAAAGGCCGATAAATCCCCAGGGCCAGATAGGCTGCATCCCAGAGTACTTAAGGAAGTAGCCCCAGAAATAATGGATGCATTAGTTATAATTTTTCAAAACTCTTTAGATTCTGGAGTAGTTCCTGAGGATTGGAGGGTAGCTAATGTAACCCTACTTTTCAAGAAGGGAGGGAGAGAGAAAACGGGGAATTACAGACCAGTTAGTCTAACATCGGTAGTGGGGAAACTGCTAGAGTCAGTTATTAAAGATGGGATAGCAGCATATTTGGAAAGAGGTGAAATCATTGGACAAAGTCAGCATGGATTTATGAAAGGTAAATCATGTCTGACGAATCTTATAGAATTTTTCGAGGATGTAACTAGTAGAGTGGATAAGGGAGAACCAGTGGATGTGTTATATCTGGACTTTCAGAAGGTTTTCGACAAGGTCCCACATAAGAGATTAGTATACAAACTTAAAGCACACGGTATTGACGGTTCAGTATTGATGTGGATAGAGAACTGGCTCGTAGACAGGAAGCAAAGAGTAGGAGTAAACGGGTCCTTTTCAGAATGGCAGTCAGTGACTAGTGGGGTACCGCAAGGCACAGTGCTGGGAACCCAGCTATTTACAATATATATTAATGATTTGGACGAGGGAATTAAATGCAACATCTCCAAGTTTGCGGATGACACGAAGCTGGGGGGCAGTGTTAGCTGTGAGGAGGATGCTAGGAGGCTGCAAGGTGACTTGGATAGGCTGGGTGAGTGGGCAAATGCATGGCAGATGCAGTATAATGTGGATAAATGTGAGGTTATCCACTTTGGTGGCAAAAACAAGAAAGTAGACTATTATCTGAATGGTGGCCGATTAGGAAAAGTGGAGATGCAACGAGACCTGGGTGTCATGGTACACCAGTCATTGAAAGTAGGCACACAAAAATGCTGGAGAAACTCAGCGGGTGCAGCAGCATCTATGGAGCGAAGGAAATAGGTAACGTTTCGGGCCGAAACCCTTCTTCAGAAAGTAGGCATGCAGGTGCAGCAGGCAGTGAAGAAAGCGAATGGTATGTTAGCATTCATAGCAAAAGGATTTGAGTTTAGGAGCAGGGAGGTTCTACTGCAGTTGTACAGGGTCTTTGTGAGACCACACTTGGGGTATTGCTTACAGTTTTGGTCTCCTAATCTGAGGATGACATTCTTGCCATAGCGGGAGTACAGAGAAGGTTCACCAGACTGATTCCTGGGATGTCAGGACTTTCATATGAAGAAAGACTGGATGGACTTGGCTTGTACTCGCTAGAATTTAGAAGATTTAGGGGGGATCTTATAGAAACTTACAAAATTCTTAAGGGGTTGGACAGGCTAGATGCAGGAAGATTGTTCCCAATGTTGGGGAAGTCCAGAACAAGGGGTCACAGTTTAAGGATAAGGGGGAAATCTTTTAGGACCGAGATGAGAAAAACATTTTCACACAGAGATGGTGAATCCCTGGAATTATCTGCCACAGAAGGTAGTTGAGGCCAGTTCATTGGCTATATTTATGAGGGAGTTAGATGTGGCCCTTTTGGCTAAAGGGATCAGGGGGTATGGAGAGAAGGCAGGTACAGGATACTGAGTTGGATGGTCAGCCATGATCATACCGCAGGCTCGAAGAGCCGAATGGCCTACTCCTGCACCTATTTTCTATGTTTCTATGTTTCTATAATTCAACACAGACATCCACCACAGCATTCACCACTGTGGTGGAAGGTAATACAGTTCAGGCAGTCCTCCTCCTCCTCCTCCCTTGTTCACCCGTGGTCGAGTCGCCTCTACGGACGGCCCGATGTTCAAGCCCTCTGGTCGGGATGGTCGGAACGCCGACGTCAGGACAGGTCGAGCACACCCCGCGGCCCCGAGCTCCCAAATCGGCCACCTTCTTACCAGAGACCACGGCTTCAAGATGTTGTAGGCCGCAGGCCGGCGGTCTGAGCTCTTCTCCGGCGACCCCCGGCGAGGGATCCCTCGCTCCACGATGGAAGGACCGCTCCACACCTGCCGCCAGAAGCTCCACGTACCGAGGTTCCAAGATGGTGTAGGCCGCAGGCCAGTGGTCGGAGCGCTTCTCCGGCGACCCCCGGCAAGGGGATCCGCGATGTTAAAAGTCCCCGCTGCGCCGTCGCTGAAGCTCTGGGCCCGACTCCGGGAAAGGCCGCACCAAACCAGCTGGAGGGGGGTGAAGAAGCAACAAGGAAGAAAGTCGCATCTCCGACGAGGTAGGTGCCTGAAAAACGGTTTCCCTCTATTCCCCCACCACCATCCCCCCACACAAAACATACATAGAAACACTAAAACATACTTGTGGACATACTAAAAAAAAAAAAAAAAAGTCGAAACAACGAACCCGCTGTAGGCGAGGCAGCCGATGCAGCGCCACCAGAACCGGAACCGGAAACAGAAACATTGAAAATGGGTGCAGGAGGAGGCCATTTGGCCCTTCGAGCCAGCACCGCCATTCATTGTGATCATGTCTGATCACCCACGATTAGTAACCCCTGCCTGCCTTCTCTCCATATCCCTTGATTCCATTAGCCATAAGAGCTCTATCTAACTCTCTCTTGAATACATCATAATTGGAAAGCTTCAGTAGGATATAGGCCAAATGCCGGCAGGTGGGGCTAGTGGAGATGGGGCATCTTGGTCGGCGTGGGTAACTTGGGCCAAAGGGCCTGTTTCTAAGCTGTATGACTCTATGATACATGCTATAGGAACATTTCAAGCACAGATATGGGGTAAGTGCTCTAAATCATCGGCGATCACTCGAAACGAGTATGACTGTCCTCACCTCTCCATAGGGTTGTCTACTTGTGGGTTAGGATGGATTCCCTATATGGAGGACGCCTGTGCGTGACTTTCTTTAACGTGGGGAGACTGGTGCACAGACAGCCACCACACGGTCCTTGACTGATCTGGGTCAGGATCCAGTGGCATGGAGTCCAAGACGACCGGAGTCCGTTTTCTGCTGCAGCCTTCATCCGCTTTTCCCAGCCATTGAGACGCTCCACTAAAGTGTGCCATCATCCTCCGCCTCTTCCACCGTTGAGGTCTTAGTTGGATTGCTCTTTGTCAGAGACCTCCCCCTCGACCTTACCGCCTAGCTCGACGGCATCGCTCTCAGGATCTCAGGACCACGCCAGCTTCTCCACCACGACAAGGTGACAAACCACGGAGAAGCAAAAACCCACTGCATCAGTCAATAAGTTAAAAACAGCTCGGGGCATGCAGCTGGATGGACAGCAAACCATCTATTTACTCACAAACAAATCCTATTTGAAGAACTCACCAAGAGCAGAGGTTAGGAACAGCTCTGCTATAGTATGGTAAACAGAGTGTTGGTTTCCCAGCAGATAAGGAAATGTTGCCGACTGGCCCATTACAGACTGCAGGAGTACGTGCTGAGGGATGGATTGAAGCTTGGTGAAGCTTGGTCACATCTACATTGCTCATCCCACTCAGATCTGAGATCACTTCTCATTCTCTTATCTACATCATGAGATGTTGCCTGCTCTTTCTTCTACCAAATGGTGATCTGTTTTCAATAATCACAGGCTGCATTTCACAGAAGAACCATTTCTTACCTGTTGAAGTTATTCTCCAACACATGGAGATTGGCCTTCAGATGCCATATGTTTACGTTCATAAGTCATAGGAGCAGAGTTAGGCCATTCGGCCCATTCAATCATGGCTGATCCCATCTTTCCATCTCAACCCCATTCCCCTGCCCATGTTTTGATTTTGAGTTTAGTTTATTGTCACACGTACCAAGTTACAGTGAAAAGCTTTTGTTGCATGCTAACTAGCCAGCAGAGAGACTGTATAGTGAAGCATGATTACAATTGAGCTATCCACAGTGTACAGATATAATGTTAAGTTAAGTTAATCAAGTTAAGTGCAAGATAAAGTAAGTAATGTCCGATTAAAGATAGTCCGAGGGTCTCCATTGAGGTAGATAGTAGTTCAGAACTGCTCTCTAGTTGTTGGTAGGACGGTTCAGTTGCCTGATAACAGCTGGGAAGAAACTGTCCCTAAATCTGGAGGTGTTTGGCCGATATCACTCTAAACCTTTCCTATCCATGTACCTGAGTCCTTAAGTCCTGCATGGATTTGTGTACTCCTTCAATGTCCCTGTGGTTTTAACTTTCACTTGAATCAAAGTTCTCATGTTCTTCAGAAAAAACACAAAATGTTGGAGTAACTCAGCGGGACAGACAGCATCTCTGGAGAGAAGGAATGGGTGACGTTTTGGGATGAGACCCTTATTCAGACACCAGCATCTGCAGTTCCTTCCGAAGACCAGTTCCTTCCTATTCCCATTCCTTCTCTCCAGAGATGTTGCCTGTCCTGCTGAGTTACTCCAGCGTTCTGTGTCTATCTTCGGTCAAACCAGCATCTGCATTCCCATCCTGCACTTCTCATGCCCTTCAATGGAAAAGAAAATGAAATGGAAGTCTTGATTTTTTATGGCGTCCTTCCACAACGGCTGGGCATTGAGTGATGAAATTCTCTTGATCTCTGTTCATGTCGCAATGTAATTGAAAACCAGAGCAACGGTTCTCTGCTGAGTTCTCCACAGAACTTTTGTTACAACGATCAGGTAGTTTGGTGTCGTAAAGTTGTTTGAAGAATAAACCTGGGTCTAAGTACCAGAGCTGGCTCTTTCTTTCTTGAGAAAGAGTGCAATGGGACATTTTCCAACCAAGTGATGGGAGAAACAGAAAAATGAATAGAACTGTAGATTCATAGAGTCGTACAGCATGAGAACGATGTTCATTCCAGCCCTCATGTACCTATTCTTGTGAATCCCATTTAGACAATAGTCAAGACAATAGGTGCAGGAGCAGGCCATTTGCCCCTTCGAGCCAGCGCCGCCATTCAATGTGATCATGGCTGATTATCCCCAATCAGTACCCCGTTCCTGCCTTCTCCCCATATCCGCTATTTTTAAGAGCCCTATCTAGCTCTCTCTTGAAAGCATCCAGAGAACCTGCCTCCACCGCCCTCTGAGGCAGAGAATTCCACAGACTCACCACTCTCTGTGAGAAAGAGTGTTTCCTCGTCTCCGTTCTAAATGGCTTACTCCTTATTCTTAAACTGTGGCCCCTGGTTCTGGACCCCCCCAACATCGGGAACATGTTTCCTGCCTCTAGTGTGTCCAAGCCCTTAACAATCTTATATGTTTCAATGAGATCCCCTTTCATCCTTCTAAACTCCAGAGTGTACAAGCCCAGTTGCTCCATTCTCTCAGCATATGACAGTCCCGCCATCCCGGGAATTACCCTTGTAAACCTATGCTGCACTCCCTCAATAGCAAGAATGTCCTTCCTCAAATTAAGGGACCAAAACTGCACACAAAACTCCAGGTGTGGTCTCACTAGTGCTCTGTACAACTGCAGAAGGACCTCTTTGCTCCTATATTCGATTCCTCTTGTTATAAAGGCCAACATGCCAAATTCTAGGGATTAAGTTCCATCTGCCATTATTACTGCTCATTTTATTGTTCTTTTGCCCAGTCTACCTTCCCTCTCAACCAGACCATTGAACCAACCAACCAATCCATCACACAGACCAGACTTCTCACCAATGATTCCCTCTACACCTCATGCTGCCTCGGAAAGGCAGCCAACTAATCAAAGTCTCGTTCCACCCCGGACTTTCCTTCTCCTCCCTGCTCCTGTCTAACAGAAGGCACACGAGGTACAGAGTGCAGAATATAGTTCTCAGCATTGAAAGCGTGCACCACCAGACTCAAGAACATCCTCATCCCCTCTTTCATCAGGCTTCTGAATGTTCTTTCCATAAACGAGGGTGCTGTTCACTTCACCTCTACCCCATTGTGAACATTGGGCTTGGTCCATGGAAATGATGCGCTACAGCGCTCTACAATGCTGAGAACTATATTCTGCATTTTGTATCTTCCCCTTTATATAATCTACTTGAATTTGACTTCAATGTATTTAAGTACAGGATATCTGATTAGTCATGAGAGCATGCAAAACAAAGCATTTCACTGCACCTCAGTAAACCTAAATCTAAGACCTAAACCTTTGTTTAACTCTTATCCTGACAGAACAGATATTGTGCATCAACATAAAAAAGATGGCACGGTGGCACAGCGGTAGTGTTGCCACCTTTCAGCACCAGAGACCCAGGTCCGTTCCTGGCAACTGGTGCTGTCTGTACGGGGTTTGTATGTTCTCCCCGTGACCTGCGTGAGTTTTCTCCGGGAACTCCCACACTTCAAAGATGTACAGGTTTTCAGATTAATTGGCTTCGGTATAATTGTAAATTATCCCGAGTGTGTATAGGATAGAGTTGGTGTGCGGGGATCGCTGGTCGGGGCATACTCGATGGGCCGAAGGGCCTGTTTTGGCGCTGTATCACTTCAGTAAATATATTTTGAACTGAAGCCTCTGGAGAGGGACTAGTTTCCACAATTCTATCTCAGAAATGAGACTACTATTGCTGAGCCGTGGATGACACCAAAGACATTTAGCTGTGCAAAGGAAAATCTTTCTGTCATCAAATCTTGCTTGAGTTGTATTTATTATTTATGCTTAAATCCTCCCAAGTGCCTGCACAGTTCAAGCTATAACAATTCTATCTATTTTATCTAGATTGCTTACCATTTCTAAAGGTCTAAAATTTGTCCCACCTCTGCTGAATAATATATATTGTGCCATTAAATTTAAGCCCAGGAATATATTCCTCTCATGCCTTCAGGGTGCGGAATACATTTCACAGACTTGTCTTGCCATTCGGTTTTTACTATGGTTTTTCGCTTTCTATGGGACACATAAATATGTCATATTAGCGCTACAATGACACAGATTCATGTTGTTCATGAACTGGATTGAGGTCACTAAGTTGGTTTTACAAACTGGCATCTGGAAAGTTGCGAAGAAAATCCCTGATTTCGGTGAGATGGCGAAGCATTCCACAACAAAGGAAGTCACTGCAAAAACTCTCCCGAGGTTGCAAAAACAGTTGTAGCTCTATCATTTTGAGCACTATAGGAGAGCTACTGTATGGTGTGCCAACCTACTCGTGTTCAGCTACGTTGGTGAGGCCGCATTCGGAGTATTGCGGAGAGTTGTGAATCCGTGCAATTCTCTGCCACAGAAGGCAGTGGAAGCCAATTGACTGGATGTTTTCAAGAGAGAGTTAGATTTAGCTCTTAGGGCTAAAGGAATCAAGGGACCCGAGCCAGCTGCCTGCCCCTTTTCCGCGCCCTGGTGGTACTAGAAAGGGGCTACGCGCTGTCCATGGGCACCCTGAGGGTTTTCCGGGACTGCTGGGCACTGAGGGGGGTTGAATGTATCCTGGACAAGGATTGTAATATACTTGTTTAGTAGGTTACTTGGTTTATCTGTTTGTCTTGCACTATGGTGATGGGTTTCTGTTTGTTTTATTGTGTTGTAAATACTATTTTAATATTTGAATAAATATTATTGATTAAAAAAAAAAAAGGAATCAAGGGATATGGGAAAAAAGCAGCAAAGGGGTGCTGATTTTAGATGATCAGCTGTGATCATATTGAATGGATCGAAGGGCCGAATGGCCCACCCCTGCACCTGTTTTCTATGTTTCTACCGTATGTTTCTATGTTTCTATTGTGTTCAGTTTTGATCACCCTGCTGCACGGAGGATCTCATTAAGCTGGAAAGAGTGCAGAGAAGATGTACGAGGATGTTCCCAGGACTGAGGATGTTCCCAGGATGTTCCCAGGCCTGAGATATAGTTTGAGGTTGGCCAGGCTAGGACTCTATTCCTTGCAGCACAGGAGGCTGATCTTATGGAGTAAAAGAACATGAGGGGAATAGATCGGGTGAATGCATAGGATCTTTAACCCTCAAGAACCAGAGGACATAGGTTTAAGGTGAGATGGAAAGGATTTAATAGGGACCTGAGGGCCACGTTTTTCACACAGGGGTTGTTAGGTATTTGGAATGGGCTGCCAGAGGAGGTATTTCGGGCAGGTACTACAACAACATTTGAAAGATATTAGGACAGGTACATGGATAGGAAAGGTTTAGAGGGATATGAACCAAACACGGGCAGCTGGGACTAGCATAGATAGGCCACTTTGGTTGGTATGGGCAAGTTGGGCCGAAGGTCAATTCCGTGCTCTGTCATTCTATAACTCTATGACTTAACTTCATTTGTGATCTGATTGTCATCATAAAACTAGAGATGCCAACGTTTGTTGCTGATTGTACAATCTTGTACAATGGGAGCAGGAATAAACCTTCTGACCGCACAAACATGCCCACCATTCCATATGATCACAGATGGTCTTGGGAAGTCTGATGAAGGGTCTCGACCCGAAACGTCACCTATTCCTTTTCTCCAGAGATGCTGCCTGACCCGCTGAGTTACTCCAGCATTTTGTGTCTATCTTCAGTGCAAACCAGCTTCTGCAGTTCCTTCTTACACATGATCACAAATAACGTGCACAAATCCTTTTCTGAAAAGTTGCTCAAAAGACTTAGTTCAGGTTAGTTTATTGTCATGTGTACCGAGGTACAGTGAAAAGATTTGTTGCGTGCTAACCAGTCGGCGGAAAGACAATACATGATTACAATCGAGCCATTTACAGTGGACACATACATGATAAGAGAATAACGTTTATTGCAAGTTAGAGCCAGTAAAGTCCGATCAAAGATAGACCGAAGGTCACCAATGAGGTCGATCATAGTTCAGCACTGCTCTCTAGTTGTGGTAGGATGATCAGTTGCCTGTTAACAGCTGGGAAGAAACTGTCCCTGAATCTGGAGATGTGCATTTTCACACTTCTGCAGCTGCTCCTCGACCTACGATGGGGTTACGTTCCGATAAACCCATCGTAAATCGAAAATATCATGTTGAAAATGCATTTAATACAATTTGATCACTTGACCGGAAGTGACGTGCGGCTCGCTGCCGTTGTCGAGATATCGTAAGTCGAAGCATCGTACATCAGGGAGCATCTGTATACCCTTTTGCCTGATGGGAGAGAGGAGTAGAGGGAGTGGCCAGGGTGTGACTCGTCCTTGATTATGCTGCTGGCCTTGTCGAGGCAGCCTGAGGTGTAAATGGAGTCAATGGAAGGGAGGTTGGTTTGTGTGATGGTCTGGGCTGCGTTCATAATTCGCTGCAATTTCTTACCTCATCAGTAGCAATGCGCAGTGTGAACATAGCTTCTTGCTCATATAAATCATAGATGACAAGGGAAATCTGTACAAACTGCACTCTGGGAACTGCTGATAAAACTATTAGCAGTCACACCAATTCCTATGGCTTAGCTGGCTCAAAGTTGTTAAGCATGTCTTTCTACATCACTTAAATATTTGAAGCAATTATAAATGGAATACAATATTAATTAAGAACAGTTATTTATTTTAGAAAAAATCTTATGAAAAATATTCAGATTAACGATTTAAAATATTTAAAGATACCAACTCTTTAAAATCCCAGACAGCTGTTCTACCCTTTTACTGAAACACTACCATGCTGAGAATGGGTGGCACGGTGGTGCAGCGGTTGAGCTACTGCCTTTCATCGCCAGAGACCCAGGTTCGATCCTGACCACAGGTGCTGCCTGTACAGAGTTTGTACGTTCTCCCAGTGACCCGCCTGGGTTTTCTCCAACATCTTCGGTTTCCTCCCACGCTCCAAAGACGTACAGGTTTGTAGGTTAATTGGCTGTTATAAATGTAAAATTGTCCTGAGTGTGTGTAGGGTGGCGTTAATGTGTGGGGATCACTGGTCAGTGTGTACTCAGTGGGTCGAAGTGCCTGTTTCTGCGCTGTATCTTTAAACTAAACTAATTTAAACTAAACTAAACTATATTCTGCACTCTGTATCTTCCCCTTTGCTCTACCAAGTGTACTTGAGTATGACTTGATTGTATTTAAGTATGGTACATCTGATCTGTTTGAACAGCATTCAAAACGTGGGCGGCACGGTGGCGCAGCGGTAGAGTTGTTGCCTTACAGCGCTTGCAGCGCCAAAGAACTGGGTTCGATCCCGACCACGGGTGCTGTCTGTACAGAGTTAGTCCTTTCTCCCTGTGACCGCGTGGGTTTTCTCCAAGATCTTCGGTTTCGTCCCACACTCCAAAGACGTCCAGGTTTGTTGGGAAATTGGCTTGGGTTTGTACACTTGGTATAAGTGTAAATTGTCCCTTCTGTGTGTAAGCTTGCGTTAATGTGCAGGGATCGCTGGACGGTGCGGACTTGGTGGGCTGAAGGGCCTGTTTCCGTGCTGTATCTAAACTAAACTAAACTGAACAAAATAAATCTTGCCACTTTACATCGGTACACGTGACAGTAATAAACCTAAGCCTGAACCTAAACCTTAATATCAATGAAGAAATCCACTCCAGTTCCATCCTGGTGCAGGTTGTCTGCAGGTAGTCTGAATGGATTCCTTCTCATCAATAGAATCAGAGAGTCAAAGGGCACCGAAAGAGGCCCTTTGGCCAAATATGCATGCTGATCAAAATGCTGATCGAACCTAGGCCCATTTGTCTGCATTTGAAATATATAACCATATAACCATATAACCGTATAACCATTACAGCACGGAAACAGGCCACCTCGGCCCTTCAAGTCCGTGCCGAACATTTTTAAATTTTTTTTTAATTTTTTTTTTTAATAAATACTTCCCCCTAGTCCCATCTACCTGCACTCAGACCTTAACCCTCCATTCCTTTCCCGTCCATATACTCATCCAATCTATTTTTAAAGGATAAAATCGAACCAGCCTCCACCACTTCCACTGGAAGCTCATTCCACACAGCTACCACTCTCTGAGTAAAGAAGTTCCCCCTAATGTTACCCCTAAACTTCTGTCCCTTAATTCTCAAGTCATGTCCCCTTGTTTGAATCTTCCCTACTCTCAATGGAAAAAGCTTATCCACGTCAACTCTGTCTAACCCGCTCATAATTTTAAAGACCTCTATCAAGTCCCCTCTTAACCTTCTGCGCTCTTTCTTTCCTGTTCATGTAACTTTTTAAATGTATTTTAAATGCTGTTATAGAAGGTACACAAAAATGCTGGAGAAACTCAGCGGGTGAGGCAGCATCTGTGAAGCGAAGGAAAGGCAACGTTTCGGGTCGAGACCCTTCTTCAGATTACCTACCTTCAATTTTCCAGCATCTGCATGTTCCTTCTTAAATATTAAATGTATTTATTTATTGCACCTGTCTCAACCATTTGCCAGCTCATTCCATGTGCAGACCACCATCAGTTTGAAGATGGAGACACAAGGAACTGGAGGCGCTGGAATCTTGTACAGAATGCAAAGTGCTGGAATAACCCTGTGTGTCAGATGTTGTCTCACCTGCTGAGTTACTCCAGCAGTCTGTATGTAGATGTTGCCCCTCAGAAATCTTTTGTAAGTCTTTCCCCTTTTCCCACTCCTTTTTGGATCGCCTTCCCTCGAGTAAAGACTGTGTTTTCACCATATCTATGCCCCTCATGAATTTTATACATCACCATAAGATCATAATGCTCCAAGTAATAAAGTCCGAGCTACCCAATCCCTCCTGATTCCTCAGCCCGAGTCCTGGCAACATTCTTGTTAAACTTCATTTGCATCCTTTCCAGTTTAATGGAATTTTTCGTCCAGTAGGCTAACCGAAATTGAGCGCAATACTCCAATGGTTTGTACATCTGCAGCGTAGCATCCAAACTCCTCAACTCAATGATAGACATAAAGTGCTGGAGGAATTCAGTGGATCAGGCAGCATCTCTGGAGAAAAAGGATAGGTGATGTTTTAAGCTCAGGACATTTCTGCGGTCCCGACCCGAAATGTCACCTGTCCTTTTCCTCCAGAGTTGCTGCCTGAGCCTTTGAGTTATTTATACGCTTTGTGTCTATATTTGGTATAAACCAGCAGCTGCATAAGGTCAAATGGTCATAAGGAATAAGAGTAGAATTAGCCACCAAGTCTACTCTGCCATTCAATCATAGCTAATCTCTCTCACCCTCCTAACCCCATTGTCCTGCCTTCTCCCCATAACCTCTGACACCTGTACTAATCAAAAATCTATCTATCTCTACTTTAAAAATATCCACTGACTTGGCCTCCACAGCCTTCTGTGGCAAAGAATTCCACAGTCACCACCCTCTGACTAGAGAAATTTCTCCTCATCTCCTTCCTAAAAGAACGTCCTTTAATTCTGAGGCTATGACCTCCAGTCCTAGACTCTCCCACTAGTGGAAACATCCTCTCCACATCCACTCTATCCAAGCCTTTCACGATTCTGTATGTTTTAATGAGGTCTCCCCAGTGGGCTGCAGCTAAGTTAAATCCTAGGAATCGGCATATAAATTGGCCAGAGGAAGCAGCAAACGGGAGGCCTGGGAAATATTTAAATCTCAACACAGAGGTGGACAAAGGGATTATTTAAAGGGGGAATAAAGAGCATGAAATAATGCTTGCGGGAATATAAAACTGACTATAAAAGCTTCTCTAGATATGTAAAAAGTCACGGGAGAAATTTATAATACACCATTAACTATGATAAATATTTATGCGCCTAATTTTGATAACCCCAATTTTTAAAGAAAATAGTAGATATAATTGCAGAGCATAATTATCAAAATATTATAATGGGGGGAGATTTTAATTGTGTTATAGACCCATATTTAGATAAATCAATAAAGGTAGGGAAGCGTCTAGTTAAAACTAAGACCTGTGAATTTTTAAATACTTATATAAAAAATAATAACATAACTGATGTTTGGAAAATAGCAAACCCAATTGGAAGGGAATATTTGTTTTACTCGTCGGCTCATAAAACTTATTCACGAATTGACTATTTCTTATTGGATACAAAATTAATCCCGTACACGATTAAACCATCATATCATAATAGTATTATTTCCGATCATTCACTTTTATACTTAAAATCGAGGGAATGCCGGGTATAAAATCTTTTTGGAGATTCAACGCACAAATATTAAATAACCTGCAGGGTTATGAGTATATAAAAGAACAAACAAAATTTTTTTTCGAGACAAATGAGACGCCGGGTATTTCTGTATCGCTATTATGGGAAACCTATAAGGCATACATTCGCGGTGCTATAATCTCTTATCAAAGTTATCAAAATAAAGAAAATAAAAGAGAACTTCAGAGGATAGAACAGGAAATAAAATCACTAGAACTGGACTATGCAAGTGACCCAACCATAGATAAACATAATAAGATAACCTTATTGAAATATAAACTCAATAGAATATTATCGGGTAGAGTAATAAGACTATTCCAAATTACAAAACAGGCACACTTCGAATTTGGGGATAAGCCACATAAATTATTAGCGAGGCAACTGAAGCAACAAGAAAAGGAAAATACTATCACTAAAATTAAATCTGATAAGGGTGAGCTTCTAACATTACCAAAGGATATTAATAAAAGGTTTGCCCAATTTTATCATAATTTATACACAATTAAAATAAATACAGATGATAGTAAAATTACAAATTTTTTAGATATTTGCAACCTCCCTAAATTGGATAGTTTAGAACAAGAGGAATTTGGAGCACGGATTACTAGTGAAGAAATAAAACAAATAATAAACTCATTGAAAAATGGGAAGACCCCAGGACCAGATGGTTTTAGTAATGTATTTTATAAACGATTTCAGGAGTCACTTGTACCAAGATTACTCAACTTATACACGCAGGCTTATACCGAAAATAAACTACCAGAAACTTTAGCAGAATCAACAATAACGCTTATACCAAAAAAAGATAAAGATTTAGATGAACCGGGTTCTTACAGAGCTATATCACTTCTAAATACGGATCAGAAAATCTTAGCAAAGATTCTAGCAAGAAGACTGAATAATTATATTAATAAATTGGTAAACCCGGATCAAACGGGATTTATACCCAAAAGACAATCATTTAATAACTTGAGAAGGCTTTTCAATATAATGTACTCTCACAAAGAGGACATTGAAGATATTTCAGTCGTTACGCTGGATGCAGAGAAGGCATTTGATCAGGTAGAATGGCAGTATTTATATAAGGTACTCCAAAAATTGAATACGGGAGAGAATTTTATTAGATGGGTTAAACTACTTTATGATAAACCTACGGCAAGAATATTAACTAATAATATGTTATCTCAACATTTTTATTTATCAAGGGGTAATAGGCAGGGTTGTGCCTTATCACCATTGCTATTTGCCCTTATGATAGAACCGCTGGCTGAAAGGATTAGAAATCATCCGAATATTCACGGATATAATACCAAGGACTCAAAGAATAAAATTTCATTATATGCTGATGATATTATTTTATATATTACTAATACACAAACGTGTATCCCCACCTTATTAACACTAATTGAGGAATTTGGTTCTTTTTCAGGATATAGAATAAATTGGAATAAAAGTGAAATTATGTCTTTAAAATCACAGGATGCGAGACACTTATTAAAATTCCCTTTCAAAATTGCAACAGAAAAATTTAAGTATATAGATATTCAAATTACGAGAAGACACAAATCATTATTTAGCGCCAATTTTATGCCACTATTAAATAAACTGAATGTTATGATTAAATTTTGGAAAACGCTCCCACTCTCATTGATAGGTAGAATTAACGCTATAAAAATGACTTTCTTACCACAATTAATATATTGGTTTCAAGCGATCCCAATATACATTCCGAAATATTTTTTCAAAAAAGTAGATTCTAATATCACTAATTTTATATGGGATTATAGAGCACACAGAACTCAACAAAAGCATTTGTGTAAACCTAAAGAAGTTGGGGGTTTATCACTACCTAACTTTACGTATTACTACTGGGCAGTGCATATTAAGAACATAATGTACTGGTTGGATAGTTCCACTCACCAGTCGGAGTGGATAAGAATGGAAAAAGAGGAGTGTTTCCCGTACGATATAGGAACGATCTTGTTCTCACCGATAAAATTGAATAGTATAATATATAAGAAGAACCCAATTATTCACAATACAATAAGAATTTGGAAACAAATAAAATTATCCTTGAAATTAAATAATCTATCAGTATTAACCACAATTCTGAATAATCCTGCATTCAAACCATCTCTTATCAACAAAACATATAAACAATGGGATAGATTGGGGATTAGGAAAGTAGGAGATATGTATGAACTGGGCAAATTGTTATCATTTCAACAATTAAAATTAAAATTTAAACTGAATGATAATCAATATTTTAAATATATACAGATATGTGACTTTATGAAGAAATATATACATAGATTTCAAACTATATTTTTAGACCCTTTAGAAGAAGCAATGAATATTAAGGCTGATTCACAAAAACTAATATCATATTTTTATAATAGTATATTAAATAGAGAATTACCCTCAACAGCGGCACTAAGAGAAGATTGGGAACATGAACTAATGCTAAAGATCCCGAAAGATAGATGGGAAAAGTATCTGAAGAACACATAATTGTTCCATTAATGCAAGACATAATTTAATTTAATTTAAATTATTACATAGACTATATTATTCAAAAACGAGGTTGAATAAATTCTACCCAAATGTCTCTCCCAGATGCGATAAATGTTTGTTTCAAAATGCCAATATAGCACATTCAACTTACAAAATTCTTAAGGGGTTGGACAGGCTAGATGCAGGAAGATTATTCCCGATGTTGGGGAAGTCCAGAACTAGGGGTCACAGTTTAAGGATAAGAGGGAAGACTTTTAGGACCGAGATGAGGAAATCATTTTTTACACAGAGAGTGGTGAATCTGTGGAATTCTCTGCCACAGAAGGTAGTTGAGGCCAGTTCATTGGCTATATTTAAGAGGGAGTTAGATGTGGCCCTTGTGGCTAAAGGGATCAGGGGGTATGGAGAGAAGGCAGGGATGGGATACTGAGTTGGATGATCAGCCATGATCATATCAAATGGCGGTGCAGGCTTGAAGGGCCGAATGGCCTATTCCTGCACCTATTTTCTATGTTTCTATGTTTCTATGTTTCTATTCATTTGTAGGATGTGCAAAGTTGAATAAATTTTGGAGCGATATATTTGATATATTTACAAAGCTCTTCAAGTCAAGAATAGAACCTAATACGGAATGGATTATATTTGGAATAATATTAGAAGATATCAATTTAAACAAAGACCAAAAAGTATTCTTTAATTATGGGTTAATAATTGGAAAGAAATTGATACTTAAATTTTGGAAAAATACAGCTATACCAACTATTAAAATGTGGATTACGAATATGATGGACATAGCACACCTTGAAGAAATGAGACTCCGTTTAATAGATAAATATGACCAATTCTTAAGGAGTTGTTCCCTTTCATCGACTTTTTGGAATCATGTGATGCAGCAGTACCGTAAAGATTACTGATTTCAGGTCAGGTCGTGGATAGATTTACATCTCCAAACAAAGATTTGAACATTTCTTTTTTAAGGGTCTTTTTCTACTATTTCTACTTTCTATTTTTTCTTTTCTTATATACACACTTCACGTTTTTTCTATTTTCTACTATTTATTTTTCCTCTTTTTCTTCTCTCTACTTTTTCCTTTTTTTTTTTACCTCCTTTTCAAAAACATAAAACTAGAGGTTGTACATAGAATGTATTATGTTATGACATAGTTGGCACCTAAAATTAGGTGCCACTGTATTGTTTTGTATTGTATTAACTTCTAATAAAATAAACAACAACAAAAACACAATAAAAAAAGATACATAAAAAGGAAAAGATTAGTGAAGACAAATGTCGGTCCCTTACAATCAGAATCAGGTGAATTTATAATGGGAAACAAGGAAATGGCAGAACAGTTAAACGAGTACTTTGTTTCTGTCCTCAATAAGGAATACACAAACAATCTCCCGGAAATACTAGGGGGTCATGGATCTAGTGGGAGGGAGGAACTGAAGGGAATCCACATTAGTCAGGAATGGTGTTAGGTAAACTGCAGGGACTGAAGGCAGATAAATCCTCAGGGCCTGATGGTCTGCATCCCCGAGTACTCAAGGAGGTAGGCCTAGAAATTGTGGATGTATTGGTGATCATTTTCCAATGTTCTCTCGACTCTGGATCAGTTCCTGTGGACTGGAGGTTTGCAAATGTAATCCCACTTTTTAAGAAAGGAGGGAGAGAGAAAACGGGGAATTATAGACCAGTTTGCCTGACATCGGTGGTGGGGAAGATGCTTGAGTCGATTGATAAAGATGTTATAGCAGTGCATTTGGAAAGCTGTGACAGGATCGAACAAAGTCAGCATGGATTTATGAAGGGGAAATCATGCTTGACTATTCATCTGAATTTTTTTGGAAGATGTAATAGGTGAAAAGGATAAGGGGAGAGCCAGTGGATGTGGTGTTTCTGGACTTTCAAAAAGCTTTTGACAAGGTCCCACACAAGATATTAGTGAGCATAATTAGAGCACATGGTATTGGGGGTAGGGTAGTGACATGGATAGAGTGTTGTGTTCGAGGGCTAAATAATTCACAATCTACACTTGGAGTACAGAACCCAAAGTGTGTTTATTACAAGCCACACATGGCTGCTGCAAAACCCCTGCAGATCCCCCAGGGACCCTCCCGGGGGAAACAACATTCATCTCGAGGCAGAGCCCTCTAGTGGTGACGCCAGGACACAACACATTTCCCTCCTTATAAACGAAGGTTATCATATAAGTCCAGTTATCCACCCAAATATGTCCGTATGCAGTCAGTCCAACATAACAGCTCGGTGAACATAACGTTTATGGCTTCACAGCTGATAATCCTGCAGATACTGAGGTCTCCTCTTTTGTCGCTGAGAGTGTTGAGCGGGAATAGACTGCTCTGCTGTATGCTTGTAGATGATATATGCATGTGCCTTTAATAAGTAATAATTTCTTGTGTGGGACCTTGTCAAAAGCTTCTTTACAATGCTGACCACAATCACTGTCTTGATTGGATATTGGGAAAGGAAAAGTGTCCAATTCATCTTCTTCCCGTCCCTGTCTACTTGCAATTAGACGCCTCGCGTTCCATCTGGTGTCATCTCCGTTTGATCTGTATCGGCTTGGAGAGTGCGCTTGCAAGCTTATGTTGTCTGTTTGGGCGGCTGATTCGTACCCAGTCGCCGACCTTGATCCGTGGCGCTCGTACTCTGCGTTTGGCATCACAGTACGCTTTCCCCTTTGCTTGTCTGTGTGCTATCATTTCCGCCCTCGCTTTTGTGTCTGGATTTGGGTGCGATGATGGTTGAAGAGCATTCAGTTTTGTTCGCAGGTTTCGCCCAATCATCAGCTCTGCTGCCGTTTTCCCAGTGGTGTGGATCTGTAGGATCAGAGGAGAATATGGATTGACTGTTCGAACGTTTTCCCCTCCGACATGCTCGCTTTTATGCTTTCCTTGATCACGCGATTGAATCGTTCAACCCCGCCGTTCGATTGGGGGTTTGTATCTCGACGTCCGCTGATGTTGAATGTCATAACTCGCAAGGAAAGTGGAGAACTGTTCAGATATGAACTGAGGGCCGTTGTAAGTCGTTATGACCTCCGGCAGTCCCCACTTAGTGAACAGCTTTTCGAGAATCGCGATGATCGAGCTTGTAATGACTGAGAAAGTAGTTGCGATCTCAGGCCTTCGGGTTCTGTACACCAAGTGTAGATTGTGAATTATTTAGCCCTCGAACACAACATAGAGAACTAGTTGCAAACAGGAAGCAATGGCAGGCAGTGACTAGTGGGGTGCCGCAAGGCTCGGTGCTGGGAACCCAGTTATTTACAATATGTATTAACGATTTAGATGAGAGAATTAAATTGCAGATGAAACAAAGCTGGATGTCAGTGTGAGCTGCGATGAGGATGTTATGAGGATGCAGGGTGACCTGGATAGGTTGGGTGAGTGGGCAGATGCGTGGCAGATGCAGTATAATATGGATAAATGTGAGGTTATCCACTTTGGTGGCAAGAACAGAAAGGCAGATTATTATCTGAATGGTGTCAGATTAGGAAAAGGGGAGGTTCAACGCGTCCTGGGTGTGCTTGTACATCAATCACTGAAAGTAAGCATGCAGGTACAACAGGCAGTGAAGAAAGCTAATGGCATGTTGACCTTCATGGCGAGAAGATATGAGTTTAGGAGAAAGGAGATCCGACTGCAGTTGTACAGGGCCCTGTTGAGACCACACCTGGAGTATTGTGTGCAAATTTGGTCTCCGAATTTGTGGAAGGATATTATTGCTATTGAGGGAGTGCAGGTTAATTCCTGGGATGGCGGGATTGACATACAGTATGATGAAAGAATGTGCCGATTGCGCTTGTATCCACTGGAATTTAGGATGAGAGGGGATCTCAAAGTTTCAAGTTTTCAAGGATTCAAGGTCAGTTTATTGTCACATGTACTGTGTGGTAATTCGAATTACCATACAGCCATACTAAAATAAAACCACAAGACACACAACTACATAAAAGTTAACATAAACATCCACCACAGCGGATTCCCCACAATCCTCACTTTGATGGAAGGCAATAAAGTCTAAACTTCTTCCTCTTTTATTCTCCCGCAGTCGGGGCAGTCAAACCATCGCATTCGGGATGATCGAAGCTCCCGCAGCCGGCGGTCGAAGCTCCCGTCTCGGGGCAATCGAAGCTCCCTCGTCGGGGCGATGGAAGCTGCTGCGGCTTGGAGTTCCCGAAGTCGGTCTCTGACCAGAGACGGCAAGCTCTGCGATATTAAAGTCCGCAGGCTCCCCCGCTGGAGCTCAGTGGTCGATCGCTGGCAAAGGGATCACGGGCTCCATGATGGTGAGGCCGCAGGCCATTTTATAGACACTTATAAAATTCTTAAATGATTGGACAGGGTAAATGCAGGAACAATGTTCCCGATTTTGGGGGAGTCCAGGTGTCACAGTTTAAGAATAAGGGGTAGGGCATTTAGGACAGAGATGAGGAAAAACCTTCACCCAGAGAGTTGCGAATCTGCGGAATTCTCTGCCACAGAAGGCAGTGGAGGCCAATTCACTGGATGTTTTCAAGAGAGAGTTAGATTTAGGTCTCAGGGCTAAAGGAATCAAGGGATATGGGGAAAAAAGCAGGAATGGGGTACTGATTTTTGATGATCAGCCATGATCATATTGAATGGCTGTGCTGGCTCGAAGGGCCGAATGGCCTACTCCTGCACCTATTTTCTATTTTTCTATGTTTCTATGTTTCTATGAAGGGCCTGTTTCTGCACTGTTCTCTGAACTTGACAAAACACATTCTTCAGCCCTCTTACCCGGCTGATCAAGATCCCACTGTAAATTTTGTTAACCTTCTTCCCTGTCTGTGAAACCACTTATTTTAGCAAAATTATTGTCCGTGCCTTGTACATTCTCTGCCAAATCATTTATATGAATGACAAGCAACAATCGGCCCATTACTGATCCCTGTAGCGCACTACTAATCACAGACCTTCCGTCGGAAAAACAACCTTCAATCATCATCCTTCTTCAGACTGTCCATTAATCGAAACATCATCTGTCATCAGCGTGAAGAAGGGTTCCATTTGCCTGCATTGCTTGTCAGCATTATATTACTTTTTAATAATCATTATGCCAATAACCATATGTACTGTCAGAGAGTTATGCAGCAAAGAAACAGGCCCATCTGCCTACTGCCTCCATGGCTAACATAACACAAACTGGAATACAAAATACAAATATGTTAATATCCAAAATATGTAGAGGGAGAAAAGTAAGAGCATTGTGGGTGCCACAGTTGCGCAGCAGCAGAGTTGCTGCCTTACAACACTAGAGACTCGGGTTGGATCCTGATTGTCCATACAGAGTTTGTATGTTCACCCCGTGACATGTTTGGGTTTTCTCCGGGATCTCTGGTCTCCTCCCACACTCCAAATACGTACAGGTTTATAGGTCAATTGGCTTCGGTCAAAATTGCATGTTGTCCCTAGTGTATATAGGATAGTACTAGTGTACGGGGATCGCTAGTCGGCGCGGACTCGGTGGACCGAAGGTCCTGTTTCTGCGCTGTATCTCTAAACTAAAAATAAATCTGTTGATATCCCAAATAATGGAAAATATCTGAAATTCAGATTTTAAAGTAGCGAATGCTGAAAATGCACATCAAGGCCGAGCAGCAATTGTAAAGTGAAAAAAAAGTAAGAACACTTTAGGTTGATAACTTTTCTCAGAGGTAATTCACTGTCATTATCCTTGTCTCTGGCGACATTTTTAGTTTGCTAGATTTCTTTGACATTCAAGTTGCTAATGAGTCAAAACTTCTTACAGTTGAACTTTAGGAAGAATAAGGCAGTTTGACATTTTTTTGCAAACTTTAACCCATCTATCACACCAATTCTGTCTTTTTTTCCCCAAACACCCTAATGGGCGTGAGAGGAGAGTTGGAGGTGGATCTGATTCCTGTGAATCCCGTTTCTATCTAATTAAACTGCATGGAGAAACGAGCAACTGCAGATGCCTGTATAGAAAAAACCCCCACAAGGTGAAGGCATAACTCAGTGGGTCACACAACATCTCTGGAGAACGTGGATAGTTTGAAGACGGGTCTGATCCGAAATGTCACCAAGATGTGTTCTCCAGGGATGCTGCCTGAGTTTCTCCAGCACTTTATATCTTAATTTAACTCCATACGGGGGGCACCGCCTTTTGCCATCTCCCCTTATCTTTCAATACTTAAAAATGAATTCAGATGGTATTGGGCTCCTGGCAGATAATGCTTGATTCATTTGACCTAGATATAAACTCTGCCGTAAAGTCTCTCTTGCTCAGGCGCAGTTAATCATAAGAGCGAGATAGTTAACAACTTGAGGTCACCGTACTCGGTCAGAGAACGCGCCAGCTTAAGCTAGATATGGAAAGAACTTGCCTTAACTCCGCAAGGAAGGGACATTTTGGGACTTGGGATGAAAAATACACGAGCTTGACCTCGTTCATTGGATAGCACTCCCCAGCCACGATAGCTGATTGATTCAATGCCAGAAGTTTGAGTGCTTATCATAAATTACTAACAATCCTCACATCCATAGAACATTATTTTAGAAATTCTGCTCCCAGAAATATTTTCCTATTTGGCTGTAAATATTGCTGTAGGGCTTTTCATATCGCATCAAAGTGCTGTTGGGCTTTTCATATCGCATCAAAGTTGTTCACGTTTATTTTGCGCACCTGGACTTTTATATATTCCTATGTTGTGCCTGTTAGACTTTTTCTTTAATCTCTCTCACTTTGACCTTTCTTGCTGCCCTTGGCTAAGTTCTGCAACAATCAATCCCCGTCTCCTCTCTCTTTGACTTCAAACCAGCGCCTGGAGTTTCATGTCGTGTGACTTAAATGATCATGGAATGTTTGGACAGGAATGAATCACTCAGACAACAGCAAAGTGCCCCTGGGCCTCCTCCATCTTCTGACTCTCGTCCATCAAATTCTCAGCCTGATCAAATTCCTGCCCTTTACATCTGGTCCTGCCCACTAGTATTGTGCTTTCTCCAATTATGCTTCTTTGAAAGTCTCATGAAATTATGAACAATCTTTCAGACAAAGGCAGCGAATCAAAGACACTCCACTAACTTTTTGACTAATTGGCTAACTTTGTATCCATTGGAACTGCATTGAATCAGTTTCTATTGCATTTTATGTGAAAGTTTCGTTGCAACTGGGACAGCTTTAGCTGCTGCCGATTCCTAAATATCCAATGGTTGATGCAAATGAATAAGTTGAAACTGCGCGTATTAAAATTCATACAGAGTTTACTTTAGTTTAGTTTAGAAAAAAGGCCCTTCGGCACACCGAGTCCCCCCGCACCGACCAGCGATTACTGCACGCTAACACCATCTTACACACACGAGGGACAATTTAAAATTATACCAAAGCTAATTAACCTGCAAAATTGTACTGATCTGATAAGACATTTGTCTCCTTGTAACTTCAAAATTCCTGGATCTTAAGTGCAAAACATAAAGATCCCTGAATATTATGGGGGAAATTCATTTTATGAAATCATGAAAAGAAGGTACTCAAGTGCATATGGTTTTCATGAGACAGGAAAGTAGACTATTATCTGATGGTGGCCGATTAGGAAAAGGGGAGATGCAACGAGACCTGGGTGTCATGGTACACCAGTCATTAAAAGTAGGCATGCAGGTGCAGCAGGCAGTGAAGAAGCGATTGGTATGTAAGCATTCATAGCAAAAGGATTTGAGTATAGGAGCAGGGAGGTTCTACTGCATTGTACAGGGTCTTGGTGAGACCACACCTGGAGTATTGCGTATAGTTTTGGTCTCCTAATCTGAGGAAAGACATTCTTGCCATAGGAGGGAGTACAGAGAAGGTTCACCAGACTGATTCCTGGGATGTCAGGACTTTCATATGAAGAAAGGCTGGATATACTCAGGTTTGTACTCTCTAGAATTTAGAAGATTTAGGGGGAATCTTATAGAGACTTACAAAATTCTTAAGGGGTTGGACAGGCTAGATGCAGGAAGATTGTTCCCGATGTTGGGGAAGTCCAGAACAAGAGGTCACAGTTTAAGGATAAGGGGGAAATCTTTTAGGACCGAGATGAGGAAAACATTTTTCACACAGAGAGTGGTGAATCTCTGGAATTCTTCTGCCACAGAAGGTAGTTGAGGCCAGTTCATTGGCTATATTTAAGGAGGGAGTTAGATGTGGCCCTTGTGGCTAAAGGGATCAGGGGGTATGGAGAGAAAGCAGGTACAGGATTCTGAGTTGGATGATCAGCCATGATCATATTGAATGGCGGTGCAGGCTCGAAGGGCGAATGGCCTACTCCTGCACCTATTTTCTATGTTTCTATGATGAGGGACCTCATTGAAACTTAGCAAATAGTGAGAGCCTGGATGGAGTGGATGTGGAGAGGATGTTTCCACTAGTCATAAAGTCTTGAACAAGAGGGCATCTAAGGGGAGTAGGAGGCACCGTGGTTGACAAGATAAGTTATGGATAGAATAAAACTAAAAGAAAAATGTATAACACAGCAAAGAGTAGCCGGAAGCCAGAGGATTGGGAAACTTTTATAGGACAACAGAAGGAAACAAACGGGCAATACGGCTGAAAAG
This sequence comes from Malacoraja senta, assembly GCA_038087875.1. Lineage (NCBI taxonomy): Eukaryota > Metazoa > Chordata > Chondrichthyes > Rajiformes > Rajidae > Malacoraja > Malacoraja senta. The sequence continues at coordinate 388,839,547 of CM075977.1, forward strand.
ATGAAGTACGAAGGGAAGCTGGTCAGGAATATAAAGAAGGACAGTAAAAGCTTATTAGATATGTTAAGGAAAAAGAGAAGCAAAGTCAAATGTGGGTTCCTTGAAGGTAGACACGGGTGAAATTATTATGGGCAACAAGGAAATGGCAGAAGAGTTGAATAGGTACTCTGGATCTGTCTTCACTAAGGAAGACACAAACAATCTCCCAGATGTACTGGAGGACAGAGGATCTAAGGGGGTTAGAGGAACTGAAAGAAAATTTTCATTAGGCGAGAAATAGTATTGGGTCGCTAATGGGACTGAAGGTTGATAAATCCCTGGACCTGATGGACTGCATCCAGGGTCCTCAGGAGGTGGCTCTAGAAATAGTGGAAGCATTGGTGATAATTTTCCAATGTTCAATATATTCAGGATCAGTTCCTGTGGATTGGAGGGATAGCTAATGTTATCCCACTTTTCAAGAAAGGAGCGAGAGAGGAAACACGGGAATTACAGACCAGTTAGCCTGACTTCGGGTGGTGGGAAAGATGCTGGAGTCAATTATTAAAGAGGTAATAATGGGGCATTTGGGTAGCAGTAAAAGGATTAGTCCAAGTCACATGGATTTATGAAAGGGAAATTATGCTTGACTAATCTTCTATAATTTTTTGAAGGTGTGCCAGTGGATGTAGTGTATCTGACTTTCAGAAAGCCTTTGTAGGTCCCGAACGGGAGAATAGTGACTAAAATTAGAGCACATGGTATTGGGGGTAGGGTGTTGACATGGATAGAAATTGGTTGGCAGACCAGAAGCAAAGAGTAGGAGTGAACGGGTCCTTTTCAGAATGGCAGGCAGTGGCGAGTGGACTGCCGCAAGGCTCGGTGTTGGGGCCGCAACTGTTTACCATATATATTAATGTTTGGAGGAGGGAATTAGGAGCAACACTAGCAAGTTTGCGGATGACACAAAGCTGGGTGGCCGTGTGAGCTGTGAAGAGGATGTTAGGAGGTTGCAGGGTGACCTGGACAGGTTGGGTGAGAGGGCAGATGCGTGGCAGATGCAGATAATATTGATAAATGTGAGGTTATCCACTTGGCGGCAAAAACAAGGGGCAGATTATTATCTCAATGGGTTAGGTTAGGTAAGGGGGAGGTGCAGCGAGACTGGGCGTCCTTGTACACAGGTCACTGAAAGTTGTCTTACAAGTACAGCAGGCAGTGAAGAAAGCTAATAGAATGTTGGCCTTCATAACAAGAAGATTTCAGTATAGGAGTAAAGAGGTTCTTCTGGCAGTTGTATAGAGCTCTGTGTGAGACTACATCTGGAATATTGTGTACAGTTTTGGTCTCCTAATTTGAGGAAGGACATCCTTGTGATTGAAGCAGTGCAGCGTAGGTTCACGAGATTGATCCCTGGGATGGCGGGACTGTCATATGAGGAAAGATTGAAAAGACTAGGCTTGTATTCACTGGAGTTTAGAAGGATGAGGGGGAATCTTATAGAAACATATAAAATTATAAAAGGACTGGACAAGCTAGATGCAGGAAAAATGTTCCCAATGTTGGGGCGAGTCCAGAACCAGGGCCACAGTCCTTAGAATAAAGGGGAGGTCATTTAAGACTTAGGTGAGAAAAAACGTTTTCACCCAGAGAGTTGTGAATTTATGGATTTCCCTGCCACAGAGGGCAGTGGATGCCAAGTCAGTGGATGGATTTAAGAGAGTTAGATAGAGCTCTTGGGCTGAGTGAGTCAAGGGATATGGGGAGAAGGCAGGCACGGGTTATTGATAGGGGACGATCAGCCATGATCAAAATAAATGGCGGTGCTGGCACTTATTTCTATGTTTCTATGTTTCTATAGCCTCAGAATAAAAGGAAGTCTCTTAAGAAAGATGTGGGAGAAATTTCTTTAGTCAGAAGCTGGTGCATCTGTGGAATTCATGCCACAGACGTCTGTGGAGGCCGAATCATTGGGTATTTTAAATGAGAGATACTTGATTAGTAACAGGCCTGTCCCACTTAGATGATTCTTCTGTCGAGTAGCTGCCCGGCAACTGTCAAAGTCGTAGCAGGTCGTTGAAAAGCCGGGGGACTTGGAACCGCAACTGCAACTGGAACCGCAGAGTGGAACACACACACACATACACACATCGCTTCCTTCACCAGCCAGCTATGCAGGCGAGGGGCAGGGCAGGTGGGGGGCAGGGCAGGTGGGGGGCAGGGCAGGCGGGGGGAGCGCTGTCTGAGTGAAATTCACACGGTGCAAAGCCAAGGTGATACAGACACACACCACGATGAACAGGAAGGTTGGCGCTGTAATTAAGATGGTGAAAGCACAGTGTACGGGAATTGACACTTATGTCCTTTAAAAGAAGGGGGAGGGGGGGAGGGAGAGGGAGGAGAAGGGGGGAGAAAGGGGGGAGAAGGAGTGGAGACAACTTTTAAGAAGCCATAGATACACAGCTGTGAAGCTCGGCGGACATTTAACATTACCGGTCGGTTTTCCTTGGTTCTGAAAACTACTGTTTATGTTTTTTTTCCCAATGAGCCAATGAAATTCCCCGGTCAGCACCGGCTGCATGTTGAAAAACATGTTGAAAAATTAGCGGCGACCAGAATGAAGCCGCGACTAGTTCCCAGAATGCGGGAACTCCTCGGACCATGAAGACGACTCCCCGGCAACCACCCGCGAACATGTGGCGACTGCATAGTCTCCTGCAGTCGCCTAAAAAGTCGCCTAAGTGGGACAGGCCCATAAGGGTGTCACGGATTACGTGGAGAAGACAGGAGAATGGGGTTGAGAGGGTAAGATAGATCAGCGATGATTGAATGGTGGAGTAGACTCGATGGCTGAGTGGCCTAGTTCTGCTCCTATGGTTTACGAACTTAGGATTCGTTTTTGTAATGTGAGGGAATTGAACTATAAGATAATTTGAGTGTGAAAATTATTTTCCAATAGTACACATGCAAAATACTATAACTGTACTGTACTATACTGCACTATACTGTAACACATTTTCACCTAGCACATACTGTAGCTAACAATGGCCTGATTCCTTTGTCACCTTTACTTTTTTGTATATCTTTCATTAATTTGTTCTATATCTCTTTATATCACTATCTCTCGTTTCCCTTTCCCCTGACTCTCGGTCTGAAGAAGGGTCCCGGCAAGGTGGCGGAGCGGTAAGGTTGTTGTCTTACAGCGCTTGCAGCACCCAAGACCTGTGTTCGATCCCAACTACTGCTGCTGTCTGTACAGAGTTTGTACGTTCTCCTCGTGACCGCGTGGGTTTTCTCCGAGATCTTCTGTTTCCTCGCCACACTCCAAAGATGTACAGATGCAGGTTAATTGGCTGGTATAAGTGTAAATTGTAAAATGTCCCTAGTGTGTGTGTTGGGTAGTGTTAATATGCGGGGATCGCTGGTTGGTGCAGGCTCGGTGGGCCGAAGGGCCTGTTTCCACGCTGTATCTCTAAACTAAACTGAACTATCCCAAAACATCATTTATTGCTTTTCTCCAGAGATGCTGTCTGACCCTCTGAGTTACTCCAGTTTTTTGTGTCTATCTTCACTATAATTGCAAGGCTGGTTGTCCATTTCATATTGGCTCCCATCTGTGCCAACAGCATGTGCTGGCTCTCAGTGTTTGGCCAGGGTTCCTGTCAGAAGCTCACAGTGTGCAATGAAGGGAAAGCTCCAGCACAGACAAAACTACATTGTTGGATGAGACATTTAACCATGGGACATCTAGATGGGCACAAAATGTTCCGAACAGCTATTGAAAGTGCGAGGACGTTTACTTGAATAGTATTTCTCCTTCATCCCTACTGAACGAAATGATCTGGTCCTTTACAATGCGTTAATTCATAAAAGAAACAGAATGTTGTTAACCCTGTTACCTCCATTGCCTGACATGCGAACAAAGGTACTCTCAAACTTAGTGTTAGCACCACTTAAGGGCCTGTCCCACTAAAAGCCCTGTCCCACAGTACGAGTTCATTCCAAGAGCTCTCCCGAGTTTAAAAAACATCAAACACGTGGTAAGCACGGAGAATGAACGTAGCGGGTACGTCGGAGCTCGGGGATGTCTCTTAGCGCTAACGGCAGGTACTCGGGAAGACTCGCTAACGGCAGGTAAGCTCGGGAAGACTCGTGAAGATTTTTCAACATGATGAAAAATGTCCACGAGAGCCCCGAGTACCAACGAGTGGCCATTACCGTAAATCTCCGAGTTCGAATCAGGGCAAACTCGGGAGAGCTCTTGGAATGAACTCGTATTGTGGGACAGGGGTTTTAGGCTATTTTTTAGGTGACTACAGGTGACTAGGCTGTTGCCACATGGTCGCCTATATGGTCATGAGTAGTCTCCTCAGTCGCCCAAAGAGTCGTAGCATCTTTCTGGTCCCCTCTGGATTTTCAAAATGTTCCAAAATTTTTGGCGCTATTCAGCGACAGTGACCTTGACGCCAATGAGCATAGCTTGACTTCTCCTGACGTAGGCGCTGTCGTAGGTTGTCGGCAGGATGACGTAGGTTGTCACCAGCTGACATAGGTTGCCGCCGGTGCTGACTTCGGTAAATTCCATTGGCGACTACCTACGTCAACCTATGTCAATCTGCGACAGGTACCGGTGACTGAATAGTTGTCTTCAGTTGTCGCCGACAGGGTCGTAGCTTGTCGTGGGTGGACATAGGTTGACTTCGGTTGTCGTAAGTTGTTGCCTGTGTGGTCGTAGGCTGTCGTAGGTGTGGTCGTAGGTGGACGTCCTAATGGGTCGCCGGTTGTCGCTAGCTTGCCGTAGCTTGATGTCAACTTGGTGGTAGATTGTTGTAGCTTGTAGATATTGTCGTAGGGGGGGTCCAATAGGGGGCGTCCGTAGGGGGCGTCCGTAGGGGGGGTCCAGTAGGGGGGGTCCAGTAGGGGGTGTCCAGTAGGGGGGGGTTCGTAGGGAGGGTCCAGTAGGGGGGGTCTGTAGGGAGGGTCCAGTAGGGGGCGTCCGTAGGGGGGGTCCGTAGGGGGGGTCCAGTAGGGGGGGGTCCGTAGGGAGGGTCCAGTCGCCGTTTTTTCAGCGACCTGCTACGATTAAGACAGTCGCCGGCGGTCGCCTAAAAAATTGCCTAAGTGGGACAGGCCCTTTAGTCTTTATTAGTGTTCAAGTAACAACAATATTCTGCACTCTGTATCTTCCACTACGCTCTATCTCTTGTACTTGTTTGACTTGATTGCATTTATGTATAGTGTTATCTGACATATGAGTCATAGTGTTACAAAGTGATACAGTGTGGAAAGAGGCTCTTCGATCCAACTCGCTCACACCGGCCAACAATGTCCCAGCTACACTAGTCCCACTTTCCAGCGCTTGATCATAAGGTTCATAAAGTGCATAGGTTAAGTGAGCAGAATTAGGCCATTCGGCCCATCGAGTCTTCTCTGCCATTCAATCATGGCTGATCTATCTAACTGATAGCAGAATAGAAGCATAGAAACATAGAAACATAGGAAATAGGTGCAGGAGTAGGCCATTCAGCCCTTCGAGCCTGCACCGCCATTCAATATGATCATGGCTGATCATCCAACTCAGTATCCTGTACCTGCCTTCTCTCCATACCCCCTGATCCCTTTAGCCACAAGGGCCACATCTAACTCCCTCTTAAATATAGCCAATAAACTGGCCTCAACTACCTTCTGTGGCAGAGAATTCCACAGATACACCACTCTCTGTGTAAAAAATGATTTTCTCATCTCGGTCCTATAAGACTTCCCCCTTATCCTTAAACTGTGACCCTTTGTTCTGGACTTCACCAACATCGGGAATAATCTTCCTGCATCTAGCCTGTCCAACCCCTTAAGAATTTTGTAAGGCCATTTGGCCCATCAAGTCTACTCCACCATTCAACCAAGGCTGATCTATCTTTCCCTCTTAACCACATTGTCCTGCCTTCTCCCCATAACCTGTGACCCCTGTTCTAATCAAGAATCTATCTATCTCGGCCTCTAAAATATCCATTGATGGCCTCCACAGCATTCTGTGGCAAAGAATTCCACAGATTCACCAGCCCTCCATGTGATCTGTTTGGATAGCATGCAGAACAAAGCTTTTCACTGAACCTCGGTACACGTGACAATAATAAATCTAACCTAGTTTTGCTGGCATGCAATTAATTTCCCAAAACTCCACATTTGGTACTCTATTATAAATTATCACTCATTATATGAAATTACAAAACTCACGGCGAGGATTTAAATACTACCCGTGCAAGTTGGAATTGGACAAGCTCTCTGAGTGCTAAAATCAGAGTTCAGTTTTAGGTTTAGTTTAGAGATACAGCGTGGAAACAGGCCCTCGGCCCGCCAAGCCCGCGTCGACCAGCGACCCCCGTACACTAACACTGTACTTTAGAGATACAGCGTGGAAACAGGCCCTCCGGCCCACCGCGTGCACACTGGCCAGCGATCCCCGTGCACTAAACTCTAATGACAAGTTCTATCTTCTAAGGGATCATTTACAATTTACACTCGGGACAATTTACAATCTTTACCGAAGCCATTTAACCGACAAACCACAGGGGGAACTGAGGCACAGTGAAATGGAGAAATACTATACATGATTCAAATCAAGCCGTCCACAGTGTAAAGGTTATAAAAGTTTCATGCAAGATAAAGCCCAATAAAGTCTGATTAAAGATAGTCTGAAGATCTCCAATGAGGTCGGTCAGGATCGCTCTCTAATTGGTAATACGATGGTTCAGTTGACTGATAACAGCTGGGAAGAAACTGTCCCTGAATCTGGCGGTGTCCGTTTTCGGATAGTCATGTATAAATTATGTGATTGAATTCAATCTCTGTGGTTTGGAGGTTTAGAGGGTTTTTTAAACTTAATTATCCACATCCTTCCTTCGAAAGCATTGTTAATGCATACAGTCAAACATCTATCTCATTGCAGGTACACAAAAATGCTGGAGAAACTCAGCGGGTGCAACAGCATCTATGGAGCGAAGGAAATAGGCAACGTTTCGGGCCGAAACCCTCTATCTCATTGCTCCTTGTATTTAAACTGATTGCTGCATTTGTTTATTTTACAACTATCAAAAGCACTTTGCTGGCTGTGAGTTGTTTACCGCGGTCCTGAAGTTGTGAAAGGCAGTAATAAATAGTTGTTTTGCATCACTTTGGTTATAATTGTACTCCAAGATCATTTGACACAGACATACTGGGTCATAAATCTTTGCACTAATTGAAAATAGGCTTGCCAAAAAATGAGACAGCTGAGGAGGAGATTGGGACAGCTGTATTATTGACAAGAAAATTACCCATTTTATATGTTTATCAAAATGCAAATTGTGCTTCAGATCCCCACAGAACTCTGCAGATCAAAGATTAGTGGAGGCTTGCACAAGCAGTTGCAGAAATAAGTGAGCTATTTACCTCACGAATTACACACCAAATCTGCACTCACTTTCTACAACAAGGCATCAGCTATAATTCTTTTGTGGACACAAAATGCTGGAGTAACTCAGCAGGACAGGTGGCATCTCCAGATGGGAGGAATGGGTGATGTTTCGGGTCGAGAGGCTTCTTCAGGGTCTCGACCCGAAACGTCCCCCATTCCTTCTCTCCAGAGATGCTGAGTTACTCCAGCATTTCGTGTCTATCTTCGGTGTAAACCAGCATCTGCAGTTCCTTCCTACACAATTTGTTTGTAGTCTGGTAGACAGCAGGTTATTCCACTGTGAGAGGGAAATGCTACCCAACAAAACCTTTGACCTTAGAAGATAGAACTTGACATTAGCATTAGTGCACGGGGATCGCTGGTCAGCGTGGACGCGGTGGGCCGGAGGGCCTGATTCCATGCTGTATCAAACAGGAAATTAGAAATGCGTGCAACAATGGCAAAACAGTTATAATGGGTGACTTCAATCTACATATAGATTGGGTGAATCAAATTGGCAGGGGTGCTGAGGAAGAGGATTTCTTGGAATGTATGCGGGATAGTAATCTAAACCAACATGTAGAGGAACCAACGAGAGAGCAGGCTATTCTAGACTGGGTATTGAGTAATGAGGAAGGGTTAGTTAGCAGTCTTGTTGTGCGTGCACCCTTGGCCAAGAGTGACCATAATATGGTTGAGTTCTTCATTAGGATGGAGAGTGACATTGTTAATTCAGAAACAACGGTTCTGAACTTAAAGAAAGGTAACTTTGAGGGTATGAGACGTGAATTGGCCAAGATTGACTAAAAGGGTTGACGGTGGATATGCAATGGAAGGCATTTAAAGACTGCATGGATGAACTACAAAAATTGTTCATCCCAGTTCGGCAAAAGAATAAATCAGGGAAGGTAGTGCATCCGTGGATAACAAGGGAAATCAGGGATAGTATCAAAGCAAAAGATGATGCGTACAAATTAGCCAGAAAAAGCAGCATACCAGAGGACTGGGAGAAATTCAGAGACCAGCAGAGGAGGACAAAGGGCTTAATTAGGAAAGGGAAAATAGATTATGAAAGAAAACTGGCAGGGAACATAAAAACTGACTGCAAAAGTTTTTATAGATATGTGAAGAGAAAGAGATTAGTTAAAACAAATGTAGGTCCCTTGCAGTCAGAAACAGGTGAATTGATCATGGGGAACAAGGATATGGCGTACCAATTGAATAACTACTTTGGTTCCGTCTTCACTAAGGAAGACATAAATAGTCTGCCGGAAATAGCAGGGGGACGCGGGTCAAAGGAGATGGAGGAACTGAGTGAAATCCAGGTTAGTCGGGAAGTGGTGTTGGGTAAATTGAATGGATTAAAGGCCGATAAATCACCAGGGCCAGATAGGCTGCATCCCAGAGTACTTAAGGAAGTAGCTCCAGAAATAGTGGAAGCATTAGTGATAATTTTTCAAAACTCTTTAGATTCTGGAGTAGTTCCTGAGGATTGGAGGGTAGCAAACGTAACCCCACTTTTTAAGAAGGGAGGGAGAGAGAAAACGTGGAATTACAGACCAGTTAGTCTAACATTGGTAGTGGGGAAACTGCTAGAGTCAGTTATTAAAGATGGGATAGCAGCACATTTGGAAAGTGGTGAAATCATTGGACAAAGTGAGCATGGACTTACGAAAGGTAAATCGTGTCTGACGAACCTTATAGAATTTTTCGAGGATGTAACTAGTAGAGTGGATAGGGGAGAACCAGTGGATGTGTTGTTTCTGGACTTTCAGAAGGCTTTCGACAAGGTACCACATAAGAGATTAGTATACAAACTTAAAGCACGTGGTATTGGGGGTTCAGTATTGATGTGGATAGAGAACTGGCTGGCAAACAGGAAGCAAAGAGTAGGAGTAAACGGGTCCTTTTCACAATGGCAGGCAGTGACTAGTGGGGTACCGCAAGGCTCAGTGCTGGGACCCCAGCTATTTACAATTTATATTAATGAACTGGATGAGGGAATTGAAGGCAACATCTCCAAGTTTGCGGATGACACTAAGCTGGGGGGCAGTGTTAGCTGTGAGGAGGATGCAAGGAGACTGCAAGGTGACTTGGATAGGCTGGGTGAGTGGGCAAATGTTTGGCAGATGCAATATAATGTGGATAAATGTGAGGTTATCCACTTTGGTGGCAAAAACAGGAGATCAGACTATTATCTAAATGGTGGCCGATTAGGAAATGGGGAGATGCAGCGAGACCTGGGTGTCATGGTACACCAGTCATTGAAAGTAGGCATGCAGGTGCAGCAGGCAGTGAAGAAAGCGAATGGTATGTTAGCTTCCATAGCAAAAGGATTTGAGTATAGGAGCAGGGAGGTTCTACTGCAGTTGTACAGGGTCTTGGTGAGACCACACCTGGAGTATTGCGTACAGTTTTGGTCTCCAAATCTGAGGAATGACATTATAGCCATAGAGGGAGTGCAGAGAAGGTTCACCAGACTGATTCCTAGGATGTCAGGACTTTCATATGACGAAAGACTGGGTAGACTTGGCTTATACTCGCTAGAATTTAGGAGATTGAGTGGGGATCTTATAGAAACGTACAATATTCTTATGGGGTTGGACAGGCTAGATGCAGGAAGATTGTTCCCGATGTTAAGGAAGTCCAGGACAAGGGGTCACAGCTTAAGGATAAGGGTGAAATCCTTTGAGACCGAGATGAGGAAAAACTTTTTCACACAGAGAGTGGTGAATCTCTGGAACTCTCTGCCACAGAGGGTAGTTGAGGCCAGTTCATTGGCTCTATTTAAGAGGGAGTTAGATGTGGCCCTTGTGGCTAAAGGGATCAGGGGGTATGGAGAGAAGGCAGGTACAGGATACTGAGTTGGATGATCAGCCATGATCATATTGAATGGCGGTGCAGGCTCGAAGGGCCGAATGGCCTACTCCTGCACCTATTTTCTATGTATCTATGTATCTCTAAAGTAAAGCAAAGTGTCAAAAATGGAATAGATTGCATGAAGTGCAGGGATTTTGAATGACTGATGATAGAAGATAACTATTACCATTAACCAACATCTGAATTATCGTCACAAAAGGCTGGAGTTTGAAGGCACTTGGCCTGTATGCGTTAGTGTTTAGAAAGATAATGGTGGATCTTTGGCGGCAAAAACAAGGGGGCAGATTATTATCTTAATGGGATTAGGTTAGGTAAGGGGGAGGTACAGCGAGACCTGGGTGTCCTTGTACACCGGTCACTGAAAGTTGCCGTGCAGGTACAGCAGGCAGTGAAGAAAGCTAATGGAATGTTGGCCTTCATAACAAGAGGGTTTCAGTATAGGAGTAAAGAGGTTCTTCTGCAGTTGTATAGGGCTCTGGTGAGACCACATCTGGAATATTGTACAGTTTTCGTCTCCTAATTTGAGGAAGGACATCCTTGTGATTGAGGCAGTGCAGCGTAGGTTCACAAGGTTGATCGCTGGGATGGCGGGACCGTCATATGTGGAAAGATTGAAAAGACTAGGCTTGTATTCACTAGAGTTTAGAAGGATGAGGGGGATCTTATAGAAACATATAAAATTATAAAAGGACTGGACAAGCTAGATGCAGGAAAAATGTTCCCAATGTTGGGCGAGTCCAGAACCATGGGCCACAGTCTTAGAATAAAGGGGAGGTCATTTAGACTTAGGTGAGAAAAAACTTTTCACCCAGAGAGTTGTGAATTTATGGAATTCCCTGCCACAGAGGGCAGTGGAGGCCAAGTCACTGGATGGATTTAAGAGAGAGTTAGATAGAGCTCTAGGGGCTAGTGGAGTCAAGGGATATGGGGAGAAGGCAGGCACGGGTTATTGATAGGGGACGATCAGCCATGATCACAATGAATGGCGGTGCTGGCTCGAAGGGCCGAATGGCCTCCTCCTGCACCTATTTTCTATGTTTCTATGTTTCTATGATCTCATTGAAATTTACCGCATAATGAAAAGCCTGGATAGAGTGAATGTGGAGAGGATGTTTCCACCAGTTGCCACTAGTTTCCACTAGCCATAACCTCTGAATAAACGGACGTATCGTTAGAAATGAGACGAGGAGGAATTTCTTTAGTCGGAGGGCGTTGAATTTGTGGAATTCATTACCACAGACGGCTGTGGAGGCCAAGTCAATGGATAATTTGAAGGCGGAGATTGACAGATTCTTGATAAGTACGGGTGACAGGGATTATGGGAAGAAGGCAGTTGGGGTTAGGAGGGAAAGATAGATCAGCCATGATTGAATGGCTGAGTAGATTTGATGGGCCAAATGGTCTAATTCTGCTCCTTATGAAACTTATAATACAGGAGCAGGCTCTTCAGCCCACAGTGTCTGTGCAGAACATGATGCCAAGGTAACCTAATCTCAGACAAAGCAACATTTAAAATGGCGGGTGAGAGTGAGGGTAAGATTCTAGTTGCCGTCTGATTGTGAAAAAACAAATTCTGGAAGGCCATGTCCGAAGAGTTTCATGTGTGTTTAATTGTCATCTGTACCAAAATCAGAACAGTGAAATGAAAGAAGTATAGGGCATAACAACAAAGAACTGCCGATGCCAGTTAATACACAAAAGGACACAAAGTGCTGGAGTAACTCAGCAGGTCAGGTAGCATCTCTGGAGAACATGGATAGGTGACGTTTTGGGTCGAGACGCTTCTTAAGACCTTCAGCGCCTTAGACAGTCAGAACCTTTTTCCCTGGGTAAAAATGCCAAGAACCAGAGAACATCGCTTTATGGTGAGAGGGGGAAAGTTTAAAGGAGATGTGCGGGGCAGGTTTTTTACACAGCGGGAGATGAATGGTTGTAACGCACTGCCATAGAACATATGGAGTGGTGATGGAATAGTAGCATTTCAGAAGTTTTAGATATGCAAGTGGATATGCAGGGAATGGAGGGATTAGGATGTGTGGGTGGATGAGATTGGTTTAACTGGGCTTTGACATTGTGGGCTGAAGGGCTTGTTCCTGTGCTGTATTGATCTATGTTCTAGGATAGAGTCATAGAGTGATATAGTTTGGAAACAGGCCCATCGGCCCAACTTGCCCACACCGACTAATATGTCCCATATACACCAGCTCCACATGTCTGCGTTTAGCCCATATCCCTCTAAACCTATCCTTTTCAAGTATCTGTCTAATTGCTTTTTAAATGTTAAGATAGTCCCCGCCTCAACTACCTCCTCCAGCAGCTCATTCCATACGCCCACCACCATTTGTGTGAAAAAGTTATCCTTCAGATTCCTAAAAAATCTTTCCCCCTTCACCTTAAACCTATGCCCTCTGTTTCTCGATTCCCCTACTCCGCGAACGAGACTCTGTGCGTCTACCAGATCTATTCCTCTGATGATTTAATACACCTCTATAAGATCACCCCTCATCCTCCTGCGCTCCAGGGAATAGAGTCCCAGCCTGCTCAACCTCTCCTTATAGCTCGAACTCAAGGATGTGGGTTTAATTTAAGGAGTAAAAGGTTTACGGGGATATAAACAGATATATTTCCACTCAGAGTGGGGTTGTAGTTTGGAGCGTACCTCTTGGGAGCATGGTCCAAAGACTTCATCAGTTTTTCACATTTCCAGCATGCATTGTGATTCAGGATTGCGTTACACTTGCCAGAGTGAAATATGTGACAATATGAGAGTCCCTCTTTAAGAGAGATTAACAGTTTTTATTGCAGCAGTCCATTCATTGCAAAGCTCTCCCTTGTAAATCCTGGTGAGTACAGAAAGGAGATTGTGTACTGTTTGCTCCTGAATTAATGACAATGACCTGAAATTGACAAGCAGGTACCTGGATAAGTTATAAATGGCAGCACATTATTGGCATTAAGGTTGCATTTCAGAATGAAGCAGAATGGCAAGCTAACAGTAGCTGGAACCAAAATTGTCACGGTGGCGCAGCGGTAGAGTTGCTGCCTTACAGCGAATGCAGCGCCGGAGACCCGGGTTCGATCTCGACTACGGGTGCTGTCTGTACGGAGTTTTACGTTCTCCCCGTGACCTGTGTGGGTTTTCTCCGAGATCTTCGGTTTCCTCCCACACTCCAAAGGCGTGCAGGTTTGTAGGTTAATTGGCTTGGTAAATGTAAAAATTGTCCCTAGTGTGTGTAGGATGGTGTTACTGTGCAGGGATCGCTGGTCGGCGTGGACTCGGTGGGCCGAAGGGCCTGTTTCCATGCTGTATCTCCAAACTAAACTAAAACTAAAAATACTGCTGCACCATGGACAGAAGCACCGTAGTACTGAGAAAGTTAACTTCTCGGGTGATTACGAGCAAGGGGACATTGCAATGCTGGAGGCACCGTCTTTCAGATAAGACTATAAAACAACAGTGTACCTGCTCTTGCAGGCAGGTGAAAAATTTGCCATGATATTATTTCGAAGGGAAAGGAATTCTTCCAGGTGCTTGACCCAAGATGCATTCCTTAACTGAGAAAAATAGACATTTCTGCCTGGTCATTGTGTTGTGTGAGAGTGCTTACTGCACAAATTGACTGCCCAATCTCCCCGAATAGGGCGGCATGGTGGCGCAGTGATATAGTTGCTGCCTTACGGCTCCAGAGACCCGGGTTCGATCGTGACTATGGGTGCTGTTTGTACAGACTTTGCATGTTCTCCCCATGACCTGCATGGGTTTTCTCCGGGAACTCCACAGGTTTGTCGGCTAATTGGCTTTGTAACATTGTAAATTGTGCCTAGTGCGTGTAGGATAGTGTCGGTGTGCGGGGATCACTGGCCGGCGTGGACTCGCTGGTCCGAAGGGCCTGTCTCCATGCTGTATCTCTAAACTAAACTAAACTATACTAAATGCAACAATGACCATCTACAAAAGTTCCTCATTAACTATTTCAGGAGTACCCATGGTTCTGAAAGGTGACATAAAAATGGAAATGCAATTCCTCCTCTCTTCTCCCTCCCTCCCTCCCTCCCTCCCTCCCTCTCTCCATCTCTCCCTCTCTGTCTCCCTCCCCCCCCCTTCTCCCCTACCTTCCCCCCCACCCTCCTCCCTCACATTCCTTCTCTCCTCCCTCCCTCCCTCCCTTCATCCCTTCTTCCCTCCCTCATCCCTCCCTCCCTCCCTCTCTCCCTCCCTCTTTCCTTCCCTTTCCTCCCTTTCTTTTTTCCTCTCTCCCTCCTTCCCTTCCTCCTTCATCCCTCCCTCCATCTCTCCTGCCCTCTCAGCCTCCCTCCCTCCCTCCCTCCCTTCATCCCTTCTTCCCTCCCTCATCCCTCCCTCCCTCCCTCTCTCCCTCCCTCTTTCCTTCCCTTTCCTCCCTTTCTTTTTTCCTCTCTCCCTCCTTCATCCCTCCCTCCATCTCTCCTGCCCTCTCAACCTCCCTCCCTCACTCTCTCCCTCTCTCAATCTCTCACTCCCTCCCTCCCTGTCTCCCTCTCTCCCTTCATCTCTCCCTCCCTCCCCTTCCTCTTCCCCCCCCTCCTTCCATCCCGTCCTCCCACCCTTCTTTCCTCCCTCCCTTCCTTCCCTCCCTTTCCTCATGTTCTTCTTTTGATTTTTCTTTCACTTTGATTCTTTATTTCATTTCCTTTGATTCTTTTCCTTCCCTGCTTCTGGCAGAACTGAATTAATATCAATTCACAGTTGATGGGTAAAGATTTTCCTGTTAAAGTATAGCTTTTTCTACATGAATCAGACAGTGTCTCCATCCGGCGCTGAGGGAAATAGAAACTTTTATAAAAATTAAATACAATTTTGCAATCAATTTCAATTTGTCATCCATAAAGTAAGAGTGATAGAAGTGGAAGTTTGTACCAGTTTGCAACCATTGACATTATTGAAGAAATTTTCCTCTCAGAATCGTTGCCAAATGAATCAGTTCCTTTCTAAAATCATAGCTTCTGTAACTTGATGGAGTTGGTATCAGTGTTGCACATATCTGTAACATCTGGCAATGATGGAAATGTAGACAATTTTACAGCTAGACTGTGGAGCTGATTCTCCAAGTCTCCCTGGTCATGTCTTTAGCAACCAAACATTGCAGCGATCTGAACTGAAAAAAAAAACACCTTCTATCCTCTCGGTAGTTACCTGACTCTATAATATGGATGTGTAGAAAGTAACTGTAAAGGGTTCCAACCCAAAACGTCACCCATCCTTTTTCTCCAGAGATGCTGCCTGACCCACTGAGTTTCTTATCAGTTCAGGAATCAGGCCATTCGGCCCATCAAGTCTACTCCGCCATTCAATCATGGGATCTGTTATTCCTTCTCATCCCCATTCTCCTGCCGTCTTTCCATAATCCCTGACACACCTACTACTCAAGAGTCTGTCAAACTTTGGATTAAAAATATCCACCTCACACGCTCTTCGTCTCCTCCATGACTTCCATTTTCCAGGACCCCACTCCCTCATCTTCACCATGGATGTCCTGTCACTCTACACCTCCATCCCCCATCAGGAGGGTCTTAAAGCCCTCCGTTTCTTCCTCGACCGCAGAACCAACCAATCACCGTCTACTGATACTCTCCTCCGCCTAGCGGAACTGGTCCTTATCCTCAACAACTTTTCCTTTGACTCCTCCCATTTCCTCCAAATCCAAGGCATAGCTATGGGCACGCGCATGGGCCCTAGCTATGCCTGCCTCTTTGTAGGGTACATCGAACAATCCTTGTTCGAGGCGTACCGTGGCCCTATCCCCGAACTCTACCTCCGCAACATTGACAACTGCATTGGTGTCACCTCCTGCACCCATGCAGAACTCACTGGTGTCATCCATTTCACCATTAACTTCCATCTGGCACTCAAATCCACCTGGACCATTTCTGACATCTCCCTACCGTTTCTAGACCTCACTATCTCCATTTTAGGTAACAGACTACTGACCGACATCTACTACAAACCCACTGACTCCCATGGCTATCTGGACTGCACTTCTTCCCACCCTACTTCCTGTAAGGACTCTATCTCCTACTCCCAATTCCTCCGTCTACACCGCATCTGCACCCTGGATGAGGTGTTCCAAATCAGGGCATCGGAAATGTCCTCATTCTTTAGGGAACAGGGGTTCCCCTCTTTGACTATAGATGAGGCTCTCACCAGGGTCTCCTCTATGTCCCGTAGCTCCGCTCTCACTCTCCATCCCCCCACTCATAACAAGGACAGAGTCCCCCTTGTCCTCACCTTCCACCCCACCAGCCGTCACATACAACAGATTATCCTCTGACATTTTCGCCACCTCCAACGGGATCCCACCACTGGCCACATCTTCCCATCTCCTCCCCTTTTGGCTTTCTGCAGAGACCGCTCCCTCTGGAACTCCATGGTCAATTCGTCCCTTCTCACCCATACCACCCCCTGCCCTGGCACTTTCCCTCGCAACCACAGGAAATGCTATACTTGTCGCTTTACCTCCCCCCTTGACTCCATCCAAGGATCCAAGCAGTCTTTCCAGGTGCGGCAGAGGTTCACCTGCAAATCCTCCAACTTCATCTATTGCATCCGCTGCTCTAGGTGTCAGCTGCTCTACATCGGTGAGACCAAGCGTAGCCTTGCGATCGCTTCGCCCAACACCTCCGCTCGGTTCGCACTAACCAACCTGATCTCCCGGTGGCCCAGCACTTCAACTCCCCCTCCCATTCTGAATCCAAACTTTCTGTCCTGGGCCTCCTCCATGGCCAGAGTGAGTCCCACTGCAAGTTGGAGGAGCAGCACCTCATATTTCGCTTGGGCAGTTTACACCCCAGCGGTATGAACATTGATCTCCAATTTCAGGTAGTCCTTGCTTTCACCCTCCTTCCCTCCCCTTCCCAGCTCTCCCACAGCCTACTGTCTCTGCCTCTTCCCTTCTCCACATCAGTCTGAAGAAGGGTCTCAACCCGAAACGTCACCTAGTCCTTCTCACCCACTGCCTCACCCGCTGAGTTTCTCCAGCATTTTTGTCTACCTTTGATTTTTCCAGCATCTGCAGTTCTTTCTTAAAATATCCATGGATGGACACCACAGCTGTTTGTGGGAACGAATTCCATAGATTCACCACCCTCTGACTAAAGAAATTCCTTCTCATCTTCGTTCTAAAGATATGTTGTTATATTCTGAGGCTATTGCCTCCAGTCCTAGAATCTCCCACTAGTGGAAACATCCTTTTCATTTTCACACTATCCAGGCCTTTCACTATTTGGTAAGTTTCAATGAGGTGCCCCCTCATTGTTCTAAACTCTAGCGAGTACTGGCCCAGTGCCTTCAAACTCCAGCATTTTGTAACGATAATTCAGATGTTGGTTAATAATAATAATAATCAACTTCTATTCAGCAGTCATTCAAAATCGCTCCTCAAGCTAATGATATATTTTGTGACTCACCCTCCTAGAAACATAGAAACATGGAAAATAGGTGCAGGAGTAGGTCATTCGGTCCTTCAAGCCAGCACCGCCATTCAATATGATCATAGCTGATCATCCAGAATCAGTACACTGTTCCTGCTTTCTCCCCCTATCGCTATCCCCATATCTCCTTATCCTTCTCGGCTCATCTGGACCACACTATCATTCTCCAATGCCTCTCCTCTGTTGTCCATCTAGTGTTTCTGCATTCATTTGGTTCCATCTTATCGCTCCAGCAATAAACACAAATCACCTGCAATGGTTTTCCTCCAGTATGTGCACTGTTATCACTGCTGAATCCCTCGGTCCCATCCTTATTTTCATCTACACGTTGGCACTTGGTGAAATCATCTGTAATGCAGTTCCAATTTTACATGTACACTGATGGCATTGAGATGCAAGGAACTGCAGATGCTAGTTTACAAAAAGAACCACAAAGTTCTGGAGTAACACAGTGCCGTTGGGTAGCATCCCTGGAGAATAGGGATAGGTGACATTTTGGGTCAGGACCCTTCTGCAGACTGAAAGGTGATGTCAGGTCAGACCCTTCTTCACCCTAAGGACAATTAAAGTGTTTAGCAGCTGGGAGATCAGGTAGGTTCAGGCGGGCTGAGCGAAGGGTGTTCAGCGAAACGATCGCCCAGTCCACGTTTGGTCTCGCGAAGTATAAGAGCCCACTGTAGCTTAAGTGTTGTTTTGGAGCTTAAGATAAGTTTGCAACAAAAGCTTCGGTAAACGTGACAATAATAAACTAAATGTAAACGCTGCTATTATCCTGAAGAATACCCATATAAATGTTTTCACCACTGAATATATCCATCCTGGCCACACACTCATCTCCCTACTACCTTCAGGTAGAAGGTACAGGAGCCTGAAGACTGCAAAGACCAGGTTCAGGAACAGCTACTTCCCCACAGCCATCAGGCTATTAAACCTGGCTCGGACATAACACTGAACTTTACTAGCCAATACTGTTATTTGCACTTTATCAGTATATTGACCATTGTGTATATATTTATAGAATGCCTTGTAGTAAATGCCTACTATGTTCTGTTGTGCTCAAGCAAAGCAAGAATTTCATTGTCCTACCAGGGACACATGACAATAAACTCACTTGACTTGACTTGACTTGACTTGACTTGACTTGATATACTATGTCTGATTCAGTCTATTGATTGTCTTCCTCATTCTGTTTGACTTCTCCATTCCTGCACTTGTCTCTGATCGTGTACTTCTAGTTGATTCTCGTACAGCATTTGACTCACTATTCTTCTGCGGTTCTGTATTGATGTCGGGAGTAAGTTCATTCTCATGTCTTACTTTGGTGTTCACATTCATGTTCCTTGCTCTGAGAGGGATAAACAGAGTTGTTAAATGTTTGGATCTGCAACCAGACTTTTGAACGACTGATCCAGAGACTGGAGTGTGTATCCCACCTAAAGCGCTGGAGAATACAACATTTGGCACATTTAAATAAAATTGAATTTTAAAAAAAGCATCTCACGCATAGTAACGATAATTCTCAATACTGGTGTCCCGCAAGGGTGCGTTCTCAGTCCTCTGCTATACTCTTTATACACTCACAACTGTGCAGCCAAATACCAATCTAATTCAAAGTACAAGTTTGCAGATGTCACCACCATAACGGGTCGGATATCGAATACCACATTTTCAAAACTAGTCTTAAAACCCTTTTCTATTCCTTGGCTTTTGACCCAGCATGAGACTTTGTTCCTGTTTTAGTGTTTCTATTGTTTTATTTTTATTGTTTATACTGTCTTTTAATGTTTTTAATGTTTTGTTTTATGTTTATGATTAGTCATGTACAGCACTTTGTTGCAATAGTGGTTGTTTTTAAAGTGCTCTATAAATAAAGTTCAGTTCAGTTCAGTTCACAAGCAGAGAGCAGTGCTGAACTGCTATCTGCCTCTTTGATGTCCCTCGGACTATCCTTGACCAAACTTTGCTTGCTTTACCTCACACAGAACGTTATTGCCTTATCATGTATCTGTACACTGTAAATGGATTGATTGTGATCCTGTACCTCGGGGCACGTGACAAGAAACTAAACTGAACTGATAATGGTGAGACGGAGCACATAAAGGTGATTGAGAATCTTGTAACCTGGTGCCAAGCCAATAACTCTCCCTCAATGTTACCAAGACAAAGGAGATTGTGATTGACTTCAGGAAGCGAAGTAGTACACATGTCAGAGGATTATGTGCTGTATGCGATGGCTGATGGGCTGAGGAATGTTTGCTTAATTCATTTTTTTGGATGTGGACTTTGATGGAAAAGCCATCATTTTCTTGCCAACTTCTCATTCAGGAGTTGTGTACTTTGAGGAGTTGTGTACATGAGCTGCTTCAGTCTATCAGTTGAAAATGTTTCCTCAGTACGACTGGGTGGGGAATAGCTGGAATTAGACCGAGTGGCAATGTGATACATTTGTAGATGTTAAGACACAAATGCTGCAGTAACTCAGCGGGATAACCAGCATCTCTGGAAAAAAGGAATAGGTGACGTTTGGGGTCGAGACCTTTCTTCAGACTGAGAGTCACAGGAGAGGGAAACTAGAGATATGTAAAGGTAGAGAACAAAAGAATAAAGGTATGAAAAGAACAAATCAAGGCCAGCAAGGATTACCAAGCAAAGGTGGAACCGAAACATCACCCATCCCTTCTCTCCAGAGATGTTGCCTGACTCGCTGAGTTACTCCAGCAATTTGTGTCTATCTTCGGCGTAAACCAGCATCTGCAGTCCTTTCCTGCACAAAGTGGAGCCCACAATGGTCCATTGTTGGCTGCAGAAGAGGTGATAATGAGGTGGGTACAAAAGTAAAACTAAGCAGGATGAAAGTTAAACAAGTAGGATGACTAGGGTGAGGAAGGGATGGAGAGAGAGGGAATGCAAGAGTTACCAGACACAAAATTCCTGCCTACACATTATATATTTCCAGGGCAAGATGGTGTGCAATTATGACAACCTTCTTCACCATCCATAACTCGACCAATTTTTGTACCATCAGGAAACCTACCAAGCAGCCCATCTATATTTTCATACAGATCATGAATCCCAAACAACAGAGGTCCAGCGCTGATTCCAGCAGAACACAACTGGTCAGAGACATCCAGTCAGCGAAACACCCTTCCACCACTGCAGAAAACACAGAGTGTTGGAGTATTTCAGCGGGTCAGGCCACATCTTAGTCTCAGAGTCATACAGCATGGGAACAGGCCCTTCGGCCAAACCTGCCTACACCGACCAACATGTGACATCTACACCAGTCCCTCCTGCCTGTGTTTGGCCCATATCCCTCCAAACCTGTCCTATCCATGTACCTGTCCAATTAAACGTTGCAATAGTCCCTGCCTCAACTACCTCCCCTGGCAGCTCGTTCCATACACCCAACACCCTTTGTGTGAAAAAGTTACTCCTCTGATTCCTATCGAATCTTTCCCCCTTCGCCTTAAACTTATGTCCTCTGGTTCTTGACTGGGTAAGAAACTTTATGCGTCTACCCGATCTATTCCTCTCATGATTTTACCCACCTCTAAAAGATCACCCCTCAACCTCCTGCGCTCCAAGGAGTAAAGTCCCAGTCTGCTCAACCTATCCTTATAGTTAAGACCCTTGAGTCCTGGCAACATCCTGGTAAATCTTTTCTGTACTCTTTCCACTTGATCACATCTTCCCTGTAACACGGTGCCCAGAACTGAACACAATACTCCAAATGTGGCCTCACCAACGTATTATATAACTGCAACATGGCCTCCCAACTTCTATACTTAATACTCTGACTGATGAAGACCAATGTGCCAAAAGCCTTTTTGACCACCTTATCTACCTGTGATGCCACCTACAATGAACCGTGCACCTGGACTCCTAGATCCCTCTGCTCTACAACACTCCCCAGAGCCCTACTATACACAGTGTATGTCCTGCCCTTGTTAGACTTTCCAAAATGCAACACGGCCCGTTTCCCTGTATTAAATTCCATCAACCATTCTTCAGCCCACCTGGCCAACTGATCAAGATCCTGTTGCAATTTTGACATCTATCTATCTATCTGTGATACCACCCACTTTTGCATTATTCAGGACTATCTGTACTATCTGTTTTAACCGCCATCACGACAGTTTGTCTCAGACAAATTTTGAATCCAATCTACCAAACCACTTTGATTAATTGAGTAGGTAGGAAGGAACTGCAGATGCTGGTTTAAACCGAAGGTGGACATAAAATGCTGACAGCATCTCTGGAGAAAAGGAAAAGGAATACACAGATGCCGCGTAGACGGAGGGATTGGGAGATGGGGATAGAGTCAATGTAGGAAGCAGGGTGGGAAGAAGTGTAGTCAAGATAGTTGTGGTAGTCAGTGGGTTTTTAATAGACATCAGTCAATAGTCTATTTCTTGTGATGGAGACTGTGAGCTCAAGAAAGGGGAGGGAGATGTCGGAGATGGATGGAGACTGTGAGATCAAGAAAGGGGAGGGAGATGTCGGAGATGGATGGAGACTGTGAGATCAAGAAAGGGGAGGGAGATGTCGGAGATGGATGGAGACTGTAAGATTGAAACTTTATTTGCCACAAGTGACATGTCACGGTGAAATTCTTTGTTACAGGAGATCTTTCTTCCCTGTGGCTTTCAAACTGTACACACCTCCCCCTTCGGTCGTAGGGTGAACTGACCACCCCCCCCCCCCCCTCTAATCTTTGCACATCGCCAATCCTTTCCACTCATTATTTTAATTTCATGTTTCATGTATTTTGTGTTTTATGACTGTTGGCAGATCAATTTCCCTCCTGGGATAAAAAAAAGTTCTATCGTGTCGTATTGTATCGTGTGGCTATGCATATTGCCGGGAACTCCATATTCCCCTTGTGCAGCCCACAGCCCAATTGTATGAACATTGAATGTTCTAGTTTTGGTTAACTCACACGCCTCCTGTCTTCCATGGCCCCTTCTACCAGTCTCCCGGGGGTCCCTTTCCCTTTATTCACCTTTCTTTTCTCTCACCCCACCCCTCATCCTGTTACATTAAACAATACTTCTGCATGTATACTGGTCAAAACCAATCTAACTTCTGAATGGCAGGAAAAATTACAGAGTCACAAATCCATTGATTAAAAAACAAACAAGTAATTTGACTTGTTCAATAAATTATTATCCCCGATTCAATAATTTTAATGGCGTGATTTTCTACCATGGACAGAGGAAGTGATATTTCGAAGATAGACACAAAAAGCTGGTCTAACTCAGTGGGTCAGACTGCATGGTTCTTGGTTCTTGGTTTCTTGGTCCTCCAAAATATTCCAAATGGAATTTAAACTGGGAACAGGTGACGTTTCGGGACGAGATCTTTCCTCAGACTGAGAGTCAGGGGAAAGGGAAAGGAGAGATATAGGCGGTGATGTGGGGAAATGAATGAAAGATATGCAAAAAAGTAACGATGATAAAGGAAACAGGCCATTGTTAGCGGTGTGCTAGGTGAAAACGAGTTGCAGACAATGAGACTCAAAATGATGACTTTGAAGCTAGTACGACTTGGGTGGGTGAGGGATAGAGAGAGAGGGGGGATACAAGGGTTACCTGAAGTTAGAAACGTAGAAACATAGAAACATAGAAAATGAGTGCAGGAGGAGGCCATTTGGTCCTTTGAACCCCTCATTGTGATCATGGCTGATCATCCACAATTAGTAACCCATGCCTGTCTTCTCTCCATATCCCTTGATTCCGCCAGCCCCAAGAGCTCTATCTAACTCTCTTTTAAATTAATCCAGTGAATTGGCTTCCACTACTGTCTGTGGCAGAGAATTCCACAAATTCACAACTCTCTGGGTGAAAACGTTTTTTCTCATCTCAGTTTTAAATGGCTTCCCCTTTATTCCTAGGCTGTGGTCTCTGGTTCTGAACTCCTCCAACATTGGGAACATTTTTCCTGCATCTAGCTTGTCCAGTCCTTTTATAGTTTTACTAGATAAAGTGGGACCCATTGGGTCCCAGCTTCACACGGGAGGGCTGGTCCTCCAACGCAATATTCCACCTCTCCACCAATTCCAATATACACACACACTCTCAAACAGACACACACACACACACACACACACACACACACACACACACACACACACACACACACACACACACACACACACACACACACACACACACACACACACACACACACACACACACACACACACACACACACACACACACACACACACACCACACACACACCACACACACACCATACACACACACACACACACACACACACACACACTCACTCACATGCACACTCACACACACACACACATATACACTCACATTCACATACACACTCACACACACACACACACACACACACTCACACTCACACTCACACTCACACACTGGCTCACACACCATATATATGCCAGTAAACTTTCTTGAATCTACTCACACAGCTGAGCGTGGCCTCTCCACTGTGGGGGTTCCACAGTCAGCGGCACTTCCGCAATCAGCGTGACCTCTGCACTTAACGGAAATTACACAATCAGCACGACCTCTGCACTCACCGGAAATTACGCAATCAGCGCGACCCATTCACTAAGCAGAAGCCATGAAATGAGCTGGACCTTTGGACTAAACACAGTCGGACCTAATAAAGCATTTATTCCTTCCAAACACAGTCGGAACTAATAAAGCATTGCAGTTTCAAGCACAGGCAGGGCAGCAGGCCAAACAATTCATGGCATTGTCATTAAGGGCTAACAAATCATTTATTGCAAGTACATTGCAGACTCACAGTTCAGTTCATTCACAGTTTAGAATGACAGTCGTGGCCTCTCCCTCGCGATCTTGCAGAGTGACTGATTTATGTCCAGGCATCCGGGGTTTATAGTCCTGCCCCCCCAGAAGGGGCGTTACCTTCATCGTGGTGATTGACAGGCGAGAGGACCAATCAGTTGATCTCAAGGTTTTTTAAACACATAACTTTTTTATCTTTCATCAATAGGAAAAATCCTTGGGGCTGGCTCAGCGGAGGAGGACTGTGAGTAAAATAGCTAAAAATCACAGCGATACAGGGTAGTTTTTTTTCTAAAATCAATATACAGCGCAGACAGGAAGTGGTCAAGATGAGACTTTTAATTATATTGATATGTTTCTATAAGATCATCCCTCTCATCCTAAATTCCAGTGAATACAAGCCCAGTCTTTCCAATCCTTCCTCATTTGACAGTCCCACCAACCCCGGGATGAACCTCGTGAACCTACACTGCACTGCCTCAATTGCAAGGATGTCCTTCCACCAAAACTGCACTCAATTTTCATACCACTGGGTTGTAGGCTGCCCAAGTGAAATATGAAATGCTGTTCCTCCAATTTACGTTTGGTCTCACCCTGATGATGGAGAAGTCCCCAGACAGAAAGGTCAGTGTGGAAATGGGAAGGGGAATTAAAGTGTTTGGCAACCGACACATCAGGCAGGTCCAGGTGGACAGAGCGAAGGTGTTCAGCGAAACGATCGCCCAGTCTGCATTTGGACTCGCCGATGTATAAGAGTCTACACCTTGAACAACAGATATAGTAGATGAGGTTGGAGGAGGTGCAAATTAACCTCTGCCTCACCTGAAAGGACTGTCAGGGTCCCTGGACAGAGTTGAGGGAGGAGGTATAGGGACAGATGTTGAATCTCATGCGGTTGCAGGGCAGGTACCTGGGCAGGGGGTGGTTTGGGTAGGAATTTCCTTCCCATACATGAAGCAATACTTCAGCATGTACATTGGCCAAAACCAATCTCTTTCAAAATGCTAGGAAAATTTACAAATCCACTGATTAAAAAATAGACAAGGTAAATATT
This sequence comes from Malacoraja senta, assembly GCA_038087875.1. Classification (NCBI taxonomy): domain Eukaryota; kingdom Metazoa; phylum Chordata; class Chondrichthyes; order Rajiformes; family Rajidae; genus Malacoraja; species Malacoraja senta. The sequence continues at coordinate 388,865,150 of CM075977.1, forward strand.
GACTTATTCAATAAATTATTATCCTGATTCAATAATTTCAGTGCCGTGATTTTCTATCATGGCCAGAGAAGGAGTGATTTCACTCAGTCTCTCATACATCACTGGGAATGTATTAAGGCATAACTCTCCATTCAGGATCCTCTGCCCTTTTTCAATAGTCTTTGCCCTTTGCATGACACTGAAACTGAAGGACACTACATTGTATACAAAACCATGAGAGGAATAGATCGGGTAGATGCACAGTCTCTTGCCCAGAGTATGGGAATCGAGGACCAGAGGACATACTGTAGGTTCAAGGTGAAGGGGAAAAGATATAGTAGGAATCCGAGGGTAACTTTTTCACACAAAGGGTGGTGGGTGTATGGAACAAGCTGTCATAGGAGGTAGTTGAGGCTGGGACTATCCCAATGTTTAAGAAACAGTTAGACAGGTACATGGATAGGACAGGTTTGGATGGATATGGAGCAAGCGCAGGCAGGTGGGACTAGTGTAGCGGGGACATTGTGGCCGGTGTGGGCAAGTTGGGCCGAAGGGCCTGTTTCCACACTGTATCACTCTATGACTCTAATAGTCTTGATTCATAAAAGATCAATGCTCCTGATATCCAGCGTAGACCAAGCAATTGTTGCTCAGTTGGGAGCTCGGTTTTAGAATTTGGTTCCTATTATGTTCTATGAGTCGGTGAAAGAATCATACAGTGGAATGTCTTCAAAGAGCTTTATTGACAATAAGCGTAGATAAGACTTTATTGCTAGTGGTGTTTGGTAGCCTGGCAGTTCATTTATTGTGCTAGAATCTGGACTCTTAAATCCCATTGGAACAGCTGGGCAAAGTTAAACTCAAATGATTGAATTTATGTGGAGTAAAATGGTAACCGTGAAAATACTAGATTGATATAAACTCCATTTAATCCAAAAATGTTCTTTATTGTCAATGTTTTCATTGTCAAGAAAAATTGTCAATGTTACCTCGATGGGCCTTTGTGAGTTTCCTTGGATAAGAGATGGACAATAAATGGTTGTTGCTGTGGTCAATTTTCCATGAATAAATAGAAGAAAATAATCTATTTTTATGGGACAAAAAGAGGTTATCCTTCCTTGTTCTATCTCTTCAAAGTTGTCATTTATTTTTCTCTTCACTTGAAGTATAGTATTTATTTTTCCAAATAATTTGCTCTTTCATTTTATAGCTGCTTATAAAATCTATTTCCACCGTTTTTATAGCATTCTATGTGGAAGCCTCTCTGCTCTTTAGGCAAGGGGATTAAATGAGTTATCCATTTGTTCATTCATCGATCAGTAGAAATAGCTTTTCCAACCCATTTCAACCTTATAAAAATTGTGAGTTGTTAACCAGCTTTTAAGTCACCTTTTCTACAATGGGTTCAAAGAGCTGGCAAGGACTTTACTTTTGGATCTTTTGAACTCCCAGACTTCAGAGTACACAGATGGTGTTTCTGTCCAAGCCAGCATCAGACCCAGATAACATATGAATAGCACTGGAAAAGGAAGGAAGAAAAAATAAAGCAGTCTGCAAATCACTGGGACCAACGTAAGGGCTATGTACAATTATAATAACTGTGGTAAGTCTGGGGTTAAGCATTTCTGAGGATGCCTTTCTGAATTAAAGAGTCAAATACACAATCATTCCCAACATTAAAGAGTCCAATATTCAATCAGTCCCAACATCCATTCTGCTCCATAAAACTCTCACCTCCAGATTCAGGGACAGTTTCTTCCCAGCTATTATCAGGCAACTGAACCGTCCTACCACAACTAGACAGCAGTCCTGAGCTACTATCTACGTCATTAGACAGGTTTGGAGGGATATGGGCCAAACACGGGCAGGTAGGACTAGTGTAGCTGGGACATGTTGGCCAGTGTGGGCAAGCTGGGCCGAGGGCTTGTTTCCACACTGTATCACTCTATGATGCTCTGGTGACCTTCAGACAATCTTTGATCAGACTTTACTGACCTAACCTTGCATTAAACACTATTTCCTTATTATGTATATATACACTGTAACTTGCTCCATTGTAATTATGCATTGTTTTTCCGCTGACTAGTTAGCATGCAACAAAAGCTGAAGGTTGGGTAGCATCTGTGGCAAGAGAAATAAGATTAAAGCTGTCAAATCATAGAGTCATAGTCATATAGTGTGGAAACAGGCCTTTCAGCCCAACTTGCCCACACCAACCAATATGTCACATCTACACTATTTCCACTTGCCTATGCTTGGTCTATATCCCTCTAAACCTGTACTATTCAAATACCAGTCTAATTGCTTCTTAAACATTGCGATAATCCCTGCCTCGGCTAACTCCTCTGGCACCTTGTTCCATACACCCACCACCTTTTGCATGAAAACGTTATCCCTCTGATTCCTATTAAATCTTTCCCCCTTCACCTTAAACCTATGCCCTCTGGTTTAAGATTCCCCTACTCTGGGCAAGAGACTGTGCATCTACCCGATCTATTCCTCTGATGATTTTATACACCTCTATAAGATCACCCCATCATCCTCCTGTGCTCCAGGGAATAGAGACCCAGCCTGCTCAACCACTCCCTATAGTTCAGACCCTAGCATTCTGGCAACATCCTTGTAAATCTTCTCTGCATCCTTCCCACCGTTCCATCTTTCCTATAATAAGTCGATGAGCTTTCATCATTGGTCATTGCCCTGATTAGTTAGCACTGTTTTTCTCTCCACAGAATATCTACAGAAGTTTAAAAAAGGGTCCAGTCTGGAAAGATCACCTATCCATGTTCTCCTGAGATGCTGCCTGACCCACTGAGTTACTCCAGAACTTTGTGACTTTTTAAATTTAGTTTAGTTGAGTTTAGAGATGCAGCGCAGAAACAGGCCCTTCGGGCCCACCGATTCCGCGCCGACCAATGACCCCCACACATTAATACTATAGTACACACACCAGGGACAATTTAAACTTATACCAAGCCAATTTTACTTCGGAGTCACGTGAGCGACTACGTGAACAACCCGCCAGCCCGCATGCGCGTCATATCGTCTATCGCATTGCGCAACGACTGGCTGGAGGCGCGCTGAGGGGTCAGTTGTTAACTGACTCCAAACTCGGAAGTATGTCCGGGGAACATACTGGAGTACATGCGTGAGGTTCCAGAAATTTCTGTCATGGCATCAAGGGTTGCGATATCCTCGCAAACGAAGGAGTTCCTGCTGGAAGAGTTGGCTTCCAGCCATTCGCAGAAAACCCGGAGGGGCCAGAGTTCCCCTCGCGAAGCAGCAGCTACCTAACGTCACGTCATTATAGGAACAGGTGCCGGCTGTGAGATACCATGCACCTGTAAATTGTTCCTGAAAGTGCCGGCAGTGAACAGTGCTATCTGGGGTGATATTGGAGGCGGCATGAAAACCCAGGAAATGAAACTCCAACAAATGTTAAAGATTACTGGCCTGGTGTTGATGTGCAATGCACACTTCAAAATGAACATAGAACGCCATCAGACCTGCCTTAAATTCCAATTTGCAGGCTCATGTAAGGCCAGCAATGTCCAGCCGCCGAATTTTCTCTTCACGGAAAACCTGTCCAAACAGGTAAGAGTGGGATGAGGAAACAAAAGCTGTCGGACTAATCAAGGTGTTGGCGACAACACGCCTCCATCGGCAGGAAGCGGTTCACTGAAGCTGGTGGCAGCTTGTAAGCTGGGCACAGGTCTTTTAGGCCAAGGCCCAAAACCGGTCCTCAGGAAAAATATGGGATCCACGTACCCCAGCAGTCCTATTCTCCAAATCTAGGACGGAAATAGAACCCGCATCAGGGGCCTTTGGGCTTACCATAAAACCACCGATAACCATGAAGGTAGGTGGGTCTGGTTCTTTCCGAAACATGGACCATTTGCAAGTTGGTAATATTTACACTTGTTTTTTGTACAAATGACAATGATAACATGAGATTCAGATCTGTTTATAAATTAAAATGATAACATGAGATTAGTTTATACTGCACAGTATACAAGTGAGACAGGCGCGAAAATTGGCCAGATTTCTCGGAAATATGGCTGGAGTCGCCTGTTCATTGTCAACAGGTTCAACTCGCATGTGCAGTATAGACATTTCTGAATAGGAAACTTCGTGACTGTCTAACTTCCATGGGATCAGTTTCCATTCACGGGGATTCACAGGAAATTTAGCTGGATGGGGCAATGATACAGTTAAAAGCGTTGCAAAATGGGCTAACTTCAGCTCCCAGGTTATTTACCAAATTACTAAAACCAGTGCTTCGGCTGCTCAGAGCTAAAAAAGAATTGTTATGGCCTTCTGGGTGATATTCTAAATGCTGTATTTTGCTAAATTAGCTGTATCAGCCACAAAACTATATTTGAGAAATTGGGTTTCTAATCCAACCAGTTAAATTTAAGTTAATACCAACTGAAATTATTGATTATTGGGATTTACCTTTAACTCTATTAATTTGTCTGGGACTCCGCCCTGAGGCAAGAGATTGGAATTAATTGAAGCCTGTAACAACCTTGTAGCAGCCTTCTATTCATCAAGTGTAATTGGCAATATATTGGCTTTCAGCTGTGCTATTTGGGCCTTTGCATTATCAGAACTTACAGCGTGCAAAGGAGTAAGCTCTCAAGTACCATATAGGTCATTGTTAACAGACCTATGCTATTACCAGCTGAAATTATCAAAGTCACCATGGTGGACAAACAGTATTCAGCATTGCTCCACTAACTTTTCATCGGTAAATCTTCAGTTATAATTACAAACTGATGCTTTTGCTCAAAGATGGAAAATTACTAATACCATCTCTAGTTACGGAGGTGGATGGGATTTGAATGAGTTACCAATTCTTCATTTATATGGTATCAACTACCTATAGACACTAGGTGCATTCTGTGGGTTAAAGGTGTTGTGCGAATATGCATAATCTGCATGCTCAAGTCCAAGTTGATACACTTTGGTGATGGTATATGTTAATCACATGGGTGCAATCAAGTCAAAGTATCCGGTGATAGTTTACCTAACCTCATTTGGCACTGGTGTATCATCACGTAAAATCAATGACAACACAGAATGGATGTTGGATCACAAAGTATTTAATGACATTGTGGCTCGATGGAACATTAAAAGATTGAGATGTTTGCATCCAGGCTCAATCCCCAGTTGCAAAAAATATGTGGCATATCAGTGGCGATGGATGCATTCTCGCTACACTGGGAAGGAATGCTGGTTTAGCCGTGACTCGGGAAACCATCCTCTGCATGATAAAATCAATTCATTGACTTGCAGACTCTGAGAAGACCGTTCCTGCGGCTCGGGTTGTCAAACCAAACCATGGACGTGCTCACTGCAGATTGCAGGGATAGCACCAAATAAGCAGTACATTTCCTCATAAGGAGATGGGAAGTATTTGGTTTTATGCTATTATTACATATAATTTGGCATGGATGACTGACGTCTTGAAGTTCAGTTTTATATGGGGTCTTTGACAATCATTAAGTTAGTGCCATTAACTGTGCCTAACGTGCCTTCTCATCATATTGGCTGCGGGGAGCAGAATCCACTCTGTCGGGTCTCACCCTCTGATATCTAGATTATGAAGGGTATCTTCAACTCAAAACCTCCCAGGCCCAGGTACGCAGAGATATGGGATGTTAACATTGTGCTACGTCGCTTCGCCGGTGGGCTCCAGCTACATCCCTGTCCTTGGTCAAACTCACTTACAAAGTGGTTATGCTCATGGCGCTGAGTTCAGCGCAACGGGTCCAGTCATTGCATAAGCTGTGACTGGACAGGATGATTACATCTGCAGGCAAAATAACATTTTATGTTTATGACTTAGTCAAGCAGAGTAGACCAGGGGCATCAGGTCTCAAACTAGATTTGTTGGCATATCCCATGGACCTTCGGTTGTGTGTGGTCACACATCTACACCAGTATGTTAAGGTCACTGAGAGGCTTAGAGACTCTAAACTAGCAATGTTTGTTAGTTACATAAAAACCTCATAAGAAGGTGCCAGTACAGGCCATCTCCAGGTGGTTAATACGGGTTCTGGCTTATACAGGAGTGAACACTGACATTTTCAAGTCTCACTCCACCAGGGCTGCAACAACGTCAGCAGCAGGGTTATGGACGTTTCGCGGGACCACATCCTAGCGGGCTGCAGGATGGTCAAACGAACGATCTTTCCAAACATTTTAGAACTAACCCATTGCCAGACCGGGGGTATTTGCCAAATCTATGTTCGGTTCTGTTTTATAGTTTCCTCCCGGTTGAGGGGGGTTACATTATTTGTTCATTAAAAGCATCAACATGTCTATATCTATGTCATGTCTGAATGCATTATTAATGTTCACTCATCCTTGGTCAACTGATGCAGTGTGTGATGCATGGACTCGTTTCCACGGCATGAAATCACAGAGCTTTGAAATCTTCACGTAGTCACTCACGTGACTCCGAAGTCATATAGTAAGATTAAACGAGAACTTACCAGTTTGAAGTTTGATCTTTATTTTATGAGGAGTTACGTTGAGGGATCACGTGCCCTCCACTCCCAACCCTCTATCATAAAGGTCAGCTAGTATTCTAGTTTCCCTATTCTTACTATATTCAGTTCAACAACTGTTATCTGTTGATTTCACACCGGCTGCTTTGAAGATTGACGCGCATGCGGGCTGGCGGGTTCTTCACGTAATCCCTCAACGTAACTCCTCATAAAATAAAGATCAAACTTCAAACTGGTAAGTCCCGTTTAATCTTACTATTAACCTACTAACCTGTACGTCTTTGGAGTAAATCAGCATTGGCAGTTCCTCGTTTCTACAGAATATTTCTGTTGACTTTATTTTTCTTTCAGACTTTCAGCATTCATAATATGGTTTGACCTATCTTTAGACTAGTTAAATTTAGTTTAGAGAAACAGCATGGAAACAGGCACTTCAGCTCACCAAGTCAACCAGCAATCACCCATAAAATAGTTATATCCTATGTCCTAGGGACAATTTACAGAAGTCAATTAACCTACAAACCTGCACATCTTTGGAATGTGGAAGAAAATCTGAGCTCCTGGAGAAAACACACACAGTACAGGGAGGACGTATAAACGTGGACACAGACACCTGGAGTGAGGATTGAACCTGGATTTCTGAAGCTGTAAGGCAGCAATTCTGCCGCTGCACCACTATGCCTTAGTCATTTAGTCTTTCCGGCCTTCTGCCATCCTTATATATATAACTATAAAACTATGATCTTGGATGTGTGTGTGTGTGTATTTATTTGTTTGTGTGTGATCACATCTTCTCGAAAACACGACTCGCTAACGGTGACATTTTTGTATATTCCGATAGAGATTTATGCCGTGAAGTCAAAAATCGCCTTATCTGAAAAATTTCATGCATTATTTCTCTAGTTATTAATCAAAATATTCAAGAATCTGAAATAACTTTGAACATAAAACCAAGCGGCATTAGCTGACGACGTCACAATGGCTCTGTGTACTGCCGTTTTAGATATGCGAGCTGCGAGTGACGTTGCCCTACACGAGCTGCCCATCCGCGAGCTGCACGCCCTGCTCCCCTCCTCCTCTCCCCCCTTCTCCTCTCCCCTCCTCTCTCCCCCTCTCTAACCCCTCTCACTCCCCCCTCTCTCCCCCTCTCTAACCCCTCTCCCTCCCCCCCTCTCTCCCCCCTCCTCTCTCCCCCTCTCTCTCTCCCCTCTCTCTCCCTTCTCTTTCCCCCTCTCTCTCTCCCTCTCTCCCTCTCTCTCTCCCCCCTCTCTCTCTCCCCCTACTCTCTCTCCCCCCAATTATCTCCCACCCTCTCTCTTTCCCCCCCTCTCTCCCCCCTCCTCTCTCCCCCCTCCCCACCCCCCCACTCCACCCCCTCCTCCCCTCCCACTCTCCCCCCTCTCCCCCTCTATCCCCCTCCCCCTCTCTCCCCTCCCCCTCCCAACCCCTCACCCCTATTTCCCCCCTCTCTCCTCCTCTCCACCCCTCCCCTTCTCTCCCCCTCTCTCCCCCCCTCTCCCCCTTCTCCCCCCTCCCCCCTTTCTCCCCCTCCCCTCCCCCTCCCCTCCCCCTCCCGCCCCCCCTCACCCCCTCTCCCCCCTCTCTCCCCCCACCCCCTCTCTCTCTGCCCCATTCTCTGTCTCTGCTCCTCTCTCTTTCTCTGTCCCTCTCTCTCGGTCTCTGCCCCCTCTCTCTCTGCCTTCTCTCTCTATCCCTTACTAGACGTGCCTGCGAGTTGGGGGCTATGCGTCAGTGGATAGGGTGGGAATGGGGTAAAAGGAGCCAATGAATAATATTAATATAATATCAAGGGGGTGGTTAGTGTGTGTGTGTGTGTGCGTGGGGGGTGGTTAGTGTGTGTGTGTGTGCGAGGTGGTTAGTGCGTGTGTGACGCCGCAGGCCACCGCACCCCCCCCCCACCGCAACCGCGCGTTGAGGGGACGGGACCCAACGGGTCCCACTTGGTCTCGTATCAGTTATATTTCTTGCCACCATCTTATCTCTTTACCTGTTATTGTGTGTTTGTTTTTATGTGTATGTGTGTGTGTACACTGTACCTCGGTACACGTGACAACAAACTAAACTAAACTAAACTAAACTAAATAAATTAAACTGAACTAAATTAAGTCTTTGGTTGTGGCAATATAGTTACTCGCAGCTTTCTCTTTTGGCAGGTTTGGTTTTCCACCCACACTCCAAAGACATATAGGATTGTAGGATAATTCGCTTGGTAACAACTGCAAATTGCCCTGGTGTATGTAGGATAACGTTAGAGTGTGGGTAAACCCATGGGCCAACAACACAGCCATTCTCAAGATAGACACAAAAATCTGGAGTATCTCAGCTGGTCAGTAACTCAGCATCTCTGGGGAAAAGGAATAGGTGACATTTCGTGTCGAGACCCTTCTCCAGACTGAGAGTCAGGGAAAAGGGAAATGAGTGATACAGACAGTGATATAAAGAAATATAGAACAAATGAATGAAAGATATGCAAAAATGATACAGGCCATTGTTAGCTGTGGGCTAGGTGAAAACGAGTTGCAGACAATGAAACTCACCAGGACAGTGAAACTGGTACAATGACTAGGGTGGGGCAGGGATGGGGAGAGAGAGGGGGATGCAGGGGTTACTTCAAGGTAGAGAAATCAATATTCATATCACTGGGCTGTAAGCTGCCCAAGAGATATGAAATTATATGAGATTATACTGGAGGACAGAGGATCTAAGGGGGTAGAGGAACTGAAATAATTTTTCATTAGGCGAGTAATAGTATTGGGTAGGCTAATGGGACTGAAGGATGATAAATTCCCTGGGCCACATGGTCTGCATCCCTGGGTCCTTAGGGAGGTGGCTCTAGAAATAGTGGACGCATTGGTGGTCATTTTCCAATGTTCAATAGATTCAGGATCAGTTCCTGTGGATTGGAGGATAGCTAATGTTATCCCACTTTTCAAGAAAGGAGCGAGAGAGAAAACGGAGAATTACAGACCAGTCAGCCTGACTTCGGAGGTGGGAAAGATGCTGGAGTCAATTATTAAAGAGGTAATAATGGGGCATTTGGATAGCAGTAAAATGATTAGTCCAAGTCAACATGGATTTATGAAAGGGAAATCATGCTTGACTAATCTTCTGGAATTTTTTGAGGATGTGACAAGTAAAATGGATGAAGGGGTGCCAGTGGATGTAGTGTATCTAGACTTTCAGAAAGCCTTTGATAAGGTCCCGCACGGGAGACTGGTGACTAAAATTAGAGCACATGGTATTAGGGGTAGGGTGTTGACAGGAAATTGGTTGGCAGACAGGAAGCAAAGAGTAGGAGTGAACGGGTCCTTTTCAGAACGGCAGGCAGTAGCGAGTGGAGTGCCGCAAGGCTCGCCTCCAAGACCGCTCCCTCCGTAACTCCCTTGTCAATTCTTCCCTTCCCTCCCATACCACCCCCTCCCCTGGTACGGAGGGAGCGGTCTTGGAGATGGGAAGATGTGGCGAGTGGTGAGGTCCCACTCACCACATCTTCCCATGTCTGCCCCACCACTCGCCACATCTTCCCATCTCCCCCCATGTCTGCCTTTCGCAAAGACCGCTCCCTCCGTAACTCCCTTCTCAATTCTTCCCATCCCTCCCATACCACCCCCTCCCCTGGTACTTTCCCTTGCAACCGCAAGAGATGCAACACTTGTCCCTTCACCTCCCCCCTCGACTCCATTCAAGGACCCAAGCAGTCGTTCCAGGTGCGACAGAGGTTCACCTGCATCTCCTCCAACCTCATCTATTGCATCCGCTGCTCTAGATGCCAGCTGATCTACATCGGTGAGACCAAGCGGAGGCTTGGCGATCGTTTCGCCGAACACCTCCGGTCGGTCCGCAATAATCAACTTGACCTCCCGGTGGCTCAGCACTTCAACTCCCCCTCCCATTCCGTATCTGACCTCTCTATCCTGGGTCTCCTCCATGGCCACAGCGAGCAACACCGTAAATTGGAGGAAATGCACCTCATATTCCGCTTGGGCAGTCTACATCCTGGGGGCTTGAACATTGAATTCTCCTAATTCTGCTAGCCCTTGCTGTCCCCTCCCCTTCATCAGCCCTCTGCTTGTCTCCTCCCCTCCCCCAGCCCTCGGGCTCCTCCTCCGCCTTTTTTCTTTTTTCCTTTCTTCTCCCCACCCCCTATCAGTCTGAAGAAGGGTTTCGGCCCGAAACGTTACCTATTTCCTTCGCTCCATAGATGCTGCTGCACCCGCTGAGTTTCTCCAGCATTTTTGTGTACCTTCGATTTTCCAGCATCTGCAGTTCCTTCTTTAACAATCAATCAATCAACCTTTATTGTCATCTTGCAAGCAACAGTTGTACATTGCGAAATGAAAAGACGTTTCCCAGGGAATACCGGAGCATCGCACATGAAATTTAAAACATTTCACACATAATAACACTAAAAACAATCCAGTCCTTGATGGAACAGTATAAATAGTTAAAAAAGTAGGTAAAAACAACCTTTAAAATACAGTAAAACCAATCATAAACATGTCTGGGGTGGCTGATTTGAGTGGCCAGTGCCAGTTATTGAAGTGGCCAGTGCCAGTTATTAAAGTGTCCATGCCAAGCCGCAGAATCAGGTGACTGTGAGTACAGAGTGGCTGTTTAGCAGCCTCACAGCATATGGCAGGAAGCTGTTTCGCAGTCTTGTAGTCCGGGCTTTGATGCTGCGATATCTCTTGCCTGATGGCAGGAGATCCAGGTGTATGTGGAGGGGTGCAGTTTGTCCTTAGCAATTCTCTGAGCTTTTTTCCGACAGCGGCTCTGGAACAGTTCTTGTACCGAGGGTAGGGAGATGCCTATGATCTTCTCTGCTCCCCTCACTACCCTCTGCAGAGCCTTCCTGTCCGAGCAGTTGCAGGTGGAGTACCACGTATTTATGCAGTACGTGAGTACAGACTCCACCGTACCCCTGTAGAAAGTCCTGAGGATGTTGGTGGGGAGTGAGGCCTGTTTTAGTTTCCTCAGGAAGTGCAGTCGCTGATGGGCCCGTTTGACAGTTCTAGTGGTGTTCCTGGACCAGGTGAGGCTGTCCGTAATTTGCACCCCGAGGAACTTTATGCTCTCCACTCTCTCCACTGTGGCGCCACTGATGTTAAAGGGTGCATGCTTTGGCTGCGACCTCCTGAAGTCGACAACCATCTCCTTTGTTTTGTCGACGTTTAATACTAGATTATTTTTGCCGCACCAGTCCACTAGTTGTTTTACTTCCTCCCTGTACATTGATTCATCATCTCCGCTGATGAGTCCCACCACTGTTGTGTCATCCGCGAATTTTATGATCTTATTGTCCCTGAATCTGGCAGCACAGTCATGTGTGAGCAATGTGAACAACAGCGGCCTGAGCACACAGCCTTGAGGGGAGCCGGTGCTCAGCGTGATCGAGCCTGAAGTGTTCTTGCCAACACGGACTGACTGCGGTCTCTCTGTCAGAAAGTCCAAGATCCAGTGACACAGGGTGGTGTTGAGGCCCAGCAGGGTTAGTTTCTCCACAAGTCTCTGTGGGATGATGGTGTTGAATGCTGAGCTGAAGTCAATGTACAGGATTCTGGCGTATGTGTTTCTGTTTTCCAGATGCGTGAGCACTGTGTGCAGCGTGGTAGAGATGGCATCCTCTGTAGAACGGTTGGGGCGATAGGCAAACTGGAGGGGGTCTAACGATGAGAGGAGGCTGGCAGTAATGTGGGGTTTCACCAGGCGTTCAAAACACTTCATTATTATTGGGGTCAGGGCGACAGGGCGGTAGTCATAACAAGAGCATTTCAGTATAGGAGTAAAGAAGTTCTTCTGCAGTTGTATAGGGCTCTGGTAAGACCACATCTGGAGTATTGTGTACAGTTTTGGTCTCCTAATTTGAGGAAGGACATCCTTGTGATTTAGGCAGTGTAGCGTAGGTTCATGAGATTGATCCATGGGATGGCGGGACTATCATATGAGGAATGATTGAAAAGACTAGGGGCCACAGTCGTAGAATAAAGGGGAGGCCATTTAAGTCTGAGGTGAGAAAAAACTTTTTCACCCAGAGAGTTGTGAATTTGTGGAATTCCCTGCCACAGAGGGCAGTGGAGGCCAAATCACTGGATGGATTTAAGAGAGACTTAGATAGAGCTCTATGGGCTAGTGGAATCAAGGGATATGGGGAGAAGGCAGGCACGGGATATTGATTGGGGACGATCAGCCATGATCACAATTAATGGCGGTGCTGGCTCGAAGGGCCGAATGGCCTCCTCCTGCACCTATTTTCTTTGTTTCTATGTTTCTATGTGATGCTGTTCCTCAAATTTGCATTTAACCTCACTCTTTCAATGAAGGAGGCCCAGGACAGAAAAGTCAGTGTGGGAATGGGAAGAGGAATTAAAGTATTTGGCAACTGGGAGATCAGGTAGGCCTAGGCGGATCTAGTGAAAGTGTACCAGTGTGCCTGGGCCTACCTGATCTCCCGTTTGCCTTTCCCCTGACTCTCAGTCTTAAGAAGGGCCTCGATGCCAAACGTTTCTCCAGAGATACTGTTTGACCGCTGAGTGGCTCTGGCTTTTTATGTCTATCTTCAGTTTAAACCAGCATCTGCAGTTCCTTCCTACACAGCGGATTCTCAATGCGGATTCACGTCCGTTTTTGTATAGATGCTGTCCAAAGTGCTGAAACATGCTGTTGTTTTCCAACCTTGACCTCAAACTTCCTGCCTTTTTGCCACGTTACTCTTTGTTCATCGGCTCTGAAGGGTTTCGAGGAGGCCTGAGGCGGTCGAAGCTTCTTTCTAAATCCGTTTTCTTTCTTCGGAGCTAAGCGAAACAGTTAATTTACTAAATAATTAATCTTCCCTCTCAGCAGCATTAACCATCAATTCCATAACAAAGACAGTGCTACAAATTGTTTGGATGCCTTTCACTTTTCCTTTGAGCTATTTTAGCTCAGGGGCTAACGTTCGTTCTCCAAACAACAATATGATAATGAAAGGGATCGATTTGTGTCGCCTGTGTTCTTCACTGTCATTCTACCCTTTTAGAAGTTAGGGAACGGTCCTCCTCACTTCAGCTTCAAAGTACAAGCCCAATCCATTGCCAGGGGCTGATTAGCATTCTCGTTTAGATGAAGATTAAAAGGTTTCTTTGTTTCAGGGTGTGGTGCCAATGCAGAACTATAGGGCGTTCATTGTGCTCGGAGGGAAGAATGAGAGTTTGCAGAATGTTCAATCATTGTTCATTATTCCACATGCGCGGCAGTCAAAAAACACACACAAAAAAATGCCGGAACCATTTGAAAGTATTCAAGAGAGAGTATTCAAGATGTATTCAAGAGAGAGTTGGATTTTGCTCTCAGGGCTAACGGAATCAAGGGATATGGGGAGAAAGCAGGAACGGGGTACGGATTCTGAATGATCAGCCATGATCATATTGATTGGCGGTGCTGGCTCGAAGGGCCGAATGGCCTACTCCTGCACCTATTTTCTATGTTTCTAAGCTTCTCTGAAAGTGTCACGGGATGAACAAGGAAGGCAACATTTTTGGGCATTGCAATAATTTATGATCAGGAGGGTTCTCAATCTCCGCTCAAGTGGAGAACATGCAGGATTATCAACGTGCTTGCTCCATAGAGCATCTCCAGAACCTGCTGCAAAACTTTGGAGCAAGGATTTCATTGTTCCGTTCTCGGTACATACAATGAAACATTGAGTCTATCTTCGGTTTAAACCAGCATCTGCAGTTCCTTCCTACAACTGATTCTTAATTATTTTAAGAGGATGTCGCCAGGACTAGAGTGTCTGAACTATAGGTATTGCATGAAATGCAGATTTGCAGAAACAGGAGGTGTAGGTGAAAACAGGGGGAGGGGGGGGGGCTGTATACAGGTAGGTGAATACAGGGGATGGATACAGATAGACACAAAAAGCTGGAGTAACTCAGCGGGACAGGCAGCATCACTGGAGGGAAGTTGACGTTTCGGGTCGAGAATGTTCTTCAGACAGGTGGATACAGACAGGTGGATACACGGGATTTGATTGGCAAATTTGCTTAATGTAAATTGGATGCTTGATTTCTTGAGCAAGTTGTGTGGGTGGATGAATCAGTTGCTGTGCTTCCATTAAGAGATTCAGCATGATAAAAGGGCCTGCGACCCATCAAGTCCACACCGAAAACTGATCACGCATGCTCACGAGTTCTATGTTATCCCACTATCTCATCCGCTCCCTGCAGACCAGGGGCAATTTACAGAGGCCAATTAATCTACAGACCCGCGTCACTTTGGGGTGTGGGAGGATACCATGCAAACTCCACACAAACAACACCCAAGGTCAGGATCGAACCCCGTCTCCAGCACTTTCACATGGTATAGGAGTAGAATTAGGCCATTCAGCCCATCGTGTCTACTCCACCATTCAATCGTGTCTGATCTCTGCCTCCTTATCCCATTTTCCTGCCTTCTTTCCATAACCTCTGACACCTGTACTAATCAAGAATCTATCTATCTCTGCCTTAAAAATATCCACTGACTTGGCCGCCGCAGCCCTCTGTGGCAATGAGTTTCACAGATTTACTACCCTCTGTCGAAAGAAGTTCCTCCTCACCTCCTTTTTAAAAGAGCGCCCTTTAATTCTGAGGCCATGACCTCTGGTCATAGACTCTCCCACCAGTGGACACATCCTTTCCACATCCACTCTATCTCTGCCTTTCATTGTTGTGTAAGTTTCAAAGAGGTCCCCCTTCAACCTTGTAAACTCCAGCGAGTAGAGGCCCAGTGCTCATCATATGCTAACCCACTCATTCCTGGGATCATTCCTCCGGACCCTCTCCAGAGCCAGCACATCCTTCCTCAGATATGGGGCCCAAATTTGCTCACAGGACTCCGGATGCAGCCCGACCAGCGCTTTATAGAGCCTCAGCATTACATCTCTGTGTAAGTCCATGTGGCACCCCTGTGTGGAATATTATTGTATGTATTATTCTAGACAATGTGCTAATGCATCGAGAAAGATTGAAGAGTGCTGGAATGATGCACTCTAGCTTTACCGCAGTCCTCACTGGAGTTGGATCAGTGGTTGAAACATGGTCTCCAGCACACATGCCTGACAAAAACTCCTCTTTATTCTGTCATTTGAAATAGACTGTGTAGAATCTTTTTTTCAAATCTGATTGCCCTCAACAATTCATCTCAGCTTTATTGCTGCATGATAAAATGGAAAGCATATTTCCAACCAACCTATCAACCACTGATCTAATCCTCTACGCATGTCAAACAGGTCTATCACTGCTTTAGCCCTCCACTCAATCTTGCTCGTTGCAATACTGCACTTCATGTGTACAACACAAGAGCAGCAAAGAGCAGGTGTCTGGGAAACTGTTCATCCTTCCTTAACTTTGAGGAAGGAACTGCTAACGCTGGCTGGGACTGTTTTCTCAGGAGCATTGCAGGTTGAAGGGATACCTGATAGAAGCATTTAAAATTATGAGAGGTATAGATAGTGTAATCAGTCAGAATCTTTTTCCCAGGCTAGAAATGTCAAAGTCTTGGACCAGAGGACAAAACCTCAGAATAAACAGACATCTATACTATTATAAAACTCTCATCTTGACCACTTCTGGTCTGCGCTGTATTTAAATTTGCAGAAAAAGGGTACCATGTATCGCTAGGATTTTTTCGCCAACTTACTCACCGTTTTCCTCCGCTCCAAGCCAACAGGTTTTGTTCCGATCGGTGGAAGATTACAAAAGTTATGAAGTTTAAAAAATTGTGAGATCAGTAGAGATTGGTCTTCTCGCCTGTTAGTCACCATGATGGTAATGCCCCTTCCGGAACCCGCTGGAGAATAAAACCCCAGAGGCGGGGCTGAGTCCGTGAGCATATCCAGAAGCCGCCGAGAATAAAGCTGAAGCAGGGGAGTGTGGGCTGTGTTCCGCAGGCGGGGCTGTGATCGCGACAAGCACTGGGGACGGAAGCAGCTGAGTAAGTCTGGAGCCGGGTCCTGCAGCCGGTGAGTGCGGTCGGAGTCAGGGCCGGGAACCGGTGAGCCCAAACACCCCCTTCCCACACATAGAAACATAGAAACATAGAACATAGGTGCAGGAGTAGGCCATTCTGCCCTTCGAGCCTGCACCGCCATTCAATATGATCATGGCTGATCATCCAACTCAGTATCCTGTACCTGCTTTCTCTCCATACCCCCTGATCCCTTAAGCCACAAGGGCCACATCTAACTCCCTCTTAAATATCGCGAATGAACTGGCCTCAACTACATTCTGTGGCAGAGAATTCCAGAGATTCACCACTCTCTGTGTAAAAAATGTTTTTCTCATCTCAGTCCTAAATGATTTCCCCTTTATCCTTAAACTGTGACCCCTTGTTCTGGACTTCCCCAACATCTGGAACAATCTTCCTGCATCTAGCCTGTCCAACCCCTTAAGAATTTTGTAAGTTTCTATAAGATCCCCCCTCAGTCTTTTAAATTCCAGCGAGTACTAGCCTGGTCTATCCAGTCTTTCCTCATATGAAAGTCCTGACATCCCAGGAATCAGTCTGGTGAACCTTCTCTGTACTCCCTCTATGGCAAGAATGTCCTTCGTCAGATTAGGAGACCAAAACTGTACGCAATACTCCAGGTGTGGTCTCACCAAGACCCTGTACAACTGCAGTAGAACCTCCCTGCTCCTATACTCAAATCCTTTTGCTATGAATGCTAACATACCATTCGCTTTCTTCACTGACTGCTGCACCTGCATGCCCACTTTCAATGACTGGTGTACCATGACACCCAGGTCTCGTTGCATCTCCCATTTTCTTAATCGGCCACCATTCAGGTAATAGTCTACTTTCCTGTTTTTGCCACCAAAGTGGATAACCTCACATTTATCCACATTATACTGCATCTGCCATGCATTTGCCCACTCACCCAGCTTATCCCAGTCATCTTGCAGCCTCCTAGCACCCTCCTCACAGCTAACACTGCCCCCCAGCTTCGTGTCATCCGCAAACTTGGAGATGTTGCATTCAATTCTCTCGTCCATATCATTAATATATATTGTAAATAGCTGAGGTCCCAGAACTCAGCCTTGCAGTACCCCACTAGTCACTGCCTGCCATTCTGAAAAGGTCCCGTTTACTCCAACTCTTTGCTTCCTGTCTGCCAGCCAGTTCTCTATCCACATCAATACTGAACCCCCAATACCGTGTGCTTTAAGTTTGTATATTAATCTCTGATGTGGGACCTTGTCGAAAGCCTTCTGAAAGTCCAGATATAACACATCCACTGGTTCTCCCTTATCCACTCTACTAGTTACATCCTCGAAAAATTCTATAAGATTCGTCAGACATGATTTACCTTTCATAAATCCATGCTGACTTTGTCCAAATATTTCATCATTTTCCAAATGTGTTGCTATCCCATCTTTAATAACTGACTCTAGCAGTTTCCCCACTACCGATGTTAGACTAACTGGTCTGTAATTCCCCGTTTTCTCTCTCCCTCCCTTTTTAAAAAGTGGAGTTACATTATCTACCCTCCAATCCTCAGGAACTACTCCAGAATCTAAAGAGTTTTGAAAAAATTATCACTAATGCATCCACTATTTTTGGGGCTACTTCCTTAAGTACTCTGGGATGCAGCCTATCTGGCCCTGGGGATTTATCGGCCTTTAATCCATTCAATTTACCTAAGACCACTTCCCGGCTAACCTGGATTTCACTCAGTTCCTCCATCTCATTTGACCCCCGGTCCCCTGCTATTTCCGGCAGACTCATTAAGTCTTCCTTAGTGAAGACAGAACCAAAGTAGTTATTCAATTGTTCTGCCATGTCCTTGTTCCCCATGATCAATTCACCTGTTTCTAACTGCAAGGGACCTACATTTGTTTTAACTAATATTTTTCTCTTGACATATCTATAAATACATTTGCAGTCAGTTTTTATGTTCCCTGCAGTTTTCTTTCATAATCTATTTTCCCTTTCCTAATTAAACCCTTTGTCCTCCTCTGCTGGACTGAATTTCTTCCAGTCCTCTGGTAGGCTGCTTTTTCTGGCTAATTTGTATGCTTCATCTTTTGTTTTGATACTATCCCTGATTTCCCTTATTATCCACGGATGCACCACCTTCCCTGATTTATTCTTTTGCCAAACTGGGATGAACAATTGTTGTAGTTCATCCATGCAGCCTTTAAATGCCTTCCATTGCATATGCACCGTCAACCCTTTAAGAATCGATTGCCAGTCTATCTTGGCCAATTCACGTCTCATACCCTCAAAGTTACCTTTCTTTAAGTTCAGAACCCTTGTTTCTGAATTAATTATGTCACTCTCCATCCTAATGAAGAACTCAGCCATATTATGGTCACTCTTGCCCAAGTGGCCACGCACAACAAGACTGCTAACTAACCCTTCCTCATTACTCAATATCCAGTCTAGAATAGCCTGCACTCTCGTTGGTTCCTCTACATGTTGATTTAGAAAACTATCCCGCAAACATTCCAAGAAATCCTCTTCCTCAGCACCCCTGCCAATTTGATTCACCCAATCTATATGTAGATTGAAGTCACCCATTATAACTGTTCTACCTTTGTTGCACGCATTTCTAATTTCCTGTTTGATGCCATCCTCAACTCCACTACTACTGTTAGGCGGCCTGAACACAACTCCCACTAGCGTTTTCTGCCCCTTAGTGTTTCGCAGCTCTACCCATATCGATTCCACATCCTCCAAGCTAATGTCCTTCCTTTCTATTGCGTTAATCTCCTCTCTAACCAGCAACGCTACCCCACCTCCTTTTCCTTTCTGTCTATCCCTCCTGAATATTGAATATCCCTGGATGTCCAGCTCCCAGCCTTGGTCACCCTGGAGCCATGTCTCCGTGATCCCAGCTATATCATAGTCATTAATAGCTATCTGCACATTCAACTCATCCACCTTATTACGAATGCTCCTTGCATTGAGACACAAAGCCTTCAGGCTTGTTTTTACAACATTCTTACCCCTTATACAATTATGTTGAAAAATGGCCATTTTTGATTTTTGCCCTGGATTTGTCTGCCTACCACTTTTACTTTTCACCTTGCTACCTATTGCTTCTACCCTCATTTTACACCCCTCTGTCTCTCTGCTCACACATTTTAGAAACCCGCCACCTCTTATTCTCTGTTTTTTATCTTTTTCTTCTCCCCCCCCTACATGTTGGGTCTGAGAGCTTCCCTTCTCTGCCTCCTGCCTCACACACTGTCTACTAGCTATTTAAGTCCCTCCCCGAACCATTCTAGTTTAAAGTCTCCCCAGTAGCCTTTGCAAATCTCCCCGCCAGGATATTGGTCCCCCTCGGGTTCAAGTGCAACCCGTCCTTTTTGTACAGGTCACACCTTCCCCAAAAGAGGTCCCAATGATCCAGAAACTGGAATCCCTGCCCACTGCACCAGTCCTTCAGCCACGCATTTATCCTCCACCTCGCTCTATTCCTACTCGCTCCATTCCACACCCACCCTACCCTACACCCCCCCTCCCCTACACCCCTCTTCCCCTACACCACCCCCTCCCCTACACCACCCCCTCTCCAACACCCCCTCCCCTACACCCCCTCCCTTCCCCTATACCCTCCCCTCACCCACACCCTCCCCTACACCTTCCCCTCCCCTACACCCCCCTCCCCTACACCCACCCTCCTCTACACCCCCCTCCCCTACACACCCCCTCCCTTACACTGCCCCTCCCCTACACCCTCCCCACCCCTACACAACCCCCTCCCCCACACAACCCCCCTCCCCCACACAACCCCCCTCCACCACACAACCCCCCTCCCCCACACAACCCCCCTCCCCCACACAACCCCCCTCCCCATATCGCCCTCTCCCCCACACACTCCCCCTCCCCCACAACCCCCCACCTCACCCACACCCCCCCCCTCGCCCATTCATCCCCTCCCCCCCAACACACCCCCCTCCCATGAGTGAGTGAACTGTGCGTCCCCAAGCCGTGAGTGAGTGAACTGTGAGTCCACAAGCCGTGAGTGAGTGAACTGTGAGTCCACCAGCCGTGAATGAGTGAACTGCGAGAGCACCAGCCCTGAGTGAGTGAACTGTGAGTCCACCAGCGGTGAGTGAGTGAACTGTAAGTCCAAGAATCCATTTGGCCCACTACACCCATACTAGGCCTCCTGAAAGCCCCCCCACTGGCCACTGCCTGAAGCCGTCCCGCTCCCACGGATGCAGGATGCTCCTCCACCAGCCCCAGACAGCCCTGCCTGAAGCCATGTCCCTCCCCAGGCTGCAGCACGCTCCCCCACCGGCCCCCGACAGCCTGAAGCCTGAAGCCGACCCCCTTCACCGGCTGCAGAACGCAACAAGAGACGCAACAAGAAAGAATGGACTGACTAAATCTTCTCTTTAATGTTTAAATTGTTGTTATATCTTAAGAGTTATTCACATTTTAAGCTTTAATAAATCCCTTTTCCACTTGCCGTGCTCGTCAGCTGCACCTGTGCAGTAATACCTGCGTGTTCTACGTCACAATGGGTACCCAATGGGAGGGAATGGCTACGCCGCCGGAGAGACGCTAAGATTGGATGGGGGTAGTTTGAGGGGGGGTGGAGTGAGTGCATGGGGGGGGTGGAAGAGCAAGGGGCAGAGTGAGGGGGGGGGGTTAAGGGGAGGAGGAGGGATCAGGGCCATCACAACGGGAACCCGTCTCCCGCGCCTGTGCAGTTGGGGGCTATGCGTGAGTGGTGGAATTTGGAATTGGTGGAGAGGTGGAATATTGCATTGGGGGACCAGGCCTCACATGTGAGAATGGGACCCAACCGGTCCCACTTAGTTTAGTTCCTTTAGAAAGGAGATGAGGAGGAATTTCTTTAGTCAGAGGGTGGTGAATCTGTGAAATCCATTGCCACATGAGGGTGTGGAGGCCAAGTCAATGAATATTTTAAGGCGGAGATGAACAGATTGTTGATTAGTATGGGTATCAGGGGTTATGGGGTGAAAACAGGGGAATGGGGTTGAGAGGGAAAGATAGATCAGCCATGATTGAATGACAGAGTAGACTTGATGGGTTGAATGGATAATTCTACTTCTGTAAGAGAGGCAAAGTTTAAAGGAGATGACCATTTTACCCAAAAGGTGGTACATGCCTAGAATGCCTGTCATTGATGGAGATCATGGCGGATACAATAGCGCATTTAAGAGGCTGTTGGAGAGTCACATGGATATGCGGGGTATGGATAACGTGTTCAGTTCAGTTTCAGTTCAGATCAGTTCATTGTCATGTGTACTGAGGTACAGGGAAACAGGCTTTTGTTGCATGCTATCCAGTCAGTGGAAAGACAATGCATGATTACAATTGAGCCATTTACAATGTATAGATAGAGATTTAAGAAGGTGGAACGATTGTAATATGTGATTGGAGTTCTGCTTCTGTGGTTAGCACGCAAATAATCGTCTGGGTTGGGCGCCATCTTGGAAACATCTCAATGGTTTATCGTGGTATTATGTTTGGCATGGACTTTGTGGGGAAAAACGTCTGTTCCTGTGCTGTACTCTTCCATGTTCTATTAGTATGTGGACACCCAGAAACAATGGCTGAAGGAACTCACCACATCGCTTACTGTTTATCTCCCATACTGTCAACTCTGAACCTACAGAACTGGACTGGAAACTGGTAATCAACATCTGAGGAGGAGGAGGAGGAGAAGGAGGTGAGGAGGGAGGAGACGGAGAAGGAGAAGGAGACGAAGAAGGTGAGGACAGAGAAGGGGAAGGAGACGAAGAAGGAGACAGAGAAGGAGGAGATGGAGAAGGAGACGGAGAAGGAGGAGAAGAGGGGTTTTGCTGGAACATTTGGAACCCCCTCTCAAACCGTATGTGGGTACTTCAAAAACATTTTTGATCTGAGTCTTCATCGCCAATCTCCTGGGTTTGTTCCCAAGGATCAATTGATCAGTTTGGACTTTGCAGCATTTCTCTCCTGTTTTCACAAGGTGATTCTGACATCAACATACTTCCTCTGTATCTCTCCTGCTCACCTCTAACTTATTGGGGCATCTTAATAGAGATGAACTCTGTTTTGCAGGTTGAAACTTACAGTCCTTACAGCTTGTGCAATGGTGCTTCCCTGATCTTTAATAGGCTCCCCTCTGCTTTCCCTTCCAAACTGGTGTGGGCGAGATTCAACTGTACTCTTTTCATCAACATTACAGCAGGAGTAACTGCTGTTGTCTGCCCTGGAGCTTAGCAGAAATGTTGCCGGTCAATGCTTCATGGTGAGGTTCAATTGACCTTTCATAACCCCTTGCTTCAACGCCTCCTTTTCCATTTGAACAGATCTTACCACTTCCTCACTCGAAGCCGTGTCAGGAAATGTGGAAAATGCTTTCTTTCATTGGTTTTCAAACTGAAACAATAAAACCAGTTCAGTTCGAGTTAGTTTGTGGAAATGCTTTAGTTGCATGCTGACCAGTCAGCGGAAAGACAAAACATGATTACAATCGAGCCATTTACAGTGTACAGATAAAGGGATAACATTTAGTGCAAGATAAAGCCAGTCAAGTCCAATCAAAGATTGTCTGAGGATCACCAATGAGGTAGGTAGTAGTTCAGGACTACTCTCTGGTTGTGGTAGAATGATTCAGTTGCCTGATAACAGCTGGGAAGATACTTTCCCTGAATCTGGAGGTGTGTGTTTTCATACTTCTATATGTTTTGCCTGATGGGAGATGGGCGAAGAGGGAGTGGCCAGGGTGCAACTCGTCCTTGATTACGCTGCTGGTATTGCCGAGGGAGCGTGAGGTATAAATAGTCAATGAAAGGGAGGTTGTTTTTGTGTGATGGTCCGGGCTGCGTCCACAATTCGCTGCAATTTCTTACGGTCTTGGATGGAGCAGTTCCCAAACCAAGTTGTGATGCACCTAGAGTCATAGAGTGATACAGTGTGGAAACAGCCCCTTCGGCTCAACTTGCCCACACTGGCCAACAATGTCCCAGCTACACTAGTCTCACTTGCCTGCGCTTGGTCCATATCCAGGGCCGTCTTAACGCCTGGGCACGCTGGGTAGTTGCCCGGGGCCCCACGAGCATAGGGAATCTGGTCCTCGATTCCCCTACTCTGGGCATGAGACTCTATGCATCTACCCAATCTATTCCTCTCATGATTTTGTACACCTGATAAAATGCTTTCTATGGCACATCAATAGAAGTCGGTGCGGATTCTATGTTCTTCGCCCCTGTTCCTTGTTCTACATTCTAAAACCATGCTCCCTTGTTCTATATTCATTTATGAGTGAAAACATGGAAACTATCCTGTCATCTCCATACCCCCTGCAACTCAAAAATCTTTCCTGACTCAAATATTCTTCTTCTAAGTTTCAGAGAGTAGAGGTCCAATATTTTGTTTTACTATATTCCTGCCTTGAAAATGAAGAATGGTTTAATTTAATTTTTTTAGGAGATTGGGCCATTAAAAGGTTGTGAGCATGCTGAGTAGTGACATTCTTTAAAGCTCAATTTCTCTGCTGGAATAAATCTTCTGCAACTCACAGTTATAATCGCAGCAATGAGCATTCATGTGAGTTAAAGAGGGCGACGTTTTGGCAGCATTTGTGTAGATTGCAGCAAATTGCAGGAATGGCTTGAGACGAGCCAGAAAAGATGAAAAGTTTGGCTAGTGCAACGGCGCAGCAGGTGATGCTGCTGCCTCATGGCTCCAACACCCCAGGGTTGAGCGCAACCTGGATGAAGAACGGTCTCGTCTCCAAACGTCACCTATTCTGTTTCTCCATTACTGCAATTAAGCATGCAGTACTTTCCATTACTTATTTTCCGTTACTGAAAGTAATCATGCAGGTACAGCAGGCAGTGAAGAAAGCGAATGGCATGTTGGCCTTCATAACGAGAGGAGTTGAGTATAGGAGCAAAGAGGTCCTTCTGCAGTTGTACAGGGCCCTGGTGAGACCACACCTGGAGTATTGTGTGCAGATTTGGTCTCCGAATTTGAGGAAGAACATTCTTGCTATTGAGGGAGTGCAGCGTAGGTTCACAAGGTTATTTCCTGGGATGGCGGGAGTGTCATATGCTGAGAGAATGGAGCAGCTGGGCTTGTATATTCTGGAATTTAGAACGATGAGAGGGATCTTATTGAAACATATAAGATTATTAAGGCTTTGGACACGCTAGACGCAGGAAACATGTTCCCGATGTTGAGGGAGTCCAGAGCCAGAGGCCACAGTTTAAGATTAAGGGGTAAGCCATTTAGAACGGAGATGAGGAAAAACTTTTTCACACAGAGGGTTGTGAATCTGTGGAATTCTCTGCCTCCCTTATGCTTTCAAGAGAGAGTTGGATACTCTTAAAGATTGCGGAGTCAAGGGATATGGGGAAAAGGCAGGAACGGGGTACTGAGTGTTGTTGATCAGCCATGATCACAATGAATGGCGGTGCTTGCTTGATGGGCCGAATGGCCTACTCCAGCACCTATTGTCTATTGTCCAGAGATGCTGCCTGACCCGCTGAGTTGCTCCAGCATTTTGTGTCTATCTTCAATCTCCTGTGCCTCAGTGCGAACCCATATATTTGAGTACTCCCGTCACTACTCCGATTTCCTCCCCCACCACAAAGATGTGCAGGTTTGCAGATTCATTGGCCTCTGTAATTTGACCCGAGCAGAATTGGTTGATAGAAGAATTAGGGTGATGTTAACATAGTACATAGGACAATACAGCACAGTTACAGCCTCTTCGGTACACAATGTCCGTGCCAAACATGATGTGTAGGAAGAAACTGCAGATGCTGGTTTAAACCGATATTGACACAAAAAGCTGGAGTAACTCAATGGGACAGGCAGCTTCTCTTGAGATAAGGAATGGGTGATGTTTGGGGTTTAGACCCTTCTTCAGACTGAGAGTCAGGGGAGAGGGAGACACAGAGATATTGAAGGATAAAGTGTGACATGGAGAGATCAAAGGGGAAGAAGGTCAAGGAAAATGTAGAATAGATCATTGTTAGTAGGGGAAATTGACAACAAGTAAGTAAGTAAGTAAGTTTTATTTATATAGCACGTTTTAAATCAACTCTCGTTGAAACCAAAGTGCTTTACATAAAATAAATAATAAGTTTCCGTACAACCATAGAAAAAGATTTAAAAAGAAAAATTGACACAACACATTATAGAGTTCAACACAAACGTCCCCCCACAACAGAATCAAGATTTTCCACTGTGGGGAAAGGCACCAGAAAGTTTAGTCCTCTTCCTCTGTGACCACCCGAGGTCGGGGCCCATTTGTGGCCTCCGCAGCCAGTCCGATGTTTTCAGGCCCTCTTGCCGTGAAGCTGGAACTCCGGCGTTGGGTGGACATTCCTCAGCGGCTTGGAAAGTCTGGAGCGCTGCCTCCTCCCCGGAGACCGCAGCACCCAAAGTCCTCAGGCCGCGCCGGTTGGAGATCCGAGCCCGGCGATCTCGATCCCAGGCTCAGCGGTGTTCTAAATCCAGCGCCGCCCGCGGCTGAACGCTCCGCAGACCGCAGCTCCTCGACGTTGGAGTCGGCGGTCACAGCACTCCAGAGCTTACCGCACGGCGACCCGGTAAGGCATCGCCCGCTCCATGATGGTAACCCAGCGCTGTGCCGCCGCTGAAGCTGCAGTCCCGGCTGGTCCCGACAGGAAACACCGCTCCAGTCCGATGGTAGGCAACGAGGAAGGGGCGAAGAAACATCTTGGAGGGAAGCTGCCTCTCTGACCAGGTAGGGGACTAGGAAATAAAGTTTCCCCCTTCCCCTCCGCCACCCACCACATAAAAGACCTCCAACTAACATTTGTTTTTTAACAGGACTAAAAAATAAAATAAAAAAGGGTGAAAGGGCGGACTGCAGGCAGAGCAGCCATACACAATGGCGCCCTACTCCTGCACATCCGCCATCAAGGTGTCTGTCTGTCTGTCTGTCTGTCTGTCTGTCTGTCTGTTCGTCCGTCCGTCCATCCGTCCGTCTGTCTGTCTATCTATCTATCTATCTATCTATCTATCTATCTCTAAAACTCTCATCTAGTCCTCTTCCGGTTTGCGTTGTTTTTAAATTTGCACAAAAACGGTACCCAATAGCGCTACAAATTTTGACACCTTACTCACCGTTCTCATGTGCTCCAAGCGCACCAAATTTTGTTCCGATTGGTGGAATATTACAAAAGTTATGAAGGTTTTTAAATCGTAAGAGCAGCAGATTGGCCTTCTCACCTGTCGGTCGCCGAGGACAGCAATGCCCCTTCCGGCACCCGCTGTCAATCACCAAGGCGAGGAGAATAAAGCCCCGGAGGCCAGGTTGAGTCCGTGCGTCCAGAAGCCATCCAGAAGGTCCCGAGCAGCTCCCCAGAAGCCGTCCACAAGCCGTCCCTAAGGCGTCCCCCCAGTCCATCAGTCCAGAGACGGTGCTGAGTGGGGGAGTGTGGAGCGGCCCGGAGCCTGGCCGACTGCAAGTGACGATTGAGTGTGGGGGGGGGGTTGAGGGAGTCGGGCGCTGGCGAGGCACACCATCCCCACCCACACACCCCACATGCCACACCCCCCTCCCCTCGCACACCCCGGCGAGGCAGGCCAAGGCAGCGCTACCCCCCAACCCCACCGGCCCCAACAACCCCAGCCTGAAGCCATCCTCATCCCCCGGCTATAGGGCGCTCCCTCCCTCCCCCCCTCCTCCGGATGCAGGATGCTCGATTCCCCCCCACCACCGGCTCCGAAAGCCCCCTCATTCTGAAGCCGTCCCCTTCCCCCATCTGCAGGACGCTCGCCCCCCCACCCCACCGGCATCCAACAGCCCTCTGCCTGAAGCCGTCCCCTTCCCCAGTTACAGGACGCCCCTGCTGGACCGCGTTGGCCTCTGCCAGAAGCCGTCCCCCTCCCCCGGCTACAGGATGCTCCCGCCGGTCCCTGCCGGAAGCCCATCCCCAACTACAGGATGCATTCCCCCCCTCCCCCCCACCGGCCCCCAGCCTAAGGTGTACCGTCGCCAGCTGCAGGATGCACCCCACCTGTCCTCGTCTGAAGTCGGTGGGGAGCGGCAATGGTAGGCCATGGCAGCGGTAGGCAGTGGCTGGCCACGACATCGTAGGCCATGGCAGCGGTACGACACAGCAGCGATACGACATGGGAGCGATACGACATGTCAGGGGTAGGCATCGTTAGGCCACGGCAGCGGGCCCCACCCCTCACCGGCTTCACGACGTTCCCCACCAGAAGCCATCACCAGCTGCAGTCCATTCGACCCACAACACCCGTACCTATAAAACTCAATTTGGCCCACAGTGTCCTACTAGCCCTCTGGAAACAAGTCCCTCCAGCCCACAACACCTGTAATAGCCCAAAAAGTGCATTCGGCCCATAATGTCCATACTAACCCTCTGGAAAACAGTCCAGACCACAACACCCGTACTAGCCCTCCTGGATGCCCCCCCCCCCACCGCCCACCTCCTCCCTCCCCCAGCTGCAGGACAGTCTCTTCTCACCAGCTCCCAACAGACCCCCCCCTGCAGCCGTCCACCTCCACTGGTTGCAGGACGCTCCCCCCCATCCTACCGGCACCTGAAGCCATCCCCATGCCCCGGCTGCAAGATGGTCTCCCTACCCCCACTGGCCCCCGACAGCCCCCGCCTGAAGCCGGCACCCTCCTCCAGCTGCAGGACACTTCCCCCCCCCCCCCCCACAACAGCCCCCGACTGAAGCCATCACCCTCCTCCGGCTGTTGGCCGCTTCCCCCCGGCCTCTGACAGCACCCTCTTGAAGCCGTACCCCTCCTCTGCTGCAGGTCGCTCCTCCCCCACAGGCCCCCGCCTGAAGCCGTCCCGTCCCCAGCTGCAGAATGCTCCCCACCGGTCCCCACCTGAAGCCGGTGGGGAGCGCCAGTGGTAGGCCATGACAGCGATAGGCAGGGTTAGGCCACGGCAGTGGTGCGCCACATCCTGCAGCTCGGGACAGGGACGGTTAGGGGGGCAGTTAGGGGCTATGGGTGAGTGGTGGAATATTGCGTTTGGTAAACGAGTTACGTTGGGTGTACGGGTGAGTGGTAGAATATTGC
Source organism: Malacoraja senta (assembly GCA_038087875.1). Taxonomy (NCBI): domain Eukaryota; kingdom Metazoa; phylum Chordata; class Chondrichthyes; order Rajiformes; family Rajidae; genus Malacoraja; species Malacoraja senta. Next base: position 388,893,689 of record CM075977.1, read on the forward strand.
GTTGGGGAATTGGTTGTGTTGGGGACCAGACCTCCGTGTGACTGGGAACCAATGGTCCCAGTCACCGACCCAGCCCAGCCCAGTGTGGGAGACCCATCCATGAGATGTCGCCGTTGTGGCCAAACGGAAAGCGGAGACTCTGATCCCAGCGGAGGAAAACGACCAACGACCACTGTGAGTCCCCATTGCACCGCCAATTCCAGGCACTACCACCCTGGTCCCCTTCGGTAGCTCCTCCCCCCCGATGGCCGCTCTCCCCATGGCTCCGTGATGCCCCCTCTCCCCCACCCCCACAACACCCCTGCCCCCACAATCCCCTGCCCTCACAACACCACGCCCCACAATCCCCCCCGCCACCACAACCCCCCCGTCCCCACAACCCCCACAACCCCACTTGCCCCCACAACCCCCTTCACCCCCACAACCCCCTTCACCCCCACAAACCCTCCACCCCCACCCCCTCCCTGCCCACCCCATCCCTGCCCACACACACCCCACACAGACGCTCCCCCACACCCCCCCACATCCCTCCTACCCTCTCCCACACCCCGCCCGCCCTTATACACACCTACCCCAACCTCAGCCCCCCCTCCCCCACACCCCCTCCCTCACACCCCCCTCCTCCACACCCTCGCTCCCCCAACACCACCCTCCCCCCTCCTACACCTTCCCATCCACCCCTCCCCCTCAGGTGCAGGAGGAGGCCATTTGGCCCTTCGAGCCAGCACCACCATTCATTGTGATCATGGCTGATCGTCCCCAATCAATAACCCTTGCCTGCCTTCTCCCCATTGCCCTTGATTCCACTAGCCCCTAGAGCTCTATCTAACTCTCTCTTAAATCCATCCAGTGATTTGGCCACCACTGCCCTCTGTGGCAGGGAATTCCACAAATTCACAACTCTCTGGGTGAAAAAGTTTTTTCCTACCTCAGTCTTAAATGGTCTCCCCTTTATTCTAAGGAGAGATAGATCAGCCATGATTGAATGGCGGCGTAGACTTGATGGGCCGAATGGCCTAATTCGACACCAATCACTTATGACCTTTTGACCTTTGATGGTCTTACTAATCAAGAACCTACCAATCTGTGCTTTAATAAAACCCATTGCCTTGGCCTCCATAACCGACAGTGGCAGCACCCACATCACTTTGTACCTCCGATTTCTGCATCCTCGCTCCATTTAGAAAGTAGTCTATGCCTTAATTCCCCCTACCAAAGTGCATTCCATTTGCCACTTTGCCCACTATCCCAACCTGGCATATGGGAGAGTGAAGGAGCAGGTTACAGTGTAATAATTATGGGATTGATGGAATTGCACCAAATGCTAGCATTGTTTCAATGGGCCAAATGGCCTTTTTCAATGCCAAATTTGAAAATTAGGAAATCGTTTATACAATTTGTACTAAGTAAATTTACTTAGACTACAAATGGTTATACTGTTCATAAGCACCATGTTATAGACACAAAGTGCTGTAGTAACTTACCGGGTTAGGCAGAAAAAGGAGAAAAACCCAGAGGTTTAGCTGCTTATTTTAGCTCAGTTTAGTTTAGAGATACATTGCAGAAACAGGCCATTTGGCCCACTGTGTCTAAGCTGGTCAGCGATCCCCGCACAGTAACACACTGGAGAAAAAGGATGCGTAACGTTTTGGGTTGAGACCCTTCTGCAGACTGAGACTTCAGATAGAAGAAGGGTCACGACCCGGAACGTCACCCATTCCTTCTCTCCCGAGATGCTGCCTGTCCCGCTGAGGTACTCCAACATTTTGTGTCTACCTTTGATTTAAACCAGCATCCGCAGTTCTTTCCTACACATGAATAGGTGACATTTTGGTCTGAAGAAGGGTCTCAAACCGAAACGTCGCCCATTCCTTCTCTCCAGAGATGCTGCCTGACCCGCTGAGTTACTCCAGCATTTGTGTCACCTATTCATGTTCTCCAGAGATACTGCCTGACCCACTGAGTTACTCCATCACTGTGTCTGTCTTTGGTATTACCAGCATGTGCAGTTCCTAGTTTGTACATGAACATCATATTTCTGGCCCGAATGGTCTCCTTCTAATCCGCATCTTTTTGAAACCTTTATAAATTATTTTTTTAAATAAAGTTTGAAAGGTACATGAACATAGAAACATAGAAAACAGGTGCAGGAATAGGCCACTCTTCATTCAAGCCAGCACCGCCATTCAATATAATCACGGCTGATCATCCACAATCAGTTCCCTGTTCCTGCTTTCTCCCTATATCACTTGATTCCATTAGCCCTAAGAGCTAAATCTAACACTCTCTTGAATACATCGGAATATGTCGGAATGTGTCGTCTCCGATTCCCTGTCTTGATTGTGTCTTTGCAAAAGTTGATCTTTGTTTTGCCTTCAAGAGTAAAGCCGCGGAGTTGTGAAATTGGGGACAATGATATGAATTATGAATTGTTCTGAAGGAAAGAATAGGCCAGAACAAGCTGCCCGAGGAGGTAGTTGAGGCTGGGACTATCCCATTGTTTGAGATACACGGATAGGACAGGTTTGGAGGGATATGGACCAAGCGCAGGCAATTGGGATTAGTGTAGCTGGGACATTGTTGTTTGTTTCATCAATAGCTTTTCTAATTTACCCATAGATATTTGATTAACTGCATTGACAGGGTAGTTCTTCTGGCTCCTGTTTTCATTGTACCTTCTCAAGGAGCCATATATAACCCATCCAAGTCGGGTTTTCATAGCATACGTTCCATCACCTTGGCTCCACCCCCACAACCCCTCCACCCCACCCCCTCCCTGCCCACCCCATCCCTGCCCACACACACCCCACACAGATGCTCCCCCACACCTCCCCCCACATCCCTCCTACCCCCTCCCACACCCCGTCCGCCCGTATACACACCTACCCCAACCTCAGCCCCCCCTCCCCCACACCCCCCTCCCTCACACCCCCCTCCTCCACACCCTCGCTCCCCCAACACCACCCTCCCCCCTCCTACACCTTCCCATCCACCCCACCCCCTCAGGTGCAGGAGGAGGCCATTCAGCCCTTCGAGCCAGCACCGCCATTCATTGTGATCATGGCTGATCGTCCCCAATCAATAACCCTTGCCTGCCTTCTCCCCATTGCCCTTGATTCCACTAGCCCCTAGAGCTCTATCTAACTCTCTCTTAAATCCATCCAGTGATTTGGCCTCCACTGCCCTCTGTGGCAGGGAATTCCACAAATTCACAACTCTCTGGGTGAAAAAGTTTTTTCTCACCTCAGTCTTAAATGGTCTCCCCTTTATTCTAAGGAGAGATAGATCAGCCATGATTGAATGGCGGCGTAGACTTGATGGGCCGAATGGCCTAATTCGACTCCAATCACTTATGACCTTTTGACCTTTGATGGTCTTACTAATCAAGAACCTACCAATCTGTGCTTTAATAAAACCCATTGTCTTGGCCTCCATAACCGACAGTGGCAGCACCCACATCACTTTGTACCTCCGATTTCTGCATCCTCGCTCCATTTAGAAAGTAGTCTATGCCTTAATTCCCCCTACCAAAGTGCATTCCATTTGCCACTTTGCCCACTATCCCAACCTGGCATATGGGAGAGTGAAGGAGCAGGTTACAGTGTAATAATTATGGGATTGATGGAATTGCACCAAATGCTAGCATTGTTTCAATGGGCCAAATGGCCTTTTTCAATGCTAAATTAGAAAATTAGGAAGTCGTCTATACAATTTGTACTAAGTAACTTTACTTAGACTACAAATGGTTATACTGTTCATAAGCACCATGTTATAGACACAAAGTGCTGGAGTAACTTACCGGGTTAGGCAGAAAAAGGAGAAAAGCCCAGAGGTTTAGCTGCTTATTTTAGCTCAGTTTAGTTTAGAGATACATTGCGGAAACAGGCCATTTGGCCCACCGCGTCTAAGCTGGTCAGCGATCCCCGCACAGTAACACACTGGAGAAAAAGGATGCGTAACGTTTTGGGTTGAGACCCTTCTGCAGACTGAGACTTCAGATAGAAGAAGGGTCACGACCCGGAACGTCACCCATTCCTTCTCTCCCGAGATGCTGCCTGTCCCGCTGAGGTACTCCAACATTTTGTGTCTACCTTTGATTTAAACCAGCATCTGCAGTTCTTTCCTACGCATGAATAGGTGACATTTTGGTCTGAAGAAGGGTCTCAAACCGAAACGTCGCCCATTCCTTCTCTCCAGAGATGCTGCCTGACCCGCTGAGTTACTCCAGCATTTGTGTCACCTATTCATATTCTCCAGAGATACTGCCTGACCCACTGAGTTACTCGATCACTGTGTCTGTCTTTGGTATTACCAGCATGTGCAGTTCCTAGTTTGTACATGAACACCATATTTCTGGCCCGAATGGTCTCCTTCTAATCCGCATCTTTTTAAAACCTTTATAAATCACTTTTTTAAATAAAGTTTGAAAGTGCATGAACATAGAAACATAGAAAACAGGTGCAGGAGTAGGCCACTCTTCATTCAAGCCAGCACCGCCATTCAATATAATCATGGCTGATCATCCACAATCAGTTCCCTGTTCCTGCTTTCTCCCTATATCACTTGATTCCATTAGCCCTAAGAGCTAAATCTAACACTCTCTTGAATACATCGGAATATGTCGGAATGTGTCGTCTCCGATTCCCTGTCTTGATTGTGTCTTTGCAAAAGTTGATCTTTGTTTTGCCTTCAAGAGTAAAGCCGCGGAGTTGTGAAATTGGGGACAATGATATGAATTATGAATTGTTCTGAAGGAAAGAATAGGCCAGAACAAGCTGCCCGAGGAGGTAGTTGAGGCTGGGACTATCCGATTGTTTGAGATACACGGATAGGACAGGTTTGGAGGGATATGGACCAAGCGCAGGCAATTGGGATTAGTGTAGCTGGGACATTGTTGTTTGTTTCATCAATAGCTTTTCTAATTTACCCATAGATATTTGATTAACTGCATTGACAGGGTAGTTCTTCTGGCTCCTGTTTTCATTGTACCTTCTCAAGGAGCCATATATAACCCATCCAAGTCGGGTTTTCATAGCATACGTTCCATCACCTTGGCTCCTCAATGCCTTCAAAGCATTCGTTCTGATAAGTAGGTCAATATCGGAATTTATTTTAGATATTTTGACATCCTTCAAGTAAGGCCATTGTCTCTAGTCTTCATGTCTGGGTATATTTTGATGACCAACAGGCATGGTTTCATGTGTAAACACTTCAGATATTGGTATAAAATTATCTTCATCCAGACTGGATATCTCCATACTTGCAATGTAATGACTAATGCACTCTTTATCTTCATTCATGGTATGCAATCGAATCTTAGTCTCTTCTCCTGTGTTCAGCCTTCTCGTCAGGTTTTCTGTGCAAAATGTAGCCGAACTTCCGTGATCCAAAAATGCATATGTTTGCAGCACTGCATTTGCCTTGCTATTCCTTACCTGTACTGGTAAGATAGAGAAGATACAGGCTTCCACCTGGGCCCCAATATGAGCAATTACTTGAGGTGAGGTGACAGCATCACTAGTAGCTGGCTTCTCCTTCTCCTCTATTTGCTCTGGTAGCTTTTCTTCTATTTGTTCCGGTGGCTTCTTTACAGTGTGAAGTGCTTCAGGATGATTTTGCTTGCACTTATCACAAATTATAGGACTCCTACAGTCTCTCACCATGTGTCCTTTCTTCAAACATCCAAAACAGATTCCCTTCTCTTTCAAGAAATCCACCTTTTCTTTATATTATTTCTTCTTGAATCTTCGACACCATCTGATGGTGTGACCAACTTCATCACATAACAAACAAAATCCTCTTTGCTTGATAGTAGATACATCTCCTTTCATTCCACCTGTCGTTTCCACAGATATTATAGTGGTAGCAAAACTGCCTCTTAGGTCCTGATCTTTCTTCAGTTTTCGTAAAGGTCGAACCTTTGTTAGTTGCAATTGGTTTATGATCTTCAATACTCCCGTGGTGTGGCTCTAACATGTACTATACTTGCTTTCCCAAGAAATCTGCCAGGTCTGGTAGCATGGCTACTCGCTTCTTCTTATCCAATAATCGGCTTTATCTCTCCACTTTTCTTCATCGTCTTGTGGGCAGCTTTCTAATGATGGCTCTAGTATTACTAACAAGATTCATTTCTTCCATGTGGCCAAGATTTTTCATCAAGCTGCAACAACTTCTAAGAAATATTGCATCATTTCTCAATGCATCCACATCTTCTGGCTTGATATCTTTCCAAGCATGGGCCTTCTCCATGTATGCGTTAGCAATCCTGTTCATTACCAAAATGTTCTTTAAGTAACCTTCTTGCCTCTTGATAGCCTTGTCTGTGAGGCTCATTGTGACAACTTTCTACAAGTACCTTAGCACTTCCGCTTGTGTAATGCACCAGAAATCGTAAGCGCTCTTTTTCATCCGTAATTTTAGTTTCTCATACTTCGTCTAATGCCCTTTATAAAAGCTTCATACTGCAAAGGATCTCCATCATAGGTAGGAATTTCTACTGGTGGTAGAGTGAAAGAGAGATTTTGTCGAGCTATGATCTGGTTAAATTCAGCTTGCCTATTCGCCAATGCAAATAATCCATCCTGATAACCTTGGCTTGGCGCCAACAGGCCTCTGTGGCATACTGGCTTGCTCAAGCCTGTATATCAGACCTCGGAAAAGCGGACTCAGCTGCAGGTTTGTCCCGAGCCTCTCCAGTAGCCCGATAAGTAGTTTGTTTCTGTCTAGCACCCATTTGCTGAGATGATGTTTTACCGGCCCTATATTGCCCCAATGAGTGCTCAAAGCCGTGAAATCCGGTGGTCCTCGGTTGTGGAATTGATACAACTGCTGACTCACTTTGAGCAGTTTTACCTCTCAAACCAGAGTTCATCGCATCAGATGCTTTAGAACCACATCTTGAACCTTCACTTTCCAATATCTCCTTCTTTGATTTGACCACCGCCATCTTTGTATCTAGTTCCAGCTGTTCTTTTTGTCACCTCATATCTTCTTCTTGTCGCCTCACCTGCTCCTTTTGTCACCTCATCTCTTCTTTCATCTGTTTTTCTTCATGCTCAACCTCATGTTTCTTCTTCAAGGCATCCATTTCTATTGAGAGAGTGGCTAGATCAGCTTCAACTCCCAATCAAGCAGAAGCCCTTGATGCCGAACTGGCTATAGAACCAGATTTATGTCTTGATCTTCGTGTAGATACGTTCGAGATACTATCTCGCGGTGTAATCTCATCTTTCATTCCACCACCTTTTTTTCAATGCATCTCCTTCTTTGACACATGGTCAACTTCAGCTAACCATGTGCTGGCATCTTCCATGAAATCATTGCATAGCTTCACCCTTGCTTCCCACCACTAGTTGTGTCTTTCGCGTTCTTCCCGAGGGAGCTGTGAACACAGCAGTACATTTTGTTTCTCTCCAACCTCATGGCAGAGGTTGAATAGTTGGTTCAGATTAGATTCCACTCTCTTCGCATTTTTATCTGATTCCATTAGTTTCTTCTGTTTCTCAATTGATTTGGTAACCTGTGTCCATAACTCGTGTCTCTCTCTCGGGTTTCTTTCAGGTAGGCAGCATGGGCCTTATCTGCATCTTCAGATACTTTAGACCAGTTCTGCCACCTTGTGGTTCCTCTGACTCGCCTGTTCTTTCTTGCTCCATGTATTAAATTGATCTTGGCGGATTGCCAAATCTTTAAATTGGATGAACAAGGACTTCTTCAATTTGCTTTAGTCATGTTGATAAACATCAGAGCAGAATATTCAAAAACATTAGATAAGAAAATATAACAAATTGGATTTTCAGACAACATCCATAATATCTTCAAAGTTAATAATGACGTTAGTTCAAAAGGAATGTGTCTTCTCTTGACTTCAAAACAACTAAAGGTCGGACATCTGGATTTCTCCAGACTGAGTGAAAAACAAGCTTGTTGGCTATCTTCCAAGCTAGCAGAACTAGCTTTCAGATCCCCAACACAGAAGTCATTCAAATTAAAGCTTCCCAGCTTTATAATTCAAAAGTATAATAGTCGGCTCTACTCACGATTCCGTGATAATGTCTTCAATCTTCTAATGTCGTGTCGCTGTCGATAAACCTCTAAGCTAATCTCTGGCCAAGATCTATTGTCTTCAGTTCCTCTTCTTGAACCGGTGTTCTGGCTGAACCTCTCCCGAGATCCTGGCCTTATCTTCCGTCCCTCTTCTTTGGGATGCAGCTCTCACCTCCTGACCGAGGTAACTTTTGACTCGATGTAGTGGCAGATTATTATATCGTTCAAGAGAATGCTCCATTATCTCTCTAGCCACTCTGGAGAAAACATGGTATTAGGAGAATGTCGTTTCTTAACGCATGTGAGCTCTCCACGTCCTTCAAGCTCAAAGCTTCTCAAAGGATAAATCTTCATAACACAGCCTTTTGATTGATATTTTCTTTATTGTTGAAGAAAATCAGTCTGATATTTATCCGATCTTCTTTTATTCGTACGTTTTAAACTTCGTCAAACTTCAGCTTATCGCTTAGAAACGTTAGAAAACTAGTCATGGTCACAAGCTAAACTCTCGGCCATGCTCCTCCGAACTAAACCAACTAGCTAACAGCTTCTGTGCAAGAAGCCCAGCAGCAAACACGCCACTGACTACGTAATAAATCCCACCCACATAATTACGGGCAGACTAAAATTTGAAGGCAAATGCCATAATTACTGAAACACAAAATAAAGACAAATGGCCACTACACAGGTGACTTCGAGTTGGGACTCTTAGTCGGCATGGATTTGGTGGGTTGAAGGGCTTAGTTTAGTTTAGATTAGTTTAGGGATAAAGCATGGAAACAGGCCCTGCGGCCCACCGAGTCCAAGCCGACCAGCAATCTCTCGTACACTAGTTCTATCTTGTACACTAGGGACAATTTAAGAAGCCAATTAACCTACAAAGCTGTATGTCTTTGTAATGTGGGAAGAAACCAGAGCACCTGGAGAAAATGCATGCGGTCACAGGGAAAACGTACAAACTCCGTACAGGAAAGCACCTGTGGTCAGGATCCAACCCGGGAATCTGGCGCTATAAGGCAGTAACTCTAAAGCTGCTCTTTAAAATAAAAATAAAATGAAAACGAAAAAAATGAAAAATGAAAAATGAAAACATCATTCATTCCAGGCATGTCAATTCTTATTCGGGCAACGTAACCTTTCTGTTCCCCTGCCCCTTCTGTTGCATCTGTAACCAGGGCCTGACCATCTGATAAAATTAGTCATAAATGATCCCTGGGTCACACAGGGGTTTGTGTTCTTACTATCTGTGCTCATCAGTCTGCACTTGCCTTGGCTGAATCTCCTTACCATTTAGCAAAGCATATTTTACTCTCTGAATCTTGAATGAGTTTCTTCATGTGAATGCCAAGCTTGTTGGCAGCTGCCATGAAGCATTTGCACTCGAGCAGTTGAACACTCCTTCTGTCTTTCATGTCGAGGGGAAAGCCTCAGGGTGAGGCCTTGAGGGAAAGGCCAGCTCACACGTTCATGTTCATAAGTTCCAGGAGCACAATCAGGCCATTCGGCCCATTCGTCCCATCGGTTTCTTGCTTAGTAGGCGTGTCAAGGGTTATGGGGAGAAGGCAGGAGAATGAGGTTAGGAGTGATAGATCAGCCATGATTGAATGGTAGAATCATAGACAGATACCAGCGAAGAGTGGCACCGTGGTGCAGTGGTAGAGATGCTGCCTTACAGAGCTAGAGACCCGAGTTCGATCCTGACTATGGTGCTGTGTGTACGGAGTTGTACGTTCTCCCCGTCACCACCTGGGTTTCCCCCGGATTCCTCACACACTCGTGCTGTTTTGTTTGGTGATTGGCTTCTGTAAATTCTCTCTGGTGTGTAGGATAGAACTAGTGTACAGGTGATCGCTGGTCGGCGCAAGCTCTGTGGGCCGAAGTGCCTAGTTCCATGCTGTATCTCTACACTAATCTATACAGAATGGAAACAGGCCCTTCAGCCCACCGAGTCCATGTTGCCCTTCAACCTCTCCTTCGCAGTAACTCACATTGATTATTTTATTTTATTCGTAGATTCATAAATTCATTGAATATTGCAGAGAAAAAGGCCCAAATTGGACATCTATTGCAGAAAAATAGGTCCAAATTGTCCATCTATTGTGGAGAAACAGGGCCACTAAATTGTCCATCTACACCCATCCCATCTGCCTGCATTTGGCCCAGGTCCATTTCAATCTTTACTTTTGATATCCTGTCAAAATGTCCTTTAATTGTTTTTAATCATACCTACCTCTATAGCCTCTTCCAGCAACTTGTGCCAGGCCCCCACTACCTTCTGTACCACCATATTATTCCCATCACATTCCCATCAACTCCTGCCGGATTCAATCACTCTTCTGCACACCAGCAGCAATGTATTAACCTACTGACCTGAATGCTTTTAGAAACATAGAAACATAGAAAATAGGTGCAGGAGTAGGCCATTCGGCCCTTCGAGCCTGCACCGCCATTCAATATGATCATGGCTGATCATCTAACTCAGTATCCTGTACCTGCTTTCTCTCCATACCCCCTGATCCCTTTAGCCACAAGGGCCACATCTAACTTCCTCTTAAATATAGCCAATGAACTGGCCTCAACTACATTCTGTGGCAGAGAATTCCAGAGATTCACCACTCTCTGTGTAAAAAATGTTATTTTCATCTCAGTCCTAAAAGATTTCCCCTTTATCCTTAAACTGTGACCCCTTGTTCTGGACTCCCCCAACATCGGGAACAATCTTCCTGCATCTAGCCTGTCCAACCCCTTAAGAATTTTGTACGTTTCTATAAGATCCCGCCTCAATCTTCTAAATTCCAGCGAGTACAAGCCGAGTCTATCCAGTCTTTCCTCATATGAAAGTCTTGACATCCCAGGAATCAGTCTGGTGAACCTTCTCTGTACTCCCTCTATGGCAAGAATGTCCTTCGTCAGATTAGGCGACCAAAACTGGACGCAATACTCCAGGTGTGGTCTCACCAAGACCCTGTACAACTGCAGTAGAACCTCCCTGCTCCTATACTCAAATCCTTTTGCTATGAATGCTAACATACCATTCGCTTTCTTCACTGCCTGCTGCACCTGCATGCTCACTTTCAATGACTGGTGTACCATGACACCCAGGTCTCGTTGCATCTCCCCTTTTCCTAATCGGCCACCATTCAGGTAATAGTCTACTTTCCTGTTTTTGCTACCAAAGTGGATAAACACATTTATCCACATTATACTGCATCTGCCATGCATTTGCCCACTCACCCAGCCTATGCAAGTCATCTTGCAGCCTCCTAGCACCCTCCTCACAGCTAACACTGCCCCCCAGCTTCGTGTCATCCGCAAACTTGGAGATGTTGCATTCAATTCCCTCATCCAAATCATTAATATATATTGTAAATAGCTGGGGTCCCAGCTCTGAGCCTTGCGGTACCCCACTAGTCACTGCCTGCCATTCTGAAAAGGACCCGTTTTGGAATGTGAAAGGAAACCAAAGCTTTAGTTTAGTTTAGTTTAGCTTAGTTTAGTTCAGAGATATATCGTGGAAACAGGCCCGTCAGCCCACCAAATCCACGCCGACCAACAATCACCCTTACACTAATTCTACGTTATCCCACTTTATCTACGTTATCCTACACACTAGGGGCAATTTACAGAAGCTGCTTAACCATAAAAACCTGTACGTCTTTGGAATATGGGAAGAAACCGGAGAACCCGGAGAAAACCCTTGAGGTCACGGAGAGAATGTACAAACTCCGTTAAGACAGCACCCGTAGTCAGGATCAAACCCGGGTCTATGGTGCTGTAATGCAGCAACGCTACCGCTGCGCCACCGTGCCACGCCCAGTGGAAGCACATGCGAGGGAGAACATGGAAATTTCAACACAGACAGTACCCACAGTTCGGATTACCTAGATGGGCCGAATGGACTAATTCTGCTCCTATAACTTATGATTGAACATGGACTTCTGTGACTGAGAGGCAACAGTTCCACCAGCTGCATCACGGTTCTATCTTGGCTCGCTCTGTGAATATTTGGATGTTAAATTGCAAATTAGTTTGAGTTTAATACAGGCAATAGACAATAGGTGCAGGAGTAGGCTATTCGGCCCTTCTAGCCAGCACCACCATTCACTGTGACCATGGCTGTTCATCCACAATCAGTACCCTGTTCCTGTCTTCTCCCCATATCCCTTGACTCCCTATCTTTAAGAGCTCTATCTCTCTTGAAAGCATCCAGAGAATCGGCCTCCACTCCCTTCTGAGACAGAAAATTCCACAGATTCACAACTCTCTTGCTTTCAGACTCCTTCGATTTACACCAGCTATTTCATTTCAACAGCTACATCATTTCTCCAGGCACTTGGCTACTTGCTTACAATTATGAATATAGCCAACTGGCTTAGTAAATGTGCCCATCACTCTGGAGGCTATGCTTGAATATAACAACAGGACAAACATCTCTGTCCTGGGCCTCCTCCACAGTCAGTATAAGGTCCAACGCAAATTGGAGGAACAGCATCTCATATTTCACTTGGGCAGCTTACTACTCAGCGGTATGAATATTGATTTAGCTAACATCAAGTAACCCTTGCTTTCCCTCTCTCTCCGTTCCTCTCCCATCCTAGTTCTCCGACTAGTTCCACTGTCCTCCTGATTAAATATTACTGATAGCATGCCTCGTTGTCAACTTACCCTCAGCTAACAATGTGCCATTCTACATTTCCTTGATCATCGTTCCCTTTGATATTGTGTTTTCACACTTTACCCTTCCAAATCTCAATGTCTCCCTCTCCCCTGACTTTCAGTCTGAAGAAGGTTCTCAACCCGAAACGTCACCAATTCTTTCTCTCCAGAGATGCTGCCTGTCCCGCTGAGTTACCACAGCATTTTGTGTCTATCTTTGGTGTAAACCAGCATCTGCAGTTCCTTCCTAAATATCTTCAGCCTTGTTCTGTCTATGCTGGCTGCAAACAGTATTCTAAGTGAAAAGATTTTCAGAAAAGATTTACTTGAATAATTCCAGGGATGAGTGATTTCAGCTGCAAGGTTAAGATGCAACTAAAAAAAAAGGTTGAAAGGAGATCTGATCGAAGTGCAACTGGTTAAGAAGGGGAAAATAGAGCGAAGCTGGTTCCATTAGTGATGGTTCAAAGAACAGAAGGGACACATTTAAATTGGAGTGCGTAAGCTAGAGGGGGGATGTGAGTAAACATGTTTTAGACAGAGAGTGCCAGGGATATGGAACTCACTGCCTCTAAGGGTGGTATTTAGTTTTTTTTTTCTAGTTTAGTTTATTATTGTTATGTGTACCGAGGTATAGTGAAAAGCTTTTGATGTGTGTTTTCCAGTCAGCAGAAAGACAATATGTGATTACAATCGAGCCATTTACAGTTTCCAGATGCATGATAAGGGAATAACGTATAGTAGGTATGTTACAAAACTTACCTTCAGCGGCGCTGCAGTTCTGTCACTGTCGGTATGCGCGACTTTAGCGTCTTTGAGAGGCGGGCGGGTTTAAAATGCGGTATTTCTCCAGACTATTCAAATCGATTTTGAAAAGGCTGTTTGGAAGCTGAAGAAAAATCGCTTCGACATCGGTTTTATTAAATTTATTTTAAACTGGACTGGATAATTTCATAACAGGAGTAAATTAAAAAGCATCTCCTAAAGCCGTCAAAGCCGACAACGGGGACGGATTTCACGCACGGGACAGGTAAAAAAACGCCGTTTATTTTTTCATATAAACTAGCTTCTTAGGATGCCTTTAATAAAAATTTCAATTTGCGAAAATGTGATTATTTAAATATACCAACCGGCAGTATTTTTCCTGCCGATATGGAGTTTAATTCAGTGCAAATGCAACGTTCCAAACCAGCGCGTTCCACAAAATCCGACTCGCAAGGTGATTTAAATGGCCATTAATTTACAGGAATTAAACACTAAATTCCTTCCATTTGGCCTATAAATTCATGACAATGAGATTTAAAAATCATGTTATATTGTGAATTCTTGTGTGAATGTTATTTGGACACTTAGGCATTTTAAAAGTTAACCTTTTCTTAAGAAATTGATAGATGTTTAGCATCAAGTTCCTGGGGGTGCATATAACGGACACCTTAAACTGGTCCACAAACATTACATCTCTGGCAAAACGGGCACATCAGCGGTTGTACTTCCTCCGCAGGTTGAGAAGTTTACACCTCCACCCTCCCATCCTCGCCACTTTCTACAGAAGCACAATTGAGTCGGTCATGACCGGCTGTATCTCTACGTGGTGCGGCAGCTGTACAGCTGCAGACTGGAAGTGCCTTCAGAGAGTGGTGAGGACAGCGGAAAAAATCATTGGGACTTCTCTTCCTTCCATCATGGACATGGGGTACAAGCGCTGTCTGAGTAGAGCTAAGGGCATTACCAAAGCCCCCACACACCCACAATTTGGACTGTTTATACTGCTTAACTCTGGGAGGAGGTACCGCAGCATGAAGAGCGGGACAACCAGGTTCTGCAACAGCTTCATCCCCCAGGCCATAAGATTATTGAACAATCAATTAAACCGAGGCTAGAACTTTTTAAATATCGACACTTCTAAAAAAAAAATTAAAAAAAAACTGGAGAGTCAAATGCAACGAAATTTCGTTCTAGGTGCACTGTGTATAGGTGTATATCTGAATGACAATAAAGTTTTCATTCATTCATTCATTCATTCATTCATTCATTCATCTAGTAATTGAATTTTGTAATTAACTACAATTGGGTAACTAACTAATTATATGCTTTAATTTCAGGTCATCCAAGTAACATTGTTTCATATTTGTTTCAGAATGCTTCAATCTATAATAACTGAAAATTTCATTCAGTTCTGTTAATTTTTAAGAAAGTTATGGGCTTTTGACTGTCCTTGATCACAGCTTTTTTGTTAAGTGAATGGAAAAGCAATAGGGAACAAGATGCTAATTTCCGAGTATGAAAATGGCCATAACGTTTTTAATACTGAAGATATGAAAGTGAATTAGGTGTCAAATTAAACTTCTTTTTATGCTTTATTTGATGGGTTAAATTGCAGACTAGATTTTTAAAATCTCAAAATGTTGTAACATTGCTACGTATTGTGCATGGTAAAGCAAACAAAGTCCGAACAAGGATAGTCCGTATGTCACCAAAGAAGTAGTTCAGCACTGCTCTCTGGTTGTGGTAGGATGATTCAGTTGCCTGATAACAGCTGGGAAGAAGAAACTGTCCCTGAATCTGGCGGTGTGCGTTTTGGCACTTCTATACCTTTTGCCTGTTGGGAGAGGGGAGATGAGGAAGTGGCACAAATATTGCCAGCGTGAGGTATAAATGGAGTCAATGGAAGGGAGGTTGGCTTGTGTTGATGGTTTGGGCTGCGTCCACAATTCACTGCAATTTCTTGCGATCTTGGTTGGAGCTGTTCCCAAACAAAGCTGTGATGCATCCTGATCAAATGCTTTCTATGGTGCATCGGTAGAAGTTACTGGAGTGAGAGTTGTAGGGGACATGCCAAACTTCCTAAGCCTTCGAAGGAAGTAGAGCCGTTAGTGTGCTTTCTTGGTCGTTGCTTCAATATGGGTGGTCCAGGAGAAATTGTTGGTGATATTAACTCCTCGGAATTTGAAGTTTTCAACCATCTCTACTTTGGCGCCGTCAATGCAAACTGGGGTATGTGCATTGCTTCACTTCCTGAAGTCAATCACTATCTCTGTGGGAAGAAACTGCAGATTCTGGTTTGAATCGAAGATAGACACAAAATGCTGGAGCAACTCAAGTTCAAGTTCAAGTTCAAGTGAGTTTATTGTCATGTGTCATAGGACAATGAAATTCTTGCTTTGCTTCAGCACAACAGAACATAGAAGGCATTGACTACAAAACAGATCAGTGTGTCCATATATCATTATATAAATATATACACACATGAATAAATAAACTGATCAAGTGCAAATAACAGATAATGGGCTATTAATGTTCATAGTTTTGTCCGAGCCAAGTTTAATAGCCTGATGGCTGTGGGGAAGTAGCTATTCCTGAACCTGGTCATTGCAGTCTTCAGGCTCCTGTACCTTCTACCTGAAGGTAGCAGGGAGATGAGTGTGTGGCCAGGATGGTGTGGGTCCTTGATGATACTGCCAGCCTTTTTGAGGATGCGACTGCGATAGATCCCCTCGATGGAAGGGAGGTCAGAGCCGATGACGGACTGGGCAGTGTTTACCACTCTTTGTAGTCTTTTCCTCTCCAGGGCGCTCAAGTTGCCGAACCAAGCCACGATGCAACCGGTCAGCATGCTCTCTATTGTGTACCTGTAGAAGTTAGAGAGAGTCCTCCTTGACAAACCGACTCTCCGTAATCTTCTCAGGAAGTAGAGGCGCTGATGTGCTTTCTTAATAGTAGCATCAGTGTTCTCGGACCAGGAAAGATCTTCAGAGATGTGCACGCCCAGGAATTTAAAGCTCTTGACCATTTCAACCATCGACCCATTGATATAAACGGGACTGTGGGTCCCCATCCTACTCCTTCCAAAGTCCACAATCAGTTCCTTGGTTTTGCTGGTGTTGAGGGCCAGGTTATTGTGCTGGCACCATATGGACAGTTGCTCGATCTCTCTTCTATACTCTGACTCATCCCCATCAGTGATACGTCCCACAACAGTGGTGTCATCAGTGAACTTGATGATCGAGTTTGCACTATGACCGGCTACGCAGTCATGAGTATAGAGCGAGTACAGCAGGGGGCTGAGCACGCAGCCTTGAGGTGCTCCCGTGCTGATTGTTATCGAGTCTAACTCAGCGGGACAGGCAGCATCTCTGGAGAGAGAGAAAGGTTGTTGTCTCGACACTAGGACATCCGGTTCTCAATCTCCTTCCTGTAATCTGTCTTAATCCTTTATTGCAACACCATGCCAGGTCTGAGCTATAGAGGGATGTTGAGCAGGCTGGGACTCTATTACTTGGAGTGTAGGAGGATGAGGAATGATCTTCTAGAGGCGTATAAAATTATAAGAGGAATAAATTGGGTAGATGCACAGTCTCTTGCCCAGAGTGGGGAAATTGGGAACCAGAGAACATAGAAACATAGAAAATAGGTGCAGGAGGAGGCCATTCGGCCCTTTGAGCCAGAACCACCATTCATTGTGATCATGGCTGATCGTCCCTAATCAATAACCCGTGCCTCCCTTCTCCCCATATCCCTTGATTCCACCAGCCCCTAGAGCTCTATCTAACTCTCTCTTAAATCCATCCAGTGATTTGGCCTCCACTGCCCTCTGTGGCAGGGAATTCCACAAATATTGGTTTAAGGTGAGGGGAAAGATTAGATAGGTATCTGAGGAGTAACTTTTTCACACAAAGTGTGGTGGGTGTACGGAACAAGCTGCCAGAGGAGGTAGTTGAGGCAGGGACTATCGCAACGTTTTAAAAACAATTAGACAGGTACATTGATAGGACAGGTTTAGAGAGATATGGGCTAAACACAGGTGGGTAGGACAAGTATAGATGGGACATGTTGGTGAGTGTGGACAAGTGTAGATGGGACATGTTGGTCAGTGTGGGCATGTTGGGCAGAAGGGCCTGTTTCCACATTGTATGAGTCTATGACTCTCTATGACGCTATGACCATAGTCCAAAACTCTCCCAAAACCTATGCTGCAACTCTATCTCCTTCTTAAGGGCCTGTCCCACGGGCATGCGACTCCATGCGGCAAGCGCGACCTAACCGCAAGCGTGGGCCGTGCGGATGCCGCGCGGAGGTCGCGGGGCCGGTCACACTTCGATCGCGGGGCTCCGAAAAACTGACACTGTTCAAAAATTCCGTGCGGCAACGGCCTGCCGACCCGCAGCCGCATCGAGGCCGTGCGCGCCGCCTCGACGCCAGACGCAGACGCATTGACGGCTGTGCGCACCGCATCGACGCCGGACGCAGCCGCATCGAGGCCGTGCGCACCGCTTCGCCGCCCTACGCACCGTCTTGACGGCACTCGACCTCCGCGCGGCCCCCGTTTGCGGTTAGGTCGCGCTTGCAGCATGGAGTCGCATGCCCGTGGGACAGGCCCTTTAAGTATATTCAGTGAATTGGTTTTCAAGTCGAAAGAAACTGACCCAAAATAACTGACCTGAACCAAAATATCACTCGTCCATTTCTTCCTGAGATGCCGCCAGACCCACAGAGTTACTCCTGCACTTTGTCAGTTTAAAAAAAAAGAAATTTCTCCTCTGCTCAGTCCTAAATGTTTTACCAAATACCCTTCTTTCTTGACCCATTCCAGGCATGGTAAATTTAATTTGCACATTGAATCTCTCTAACCCTTTCAGAATATTTTTTTAGTTTTTTAGTTTAGTTTAGAGATACAGCGCGGAAATAGTCCCTTCGGCCCACTCAGTCTGCACCAATCAGCGATCCCCACACTATCTTACACTAGGGACAATTTTGACATTTATACCAAGCCAATTAACCTACAATTCTGGATGTCTTTGTGAGAGAAAACCGAAGATCTCAGAGAAAACCAGGGTCACAGGGAGAACGTACAAACTCTGTGCAGACAGCATCTGTAGTCAGGATCGAACCGGGGGTCTCTGGTGCTGTAAGGCAGCAACTCCTCCACTGCGCCACCGTGCTGCCCATATATATTGTATGTATTTCACTGAGAACTCTTCTCATCCTTCAGTACTCTAGCAAATACAGGCTATGTTTCTCCTCATAAAATTGCCCAGGAATCAATCTAGTGAAGATAGACACAAAATACTGGAGTTTTGGCAGCATCTCAGGAGAGAAGGAATGGGTGACATATCTGTTCGAGACCCTTCTTCAGACTGAGAGTCAGGGGAGAGGAAGACTAGAGATATGGAAGGGCAAAATGTGAAAAGGACAGATCAAAGCAGACAGGTCAAGGAAATGTAGAATGGTAGACACAAAATGCTGGAGTAACTGAGCGGGTGAGGCAGTATCTATGGAGAGAAGGAATGGGTGACATTTCCGGTTGAGACCCTTCTTCAGACTGATCTGAATGGTCCTTTGTTAACTATGGGGAAGGGACAACGAGGCACACAATCAGTAAAATTAATCAGGAGGACAGTGAAACTAGTCGGTGAACTAGGTTGGGGGAGGGACGGAGAGAGAGGGAAAGCAAGGGCTACTTGAAGTTAGAGAAGTCAATATTCACACCGTTCGGTTGTAGAACCATTGCAAGCGAAATATGAGAAATATGAAAAATAGAGTGAGTTGTTTTAATGATGAGAGTCTAGAAAATATGGATCTCCAGGGAGATTTCCTTTTTTTTTAATAACTTTATTTTTGGCTTTTGAGTTATAAACACAAATTTACACAGAACACCAACAAACAGTACAAAACAGTACAAAACTTATATACCCCCCTCACCCAAGGCACAAAAAAGAGAAAGAAGAAAAAATAATAATAATAATAAAAAAATTAAAAAATAAAATAAAAAAAAGCAGAGTCTTTGTGTTCAAATGTTACATGTTAACAACAGCAACATACAAATATAAATAAATGATTATGACTGTATAGACAATATTTTCAGTTAAAGAAAAAAATCTTTAATAAAATCTATAAAAGGGTTCCAGGTCAGAATAAAGTTTCTGCAGGCCTTGCACCGTTTATACCTGATCTTTTCCAAGGGTAAAAAGGAGAGCACCTCCTTTAACCACTCCAAAAAAGATGGAGCTTTTTTTGACTTCCAATTGAAAAGAATAAGCCTGCGAGCAAGCAATGATGCAAATGCTAAAGCATTTGCTTGTAAATTTATAAGCTTACAGTTTGGGGGTGGTATTCCAAAGATAGCTGTGTGCCAGTCAGGATTTATAGTCTGTCTGCAGATATGGGAGAATACCTCAAATATGTTTCCCCAGTAGCTGTTGAGAGAGGGACATGTCCAAAACATGTGTCCTACAGAGGCTGGGCTATGGCCACATCTAGGGCAGTCAGGATCTGTGGTAGAAAAGATTCTGGCAAGTTTGTCTCTTGAATAATGAACACGGTGGAGCACTTTAAATTGGATCAACCCATGGCATATACACAGCGAGCGAAGAGGTGTGTATACAAATTAAGCTTTCTCGCCACGCCTCATCAGAAAGCTCTACACCCAGGTCCCTCTCCCATGCCGCTTTAGTTTTGTCGCAGGTTATCTGTTTTAATTCCTGTTTTAATGTGTAAATTGCTGAAGCATGTTTCTTGTCAAAGGGGTCCAACTCCAGAATAGTGTCTAATTGGCTCTTAGTGGACAGATGAAGAAATGAGGGAAACACTGTTTTAGCAAAGCTACGTATTTGAAGATACCTGAAGAAATGAGATCTGGGTATATTGTGGTCTTCAGCAAGTGTTTCAAAGGAAGTGAACATTCCATCAGTAAAAGTCACAACAATATACCAGTCCATTCCTATGCCAATATGAAAACGCAGTATCTAACATGGAGGATGTAAAAAAATGATTATTTGCCACCGGGAAACGCTTGCTGGTACCTTTTAGTCCAAAATGTTTCCTGAACTGCAGCCATATTTTAAGTAAGGTTTTAACCACCGGGTTTGTCATTTGTATTTTACGATTATAAGGTAGTGAGCAGGTGGTTATCGGTAGTGGGTCAGATAGGAGTTCCATCTGTGCCCAGTCTGTGCCCTGTTTACTCTCATATGAATATGTCCAACGGAAACGTTTTACAATATTTGCAGCCCAGTAGTAATAGATAAAGTTAGGAAAACCTAGACCACCCGCCTTCTTAGGAACTTCCAAGTATATTTTCTTCATCCTGGGATTTGAATTGTTCCAAATAAATGATGAGATTAGTCTATCTAATTGCTGAAAAGTTGTCCTCGGTATCAATATGGGGATCATTTGAAAAAGATAAAGAAATCTAGGTAAAACTGTTATTTTAACAATATTGATGCGGCCTACTAATGAGAGTGGTAGTGTTGACCATTTTTTGAAGTCCTGTGTTGTTCGTTCTAATAATGATTTATAGTTATGGCTGTGTAAACCTCCCATGGTATACGTGACTTTAATTCCCAGGTAAGTAAATACATTTTTCTCAAGTTTAAATGGGAAGCTGGAGTAGTCGCCGTCAGTGTGATTGATTGGGAAAAGCTAGCTCTTTGAGTAATTTATCTTATAACCCGACAGGCGGCCAAAATTCTCTAATATATGCAGAAGCTTTGGTATGGAGTCAGTTGGGTTGGATATATATACCAGCAGGCCGTCCGCATACAGCAATACTTTGTGAGATTTACCACTTCGAAAGATACCACTGATATCATCTTCTGTCCTAAGAGCTATAGCAAGTGGTTCTATTGCCAAATCAAATAAGTAGGGAGAAAGGCTGCAGCCCTGTCTGCAGCCCCGATGGAGCTGGAAGTAGTCAGAGATTATATTGTTGATCCGCACAGCTGCCATTGGCACAAAATATAATATTTTAATCCATGATAAAAATGATGGACCACAGCCAAATCTTTTGAGAACAGCAAACAAATATTGCCATTCGACATGGTCAAATGCCTTCTCGGCGTCTAAAGAAATAATTACTTCCGATTGTTCTGTGGTGTGAGGTGTATACAATACATTAAGTAGGCGCCGCATGTTATAGAACAACTGCCTGCCCGGTATAAATCCAGTTTGGTCAGGGTTAATAACTTTGGAGACTACTGTTTCTAGATGGGTGGCTAAAATTTTTGTGAGGATTTTATAATCACAATTCAGCAAGCTTACAGGGCAGTATGAACCACACAATAGTGGGTCTTTATCTTTTTTAAGTAGGACTGATATGTTTGCCTGTGACATTGTTCGAGGTAGTTTCTGTTGGCTAAAAATTTCCTGATACAACAATTTAAGTGTTGGAGCCAGTTTGATTGCAAATTCTTTGTATATTTCAATTGGGAAACTGTCTGGTCCTGGAGCTTTGTTGCTCTGCATCGATTTAATTGCTTGTAATATTTCTTCGGTTGATATTTCCCTGTCAATTTGTGCTTGGTCCTCTGTATTAATTCCTGGGATGCATAGGCTGTCTAAGAAGACAGGAATACATGACAGATCACTGGGTGGTTCTGAAGCATAGAGGGAAAAATAAAACTGCTTAAACTGGTCATTGATGGCATCTGGATCAGTGGTCTTTACCCCCGGCGATGTTAACATTTCAGGAATAGTACTGGCGGCTGTGGACTGTCTGATCTGGTGAGCTAAAAGTTTTCCTGCCTTTTCTCCGTGTTCATAGATAATCTGCTTTGATTTGGAGATTAATTGTTCTGCTTGTCTGGTGGATAAATTGTCAAATTCCGTCTTAAGTAATAATTTTTCCTTGTGAAGTTCAGGTGTTGGCGAATTGGCATACAAACGGTCTATTTCCGCTATACTGTGGGACAGCTCTGTCAAACGTTGTTGATATTTCTTCCTCTCATATGCTGTATATGAGATTATCTGGCCTCGAAGGTGGGCTTTAAGAGCCTCCCAGATAGTCGCTAAGTGCATGTCCGGAGTGTTATTAATTTCCATAAAGGTGTTTATTTGTTGAGAAAGAAATCTTTTGAAGGACTCCCTGGACAGCAACAGGGGATCAAACCGCCAAGTGCGTCGAGGTCTAGGGCATTCTAGGAAGCCTATATCTAGTTGCACAAGGCTGTGGTCAGAAATAACAATACTGTTATACTGGCTCCCCTTAAACATGGAAACGATCCTACTACCTACAAGAAAACAAATCAATTCTTGAATAAAAATGGTGTACTGGAGACAAAAGGAATATTATTTTGTTTTTGGGTTATTTCTTCTAGAGGGGTCAAAGAGAGTATAGGATTCTATAAATGAATTGATAACAGCGCCAGAATTTGAAATGTTACTATTCGGTCTCGGGTTGGATCTGTCCAAATAAGGATGTAACACACAATTAAAATCCCCCCCTAATATCAGATGGTGGTCATTGAGATTTGGGGGGAATGTTATGAAGCTAGAGAAATATAATGGGTCGTCCCAATTTGGTCCATGTATATTGGCTAGTGCCACAGTGTGTGCCATATAGATTGCCTGTTACAACTACATACCTTCCCCTGGGGTCGGTGATGGTCGATGATAGGATGAATGGAATCCCTTTCCTGATTAAAATAGCTGTGCCTTGTGATCTAAACTCATTTTTGGAGCAGAATATTTGACCTATCCAGGCTTTTTTTCAGTTTCACATGTTCACTTGAACAGAGGTGAGTTTCCTGAAGGAAAATAATATCAGATTTCAGAGATTTTAAATGTGCAATGACCCTGCTCCGCTTTACTGGATTATTAATTCCCTTTATATTCCAACTCAAAAAATGAATGTAGTCCTTATTTATGTTGTCATCCATTTTTTACAGGGTAGTAAAAAAGTAAAAAAAACAATGGTCCCCACCTACAAACAAAAAACAGAGCCTTAAAACCCCCTGCTGATCTACCAGTACCCTAGAGATCGCATCCCCCACTGCCAGTGTAACATAGCAAATAACCATATATTTTTTTTAAACTCTCACAATGAACCCTAAACAGGGCGAACCATAATCTTATAAAGATTATATTAAAATGAATTTACAATATTTCTGATTGAAAAATATGTGCATTAACCTCTGTACAACAGTTATCATAGCAGTCCCTTTATAGGTCACTGAAACTCGGTCATCAGGATAATTTCCAAACACCAAGTGTCCTTATAGAATATAAAATAATACATTTTCAGATGGATTAGTCATTATTAAAACACATCTGTATTAAACAAAATAGGCAACATTACACGTAAATTTGGGAATATGACTGTTGAATACTGAAATAAGGTCAAACTCGAACTTTACCCTATAACTCGACTCCTTGCCGGTCCACTGCACTAGCTGCCAGCACTTGGCCATCAGTGCCGGTTAGCCAACACCAGTTAGCCGCTAATACGCTAATATGAGCATGTCGATATAGAAACATAGAAACATAGAAAATAGGTGCAGGAGTAGGCCATTCGGCCCTTCGAGCCTGCACCACCATTCAATATGATCATGGCTGATCATCCAACTCAGTATCCTGTACCTGCCTTCTCTCCATACCCCCTGATCCCTTTAGCCACAAGGGCCACATCTAACTCCCTCTTAAATATAGCCAACGAACTGGCCTCAACTACCTTCTGTGGCAGAGAGTTCCAGAGATTCACCACTCTCTGTGTGAAAAATGTTTTTCTCATCTCGGTCCTAAAGGATTTCCCCTTAATCCTTAAACTGTGCCCCCTTGTCCTGGACTTCCCCAACATCGGGAACAATCTTCCTGCATCTAGCCTGTCCAACCCCTTAAGAATATTGTACGTTTCTATAAGATCCCCCCTCAATCTTCTAAATTCTAGCGAGTACAAGCCGAGTCTATCCAGTCTTTCTTCATATGAAAGTCCTGACATCCCAGGAATCAATCTGGTGAACCTTCTCTGTACTCCCTCTATGGCAAGAATGTCTTTCCTCAGATTTGGAGACCAAAACTGTACGCAATACTCCAGGTGTGGTCTCACCAAGACCCTGTACACCTGCAGTAGAACCTCCCTGCTCCTATACTCAAATCCTTTTGCTATGAATGCTAACATACCATTCGCTTTCTTCACTACCTGCTGCAACTGCATGCCTACTTTCAATGACTGGTGTACCATGACACCCAGATCTCATTGCATCTCCCCTTTTCCTAATCGGCCACCATTTAGATAATAGTCTACTTTCCTGTTTTTGCCACCAAAGTGGATAATCTCACATTTATCTACATTATACTGCATCTGCCATGCATTTGCCCACTCACCCAACCTATCCAAGTCACCTTGCAGACTCCTAGCATCCTCCTCACAGCTAATACTGCCCCCCAGCTTCGTGTCATCCGCAAACTTGGAGATGTTGCATTCAATTCCCTCATCCAATTCATTAATATATATTGTAAATAGCTGGGGTCCCAGCACTGAGCTTTGCGGTACCCCACTAGTCACTGCCTGCCATTCTGAAAAGGACCCGTTTACTCCTACTATCTCAGTCTTGTGGCTTAAGATTCTTCCTGATGTAGTCCACCGCCTCCGACGGGTCTTCAAACCGCTTACCTTGGCCGGTCGACAACGAGATACGGAGAGTCGCAGGGTACAGGATTCCAAACTTTATGCCCCGGCAGGTCTGGAGTAGTTGCTTTGCCCCTGTCTTTTTAGCCACCGCTGTGGTGTAATCTGGGAAAATGCTCACTCGCTTGTCATTTAGGGTCAGCGGGTCCAAGCGGGCAGCTTTTCGGAAAACTTCACATCTCTTGGTAGTAATGGAAGTTTACCACGATGACCCTCTGATATTCTCCTGCGTTGGGTGGTGGCCATAGGCTACGGTGGGCTCGGTCTAGAGTTGGAGTGAAGTCGAGGCTCAGTAGCTCCCGTAGCATCTTAGTGATAGCATCCGTAGGCTGCTGGTCTCCGCCGGTCTCGAATCCCTCTTTTATCCCAACGATGCCCGCATTGCACCGGCGTTGTCATCCCTCCAGTTTTAGGCATAGCATGGCAACTTCTGACATTAGCTGGTCCGTTTCCCCCTCAAGTTTCGTCATCTTGTCGGAGTATGTATTCAGACCGCCCTCCAGCTCTTTCAAACGGGTGTCTTGTTTCGCCATTTCGTCCCTTATAGAGTCCATTTTAGCATTCAAGTCTTTGGTGCTTGAATCTATTTGTGCCAAGATCCTGCTTTCGCTGTTTGTTATGGCAGCCATCACTTCAGACAAGTCGGCCTGGTCTTTGTCAGACTTTAAACACCACCCCGAGGCTTTAGAGGCCTCGTCTTTATCAGACTTTGTTTTGCCCATGGCGCCTCCAACGCTGTCAATATGCAATGCACGGTCACTAATTTGGTGCAACTGCAGTTTAATAACGCATATCTTAAACCCATCTGAGGTTAATAGAAAAAAGTTATTGGTATAAAAAGTTCGCCCTGAGCAGCTCAGAAAAACACATCCCTACATGTCACTGCTCACCACGCCCCCCTTCAGGGAGATTTCTGTGCCCTTTCAGATTAATCATGTAAGTGTAAATGAAAGGAAGACAAAAAAAAATTAACTCTTAAAAGTTTTGAATATAAAAAATGTTAATTTAGTTTAGTTTAGAGAAATAGCGTGGAAATAGGCCCTTTGGCCCACCGAGCGCGCCGGCCAGCGATCACACTGTGCTCTAGTACTGTCCTACACACTAGAGACAATTTACCATTTTTACTCAAGCCAATTAACCAAAAAAGCTGTATGTCTTTGGAATGTGGGATGAAACCAGAGCACCTGGAGAAAACCCACGTACAGACAGCACCCATAGTCAGGATCGAACCCGGGTTTCTGGTGCTGTTAGGCAGCAACTTTACCGTTGTGCCACCTGTTTGTTTTGTGATCATCATGAGAGCAAGGAATTTCATTGCACCCCAGTGTATGTGATAATAAACTGATCTGTAAATTGTATTCCCAGTTGGCTAATTTTGATACGTCTCAGTCGTTTAAACAGGCCCAATTCCCCATGGATAGACACAAAATGCTGGAGTAATTCAGCGGGTCAGGCAGCACCTCTGGAGAAAAGGAATCGGTGACGTTTTGGGTCGAGACACTACTTCAGAGTCAGGGGAAAGGGAAACGAGAGGTATGGATGGGGATACAGAGAGATATAGAACAAATGAATAAAAGACATGCAAAAAGTAACGATGATGAAGGAAAGCCGGAGCCCAAAGTTGTCCATTGCTGTCTGTGGGTGAGGTGATAATGAGTTATACAGACAGTGAAACTCAACAGGACGACAGTGAAACTGGCACGATGACTGGGGGGGGGGGGGGGGGGAGAAATGGATGTAAGGTTACTTGAAGTTAGATAAATCAATCTTAATGCCAATGTGTTGTCAGCTGCCCGAGGGAGAAATGAGGTGCTGTTAATTAAATTTGCGATGGCCTCTCTTAGACAGTGGAGGAGGCCCAGGATAGAATGGTCGTTACGGGAATGGGAAGGGGAATTAAAGTGTTTGGCAACCGGGAGATCAGGTAGACCAAGGTACTGTTCCACATGGTTCAATGGCAGACCAGGAGATACATTCACCCACAGAGCCATGGGGACTGAGTGAGAATGGAGTTGTTAATAAATAGTTATTTCAGTTCAGTTTAGTTTCTGTTTAGTTTATTGTCACATGTACCGAGGTACAGTGAAAAGCTTTTGTTGCGCACTAACCAGTCAGCAGAAAGACAACACATGATTACAATCGAGCCATTTACAGTGTATAGATACATGATAAGGGAATAACGTTTAGAACAAAGTGAAGCCAGTAAAGTCTGATCAAGGATAGTCTGAGGGGCACCAATAAGGGAAATAGTAGTTCAGGACTGCTCTCTGGTTGTCCTAGGGTGATTCAGTTGCCTGATAACAGCTGGGAAGTCAATAGAAGGGAGGTTGGTTTGTGTGATGGTCTGGGCTGTGTCCACAATTTGCTGCAATTACTTTAATCACCAGAGCCTTGTTCAAATATGGTCTTTAACAGGCAAGAGAGGGATCATTTTGGACAGTTGTGGCATTTTTTGAAATATTTACAACATCAATCGATCATGGGGTTTGAACTGATGTTGTGATAAATTCTTTAAATTAAATGTTTGGAAGACACGCATGCATCAATTTTAACCACTTTCTCTTCTCCAATTAGGTAGATCTGCCGATAAATAGGAATATAAACCACCTTACAGGCTGAAATCAGTCTGCACAGTAATTGACTATGCCTGAGGTAATAAATAATTACTTAGCATCTATCTCACATTCAGTACAGCTACACAGGAGGATGCAGTTAACAATATTGGACAGGCTGGTGGTGGCGCCATAGAATGTGGCAGCCTTGCCTGCCAGCAGCTGTTCGTTTTTCACCCTTTCTTTAATTTTTAGTTTGTTAAAAAGTTTTGTTCTGGAGGCCTTTTAGTTTTTTTATGTGGGGGATGGAGGGGGAGGGGGGAGCGGGGATAGGGGGAAACTGTTTTTTCCCGTCCTTACCTGGTCGAGGATGCGTCTTTTCTTTGCCCCGTCCTCGCGGCCTACCATTCGGATTGGCGTGGCCTTTCCTGCCGGAGACCGGCCAGAGCTTCGAGCTGCAGCTTCAGCGGCGGCACAGCACTGAGGTACCATCGCGGAGCGGGGCGATGCCTTACCCGGGTTGCCGTGTGTAGCTCTGGAGTGCTGGGCCTGCCGACTTCAACATTGCGGAGCTGTGGTCTGCGGAGGTCTGCAGTGGCACTGACCTTGAACACCGCGGAGCCTGGGATCTTTCGCCGAGGTCGCCAGTGTTGGAGCTCCGCCCAGCGCGGCCTGTGGACTTCGGGAGCCGCGGTCTCCGGTAGCAAGCGGCCGTTTCGGAACTCCAAGTGTTCTTCCGACTGCGGAGTTCCATCATTCCGGCAAGAGGGCCTTAAACATCAGGCCGCCGTTGCGGTGACTGCAGAGGCCTCAATAGGCCCCGACCACGGGTGAACATGGAGGAAGTGGACTGAACTTTGCTGCCTTCCCTCACAGTGGGAAACGTTGATCCCGCTGTGGGGGGATGTTTTTTATGTTTAATGTTAAATTCTATAATGTGTTTATTTTATTTGTGTGCTGCAATGGCAACTCAAATTTCACTGCACCAATTGGTGTATGTGACAATAAATGCCCATTGTCCTTGGATTAAATGTAAAGGTTGGTTGCAGCCCAATGCAGACAAGTCTTGCACTGTGAATGCTATAGATAGGCATAGATAGAGTGGATGTGGAAAGGATGTTTCCACTGGTGGGAAAGTCTAGGGCCAGATGTCATAGCCTCAGAATTAAAGGGTGGTCTTTTAAAAAAGGAGGTGAGGAGGAACTTCTTTAGTCAGAGGGTAGTTACATAGTTAATAGTGGTAGTTAATAGAGCGTAGTTAATAGTGGCGGCCCTGTTAACAGCTGCAGCTCTCCTGCAGTCCGTCTGTCTTTACTTTTTTCTGTTGTTTTTTTTGTCTTGTTTTGGTTAAGTTTTAGTTTGTTGGGTTGTGTTAGGGGGGGTGAAACATGTTATCTGTCTCTTCCTTCGGGGGAATGTGACTTTTTCGTGTCGTATCCCCTTCTCTGCCTCCGTCTGCGGTGAGGCCTAATGGCGGAGCTGGCGGCCTCCAACCTGCGACCGACCCCGAGGCTACGGAGGCAGAGCCAGCCAGGACTTACCAACGAGAGGCTGGCCGTCTTCGGGGCTGAGGCAGCGGTGGCCCGACTTGCTGGTGCAGCGTTCTGGCATTCGGTGGCGGCCTGGAGCTGACACAGCAGGGTCCGGAGCGGAGACTGCGGGACCCGGAGCTGGGGCGGCGGCCCGGAGCGGGGACTGTGGGACCCGGAGCTGGGGCAGTGGCCTGGAGCTGGGGCGGCAGCCTGGAGCTGGGGCGGCGGCCCGGAGCGGAGACTGCGGGACCCGGAGCTGGGGCAGCGGCCTGGAGCTGGGGCGGCGGCCCGGAGCTGATGCAGTGGCGGGCCGTCTCGGGGCGGAGACGGCGTTCCGGCTTTCGGCGGCGGCGACATCACCACGGAGGTGCTGGACTGGAGGGCGGCATCTTCGGCCTGGATCGATCGCCTCAGCGCAGAGGGGGAACAAGGAGGGAAGAGACGGAGACTAAGACTTTGCCTCCATCACAGTGAGGATGTGCTTGGTGAACTCACTGTGGTGGATGTTTAATTTGTGTTTATTGTATGTTTTGTTATTATTGGTTCTGTGTATGACTGCAGGCATCACAATTTCGTTCAGACCGATAGGTCTGAATGACAATAAAGGAAATATAAAAAAGGAAATATATATATTTTTTAAATTAATCTGTGGAATTCATTGCCATAGAGGGTTGTGTAGGCCAAGTCAGTGGATATTTTTAAGGCAAAGCTAGGCAGGTTCTTGATTAGAACGTGTCAAGGGTTATGAGGAGAAGGCAGGAAAATGGAATTAGGTGACAGAGATCAGCCATGATTGAATGGCGGAGAAAACTAGATGGGCCGAGTGCAGGTGCAATGTTCCTTGAAGGTGTAGTTGCAGGTAGCTAGGGTGGTCAAAAAGGCTTTTGGCACATTGGCCTTCATCAGTCATTGAGTATTGATTATAGAAGTTGTGAGGCCACGTTACAGCTATATAAGATGTTGGTGAGGCCGCATTTAGAGTATTGTGTTCAGTTCTGCGCACCAAGTAATAGGAAAGATGTTGTCAAGCTGGAATGGGTAACAGAGAAGATTTACGAGGATGTTGCCAGCACTCGAGGGTCTGAGCTATAGGGAGAGGTTGAGTAAGCTTGGACTATTCTTTGGAGCACAGGAGGATGAGGGGTGATCCTGTAGAGGTGTATAAAATCATGATAGGAATAAATTGGGTAGATGCACAGTGTCTCTTGCCCAGAGTAGGGGAATCGAGGACCAGGGGACATAGGTTTAAAGTGAAGGGGAAAAGATTTATTAGGTATCGGATGGGTAACTTTATCACACAAAGGGTGGTGGATGTATTTCACAAGCTGTCAGAGGAGGTAGGTGTGGCAGATACTATCCCAACTTTTAAGAAACGGTCAGACAGGTTTGGAGGGATATGGGCCAAACACGGGCAGATGGGACTGGTGTAACTGGGACATGTTGGCCAGTGTGGGCAAGTTGGACAGGAGGGCCTGTTTCCAAACTGTATCACTCCGTGACTCGAAGTCACCCAGTCAGGAGGTGATACATAGTTGGTGACTTGGAGATAGAACATAATAATGTGTGGTCACCATCTACCAACTTCCTTATGACAATAGTAAATTTATCATGTATCAGTACACTGTGGACGGCTCAATTGTAATTATGTGTTGTCTTTCCACTGACTGGTTAGCATGCAATAAAAGCGTATCACTTTTCCTCGGTATGTACACATGACAATAAACTAAACTAAAGTAAACAAACAAAGTAATTTAGAGATAGTTTAGAGATGGTTTGAGATACAGCATGGAAACAGGACCTTCAGCTCATCGAGTCTATATCGACCATTAATCACCCATTCACACTTTTTCTTTGTTTTCCCACTTTCTCATCCATTCCCTAAACCTTAGGGGCAATTGTAAAGGGGCTGTCCCACTGCAGCAACCTAATCTGCGAGTTTAGAAGTTTGCCCTTGACTCAAACTCGCAGCATGGTCGACATGTGGTCCTAGGAGGTCCTATGAGGTCACTGGAACTCTCCTTCATGTTCGAGGGAAGTTCCCGCATACTCGCTGACTCAGCTAGGTCGCGGAAAGATTTTCAGCATGTTGAACATTTTTCCGCGAGTAAAAATTGGTCGGCATGGTTCTTTTTAACTCGTTGTGCAGTGGAGTGGGGTCGCTATTTAGTTACAGGCAGTCGAGGGCAGCCGTAGGCAATCTCCTTCACTGACCGGGCATTTTAATTGGCTCATTGGAGGACCGATGAATACCGACCAGTAAGTAAAATGCCCGCTAAACTTTATTAAACGTTGTCTGACTTCTTAAAAGTGTCTCCACTCCTTCTCCCCCCTTCACCCCCTTCTCTCCCCTTTGCTCCCCTTCTCTCCCCTTCTCTCCTCCCCCCCCCTCCCAGCTCTCTAAAGGACTTACCGTACACTGTGCAACTGTCTTTTACCTTCCTCTTCATCACGGGTGTGAATTTCAGACAGCGCTCCCCCGCTTTCCCTGGCCCCCGCCTTTGCGATGTGTTCGTGTGTGTGTGTGTGCGGTCGGTCGATCCAACTCGCGGTTTCATCGCTGACGGTCGATCCAGCTCGAGGTTTTCCTGGCGAGTACCCTCGAGCTTGAAGTTTGAAGATACTCTTCAGAACTCGTGGATTTGGTCGCCACAGCAGGACAGCCCCTTAAAAGAGGCCAGTTAACCTATAAACCTATAAACTCACACGTCTTTGGGATATGGGTGGAAACCGGAGCACCCGGAGGAAATATATGCGGTTACAGGGAGAACGGAGATTGATAGATTAGTACAGGTGAATGAATGAACAATTCTTAATTACCACATAGACAAGTTACAGTGATATTCTTTGACTTACTGTGTTGTTCTTGGAGATGTCTTGTAGTGTAATGTCATGCCTCTTGTGCCTTCTGAAGTACAGAACATGTGTTGCAATTTCCATTTCAACAGGGGGAAGGAGGGAGAGTGGGCTTGAGAGGGAAAGAGACATCAGCCATGATTGAATGGCGGAGTAGATTGGATGGGCCGAATGGCGTAATGCTAATGTTATGAACTTATGATCTTATGAACTTATGAATGTGCAATCTTCACACAGACAGCACCCAAAATCAGGATTGAACCCGGGTCCTTGACGCTGTGAGGCAAAAACTCTACCAGTGGCGCCATTGAACCGGTGAATGTCATGTGGAAATGGGTAGTCACACTGTCGTTGGTCATTGTCTGATGCTTGTAGTACATTAATGTTACCTGCTACCTACAATTTGGGCCTGAAGGTTATCTTGGACTTCCAGCACATTGGCAGAGAGTGCTTTATTTTCTGAGGAGATTGTCAATGGATCTGTGTATTGTGCAATCAATGAACATTGTGGAAGGAAGAGAGAAGGAGTAAAATATATTTCTGAATGCATGCAAATTACATTAGACTGCAGTGCAAAGTGACATGGGTGCCTTCAGCTTGAAGCACAAAGATACAGTATGCAGGAGCAAGCAGTGTCATTGTAATAGGGCACAAACACAGGCCCTTAGACCCAAATAGTCACTGCTGCCCAACGAGTCAATGCTGACATATACGATATGATACGATACGATACGATGCGATACAATACGATACAATACGATATGAGATGATGTGATACGAAACGATACAATATGATGCGATACGATACGACATGATACGATACACTACAATACGATACAATACGATAGAGTATGCTACGTTGCGATACAATACGATTCGATACAATGCAATACGATTCAATGCGATACAATACGACATGATACGATACACTACAATATGATACAATACGATACGGAATGCTAGGATACGATATGATACACTGTGATACACTGCAATACGATATGATACAATAGAACTTTATTTATCCCAGGAGGGAAATTGATCTGCCAACAGTCATAAAACACAAGATACATGAAACATGAAATTAAAGTGATGAGTGCAAAGTCCAGGATTGGGGATGTGCAAAGATTGGGGAGGTTGGTGGGGGAGTGTTCTGTGCTGCATATTGGTGGAACCAGTCTGTTGCTGAAGGTACTCCTCAGGATGACCAGTGTGTCATGGAGGGGGTGAGCTGTATTGTCCAGGATGCTCCGCAGTATGAGGAGCATCCTCCCCTCCAAGACCACCTCCAGTGAATCCAACTAAAACCCCAAGGACGGAGATAGCCTTCCTGATCAGCTTGTTAATTCTGTTGGCGTCCATGGCCTTGGCCCTGCTAGCCCAGCACACGACACCGAAGAGGCCATTTACACTAATCATATTTATGTTCTGCACACACTGAGTAAAGGTGATGGAACATTAAATTAATGTAAGATATATGGAGTATAGAAGTACAGGGGTGACACGGTGGCGTAGTGACAGTTGCTGCCTTACAGCGCCAGGGTCCCGGGTTCGATCCTGACTATGGGTGCTTGTCTGTATGGAG
The DNA here is from genome assembly GCA_038087875.1 of Malacoraja senta. NCBI lineage: Eukaryota > Metazoa > Chordata > Chondrichthyes > Rajiformes > Rajidae > Malacoraja > Malacoraja senta. The sequence goes on from CM075977.1 coordinate 388,927,313, forward strand.
TTTGTACATCTACCTGTGACCTGCGTGGGTTTTCTACGAGATCTTCAGTTTCCTCCCACATTCCAAAGACGTACAGGTTTATAGGTAAATTGGTTTGGTATAAATGTGAGTTGTCCTTAGTGTGTGTAGGATGGTGTTAATGTGCGGGGATCGCTAACCGGTGTGGACTCGGTGGGCCGAAGGGCCTGTTTCTGCGCTGTATCTCTAAATTAAACTAAACTAAGCAGGAAAGAGTTAGAACATAGAATAGTACGGCACAGAAATCAGTCCTGAGGCCCACAATGTTTGTGCCGAACAGGATGCCAAGCTACAATAATCTCCTCTGACATCAGCTGATCCATATCCCTCCATTCCCTGCGCATCCATATGCCTATCTAAAAGCCTCTTAATTGCCATTATCATTCCCAGCTTCACCACCATCCCAGGCAATGTGTTAAAGGCACCCACCACTCTCTGTGTAAAAAAACTTGCCCCGCATACTGTATCTCCTTTAAACTTTGCCCTCCCACTTCAATGCTGAAGCGTTTAAAGAAAATCTTCTTTATGGAACAAGAGAGCTAAAGAGCAAAGTATTATGAGCCTAAATTTCTATTGTACCTGTACCTCAACCTACTTATGCATATAGGGATAAACACAACGTGGTTTGACTTGAGACTGTAAATCACATTTACATTTAAATGAATTTCACTGTACTTCGGTACATGGGACAAATATAGTACCACACCATACCATGCATTTCATCCAAAATGCCTGAAACCTCATTCTCTCTCCTGCCATCTTCCTAACACTTCAAGGCCTCTCTTTTCCCACGGGCTCTCTGGGACTCTCTCCTTCTCGTTATCTGCACCCTTGCCCTTGCCTGTTCTGTTTGGAGATCCTTTATTTTTATTTCACCAACCTGATGTGACCCCTTCCCACTTTGAAAATAATTGTCCAATTACACCCAAGAATAGACACAAAATGCTGGAGTAACTCAGCGGGTCAGGGAGCATCTCTGGAGAGAAAGGATGGGTGACGTTTTGAGGTCGGAACCTTTCTTCAGATTAAGTAAGGGATGGGGGTGGGGAGGTGATGAGCTGGAGGTGAGAAAAGACCAGGAGCAATCAGGGCCGGCCACAAAAGACCTTAAGCAGGGTGCTGACTGGTGGGCCCAGGTTAGGTGTGATCTCAGGAGGGAAACAATGTGGAGAACTGTGGAACTGGTAAAACGTCTCGGGTAGAGGAAGGGGGAAGACGGAAGTGGAGAGAGGAGAGGGGTGTTTCTACACCCCAGAATATGTAGCGAAGGAGAGGAATTCAACCATGACTTGCAAGAGGAAATTGGTTTCGTTCTCGAAAGAAAATAAAATATCTGTGAATTTGCCAGGATTGGGCAGGAGAGTTTGGCTAGCACTTGCAGCTCAGATTGGTCTCCATCTGAGTTTAGTTTAGATTAGTTTAGAGATACAGCGCAGAAACAGGCCCTTCAACCCATCGAATCCACACTGACCAACAATCCCCACACATTAACACTATCCAACACACACCAGGTCAATTTTACATTATACCAAGCCAATTAACCTACTGTACAACCTGCACGTCTTTGGAGTGCAGGAGGAAATCGAAGATCTCAGAGAAAATACACGCAGGTCAGTGAGAACGTACAAACTCTGTACGCCACTATGCTGCCCAATTCTTACCATTCTCTGCTGTAGTTTGTGAAGGATCAAACAATTAAATGAATCTAAGACAGACACAAAATGCTGGAGCAACTCAGTGGGACAGGCAGCATCTCTGGAGAGAAGGAATGGGTGACGTTTCGGGTCGAAACTATTGGTTCTTCAGTCTGAAGAAGGGTCTCGACCCGAAACATCACCCATTCCTTCTCTCCAGAGATGCTGTCTGTCCCGCTGAGTTACTCCAGCATTTTGTGTCTATCTTCGGTTTAAACCAGCATCTGCAGTTCCTTCCTACACATGCAATGAATCTCAGAGATTCTAAGCAAGCACTGGCAGCGAAAAAGGGACCTTTATTTGCCGGGAGCATTTCATGAACATTCCCATTAACTAAATAGTTAGAGGCGTGAATTGTTGTTAATTGAATATTTTTACACATGCTGCCGCATTTACTAAACCGTAGCCCCTCGCGTCCCTAATGAAATCCTTCCCAGTGCTCACCATATGGTGTTGCCATGTCTATTTCCCACCAAAAAATAATTTTCAGAAAGGAGTTTCATTTTTTTTTCTTTTTTAAATGCCTTCACCACAATTAAAGTGAATAAGAATGTTCTGAACCTGCCTATTAATATGTTAACAGGAAGGCTATTGTTGGATCCATTATTCAGAGCAGCACCAGTCATCTTTTGTAGTGTTAATAGTTTGGTTACATAATCAGTTTTGCATCATAGAAACATAGAAACATAGAAAATAGGTGCAGGAGTAGGCCATTTGGCCCTGCGAGCCTGCACCGCCATTCAATATGATCATGGCTGATCACCCAACTCAGTATCCTGTATCTGCCTTCTCTCCATACCCCCTGATCCCTTTAGCCACAAGGGCCACATCTAACTCCCTCTTAAATATAGCCAATGAACTGGCCTCAACTACCTTCTGTGGCAGAGAATTCCAGAGATTCACCACTCTCTGTGTGAAAAATGTTTTTCTCATCTCAGTCCTAAAAGATTTCCCCCTTATCCTTAAACTGTGACCCCTTGTTCTGGACTTCCCCAACATCGGGAATAATCTTCCTGCATCTAGCCTGTCCAACCCCTTAAGAATTTTGTAAGTTTCTATAAGAGACCCCCTCAATCTTCTAAATTCTAGCGAGTACAAACCGAGTCTATCCAGTCTTTCTTCTGATGAAAGTCCTGACATCCCAGGAATCAGTCTGGTGAACCTTCTCTGTACTCCCTCTATGGCAAGAATGTCTTTCCTCAGATTTGGAGACCATCAGTCTCCAAGTCCTTTTTAGATGGGCAGTACGTAACAAATATCAATGGGCTTCAACAGTTTGGAACACTTCTAAGAGATGTACTTGAGCCACAGAGTCATAGCGTGACACAGTGTGGAAACAGGCCCTTCAGCCCAACTTGCACACACTGGCCAACATGGCCCAGCTACAATTGTCCCACCTGCCCGCGTTTGGTCCATATCTCTCCAAACCTGTCCTATCCATGTACCTACCTTAAATTGGTTGACTGGGCTTGTATTCGCTGGAATTTAGAAGGATGAGAGGATATTTTACAGAAACATATACAATTCTTAATGGATTGGACAGGGTAGATGAAGGAAAAATGTTCCCGATTTTGGGGGAGTCCAGAACCAGGGGTCACAGTTTAGGAATAAGTGGTAGGCCATTTAGGACAGAGATGAGAAAAACTTCTTCACCGAGAGAGTTGTGAATCTGTGGAATTCTCTGCCACAGAAGGCAGCGGAGGCCAATTCACTGGATGTATTCAAGAGAGAGTTAGATCTCTCTCTTAAGGCTAAAGGAATATGGGGAAAAAGCAGGAACGGGGTACTGATTTTAGATGATCAGCCATGATGATATTGAATGGCGGGGCTGGTTCGAAGTGCTGACTGGCCTACTCTTGCACGTATTTTTTCTATGTGTAAGAAGGAACATGTAGAAGAACCAACGAGAGAGCAGGCTATTCTAGACTGGGTATTGAGTAATGAGGAAGGGTTAGTTAGCAGTCTTGTTGTGCGTGGCCCCTTGGGAAAGAGTGACCATAATATGGTTGAGTTCTTCATTAGGATGGAGAGTGACATTGTTAATTCAGAAACAAAGGTCCTGAACTTAAAGAAAGGTGACTTTGAGGGTATGAGACATGAATTGGCCAAGATAGACTGGCAATGATTCTTAAAGGGTTGACGGTGGATATGCAATGGAAGGCATTTAAAAACTGCATGGATGAACTACAACAAGTGTTCATCCCAGTTTGGAAAAAGAATAAATCAGGGAAGGTAATAATAATAATAATAATGGATTTTATTTACGGGCGCCTTATACCGAGGTCTCAAGGACACCATACAGAGATTTATAGAAAACATATAATCAGAATTTTAAAAAAATAGGTTATAAAGACCAATACATAAATCAGGGACAGAATTCCTTCCAAAAACACAAAAAAAAGAAAATCAGAAGCACAATTTGAGGAGAGAGCAGCGGCAATTTAACGCCAGTGTCCACTCTCGCCTCCGACCGCCATCTTGAACACAGACTAACAAATACAATTACAAACAATTACATACAAAAATCATCCCCCCACAATGATTTCCATTGTGGGGGAAGGCACAATGTCCAGTCCCCAGCCCCAGTTCACCCCAAAAAAAGTCAGGCCAAATGAAGCCCCCGCTATTGCCTCTACGAAGGCCCGATGATCCTGGCCGTTCTCGCCGGGTGATGTAGCCCCGGCGTCGGGAGAGTCCTCCAGCAGCTGGGCCACCTGGAACGGCCGCATCCCTCACCGGAGGCCGTAACTACGGCTGGAACGGCCGATTTCCCGCAGGCGTCCGCAGCACCTGAAGCCGACAAGGCCGCGCCGACTTGGAGCTCAAGGCTCCCGGTGTTGGAGTCGGCGCCGCCGCCCGCGAATGGTCGCTCCAGTCCCGGAGGTGTTGAGCTCGGCGGTCCAGCTCACCGGAGCTCCGGCGCGTCGGTCCAGCGCGGCGACCCAGGCAAGGCATCGCCCGCTCCGCTGCACAGCAGCGCTCCAGCGCCGTGCCGCCACCGAAGCTGAGGGTACTGTGCGGTTCCCGCCAGGAAACGCCGCTCCACGCCGCTCCACGCCCGCTGGTAGGCCGCGAGGACGGGTCGAATGGGCAGCCGGAGAGAAGGCTGCCTCACCGACCAGGTAGGGACCAGGAAGTGGTTTCCCCTTGATCCCCCCACATTAAAGGCAAAATAAATAAAAACAAAGACTTAAAGAAAAATAAAAAAAAGGTAGTGCATCCGTGCATAACAAGGGAAATCAGGGATAGTATCAAAACAAAAGAGGAAGCCTACAAATTAGCCAGAACAAGCAGCCTACCAGAGGACTGGGAGAAATTCAGAGTCCAGCAGAGGAGGACAAAACGCTTAATTAGGAAAGGGAAAATAGATTATGAAAGAAAACTGGCACGGAACATAAAAACTGACTGCAAAAGTTTTTATAGATATGTCAAGAGGAAAAGATTAGTTAAAACAAATGTAGGTCCCTTGCAGTCAGAAACAGGTAAATTGATCATGGGGAACAAGGACTTGGCAGACCAATTGAATAATTACTTTGGTTCTGTCTTCACTAAGGAAGACATAAATAATCTGCCGGAAATAGCAAGGGACCGGGGGTTAAATGAGATGGAGGAACTGAGTGAAATCCAGATTAGCTGGGATGTGGTGTTAGGTAAATTGAATGGATTAAAGGCCGATAAATCCCCAGGGCCGGATAATTTGCATCCCAGAGTACTTAAGGAAGTAGCCGCAGAAATAGTGGATGCATTAGTGATAATTTTTCAAAATGTTTAGATTCTGGAGTAGTTCCTGAGGACTGGAGGGTAGATAATGTAACCCCACTTTTTAAAAAGGGAGGGAGAGAGAAAACGGGAAATACAGAGCAGTTAGTCTAACATCGATGGTGGGGAAAATTCTGGAGTCAGTTATTAAAGATGGGATAGCAGCACATTTGGAAAGTGGTGAGTTCATTGGACAAATCAGCATGGATTTATGAAAGGTAAATCATGTCTGACGAATCTTATAGAATTTTTCGAGGATGTAACTAGTAGAGTGGATAAGGGAGAACCAGTGGATGTGTTATATCTGGACTTTCCAAAGGCTTTCGACAAGGTCCCACATTAGAGATTAGCATATAAACATAAAGCACATGGTATTGGGGGTTCAGTATTGATGTGGATAGAGAACTGTCTGGCAGACAGGAAGCAAAGAGTAGGAATAAATGGGTCCTTTTCAGAATGGCAGGCAGTGACTAGTGGGGTACCGCAAGGCTCAGTGCTGGGACCCCAGCTATTTACAATATATATTAATGATCTGGATGAGGGAATTGAATGCAACATCTCCAAGTTTGTGGATGACACGAAGCTGGGGGGCAGTGTTTGCTGTGAGGAGGATGCTAGGAGGCTGCAAGGTGACTTGGATAGGTTGGGTGAGTGGGCAAAGGCATGGCAGATGCAGTATAATGTGGATAAATGTGAGGTTATCCACTTTGGTGGCAAAAACAGGAAAGTAGACTATTATCTGAATGGTGGCCGATTAGGAAAAGGGGAGATGCAACGAGACCTGGGTGTCATGGTACACCAGTCATTGAAAGTAAGAATGCAGGTGCAGAAGGCAGTGAAGAAAGCAAATGGTATGTTAGCATTCATAGCAAAAGGATTTGAGTATAAGAGCAGGGAGGTTCTACTGCAGTTGTACAGGGTCTTGGTGAGACCACACCTGGAGTATTGCATACAGTTTTGGTCTCCAAATCTGAGGAAAGACATTCTTGCCATAGAGGGAGTACAGAGAAGGTTCACCAGACTGATTCCTGGGATGGCAGGACTTTCATATGAGGAAAGACTGGATAGACTTGGCTTGTACACGTTGGAATTCAGAAGACTGAGGGGGGATCTTATAGAAACTTACAAAATTCTTAAGGGGTTGGACAGGCTAGATGCAGGAAGATTATTCCCGATGTTGGGGAAGTTCAGAACGAGGGGTCACAGTTTAAGGATAAGAGGGAAGACTTTTAGGACTGAGATGAGGAAATCACTTTTTTACACAGTGAGTGGTGAATCTGTGGAATTCTCTGCCACAGAAGGTAGTTGAGGCCAGTTCATTGGCTTTATTTAAGAGGGAGTCAGATGTGGCCCTTGTGGCTAAAGGGATCAGGGGGTATGTAGAGAAGGCAGGGATGGGATACTGAGTTGGATGATCAGCCATGATCATATCAAATGGCGGTGTAGGCTCGAAAGGGCCGAATGGCCTACTCCTGCACCTATTTTCTATATTTCTATGTTTCTATGAACTGCAGATGCTGGAGTAGCTCAGCAGGACAGGCAGCATCTCTGGAGAGAAGGAATGGGTAGCGTTTCGGGTGGAGACCCGAAGAAGGGTCTAAGGAAGTGTCTTGACCTGAAACGTCACCCATTACTTCTCTCCAGAGATGCTCACTGAGTTACTCCAGTTTTTTGTGTCTACCTATCTTAAACGTTGGGATAGTCCCAGCCTCAACTACCTCCTCCGTTAATCTGTTCCATACACCCACCACCCTTTGTGTGAAAATGTTACCCCTCAGATTCATATTAAATCTTTTCCCCTTTACCTTAAATCTATGTCCTCTGATCCTTGATTCTCCTACTCTGGGCAACAGACTGTGCATCTACTTGATCTATTCCTCTCATAATTTTATACACCTCAATAAGATCACCCCTCGTCCTCCTGCGCGCCAAGGAATAGAGTCCCAGCCTACTCAACCTCTCCCTATAGCTAAAAACATACTAACATATCTAAGCACACTTATAGATTTTATGCCTGCAAATATGAAGGCATCCGTGTTTGGATGTAACATACATCACATAAATACCAATGAGATGAATGTGGTGTTAATCTTGTCTTGGTGGTATTGGCTCAGAAGTAATTCTTTCCGGGACATTCAGGGTCAATAGTCCAATTGATACCAACCCTTGGCTGAAGCGAATAGTATTAGCAAGATCCACAGACATGAACTTGATTCCATCCCTCAATGTACCCACCTGAAAACGAGTCCCCAATAATTTCTCAAATGCATATAGAACAGTACAGCACAGGAACAGTCTGTACAGCCACAATATCCATGCCGAACATGCTGCCAATCTCCTCTATCTTCACAAGATCCATATCCCTCCATTCCTTTCCAATCCCTGTGTCCATCTAAAAGCCTCGTTAAAGACACTATCGTATCTATTATGATTGACGTTCACCATGCAACATCCAGATAATAAAACCCCAACAGAAAGACATCAGGTAAATGCAATAAAAATAAAATAAATAAAATGTAAGCCATCCTACATTGATATCTTCAGAAAAACAAACTTCCACCCTTTGTTTCCTTCCATGAAGTCAATTCTGTATCCAATTCTGTAGATCTCCTTCGATTCCACATGATCGAATCTTCCAGAACAGCCTACCGTGTGGCATCTTATAGAAACATAGAAACATGAAAAATAGATGCAGGAGTAGGCCATTCGGGCCTTCGAGCCAGCACCGTCATTCAATATGATCATGGCTTATCATCTAAAATCAGTACCCCATTCCTGCTTTCTCCCCCCTTGTTTCCGTTAGCCCAAAGAGCTAAATTTAACTCTCTCTTGAAAACATCCAGTGAATTGGCCTTCACCACCTTCTGTGGCAGAGAATTCCGCAGATTCACAACTCTCTGGGTGAAAAGGTTTCCTCACCTCAGTAGTGAATGGTCTACCCCTTATTCGTAAACTGTCACCCTTGGTCCTGGCCTCCCCAACATCGGGAACATCAAAGACCTTGATGAAGTTCATATAGACAACATCAATGGCCTTGCCATTGTCGCCCTTTTGGGTTGCTTCTTCAAAAAACGGAATCAAATTCAAGTCACAATATCAGCGTGGACAAGTTGGGCAAAGGGCCTGTTTCCACGCTGTATGACTCGAACTGTGAGACAGCAGCTCTACGAGTTAATGTCCAACCTCCTACAACTTCAAGCCCTGGCTTAATTTTAGTTTTGTTCAGCGACACAGGAAACAGGTCCTTCGGCTCACCGTGTCCGCACCGACCAGCGATCCCCGCACATTAACACTATCCTACACACACTAGGGACAATTTACACTTATACCAAGTATACAAACTCAAGCCAATTAACCTACAAACCTGTACATCTTTGGAGTGTGGGAAGAAACCGAAGATCTTGGAGAAAACCCACGCAGGTCACGGGGAGAACGTACAAACTCCGTACAGACAGCACCCGCAGTCGGGATCGAACCGGGGGACTTTGGCGCTGCATTGGCTGTAAGGCAGCAACTCTACCGCTGCGCCACCGTGCTGGGGCACTGGGCTTGTGAACAACTGGGGCCACAGGTGGCCCCCTGCTGAGAGTCCATCTCCTTCCCCCACCGCCTCCTCCTTCTCAAGCCTCTAGCAGCTTTGCTACCCTGCGGCCCTCTGCACATTTTCCCACTCATGCCTGTGTTCCACAGAGAATACCCATGAAAATAACTAAGTGGTCTGTGCCTTGAAGTCGGAATAAAGTCCACCCACAAACTATAGCAACTATATAATAACTATTAACAACACCAATAGTAAACAACAAACGCTGGGCATAACCAGGAGAGATTAGCCTGCAAGTAACCTTTTGACTTGAGATAATCATCGATGATTAGCACCAACCTAGAATAATGCAGCAAACAAACATTGTCTGAAGAAGGATCTTGACCCGAAACGTTGCCTATTTCCTTCACTCCATAGATGCTGCCTCACCCGCTGAGTTTCTCCAGCATTTTTGTCTACCTTCGATTTTCCAGCATCTGCAGTTCCTTCTTAAACATTAGTTTTGTTCAGTTTAGAGATAAAACGTGGAAACAGATCCTTCGGCCCACTAAGTATGCAACGACCAGCGATCACCCTGTACACTAGCACTATCCTACACACTAGAGACAATTTACAATTTACAGAAGCCAATTAAGCTACAATCCTGTACATCTTTGGAGTGCAGGGGGAAACTGGAGCACCCGGAGAAAACCCACGTGATCACAAGGAGAATGTACAAACTCCGTACTCATAACACCTGTAGCAAGGATCGAACCCAGGGCTCTGGCGCTGTAAGGCAGCAACTCTACACCCTAACCTGTACCTTCTAAGAAATGTTGATGAAGGCAAGGTGGCAGGCCTTCTTACCAGTAAGAAGTAAACTAATTCTGCTGTCTGACTGTGCAGGGCAAATCAGATGGCATTAGCCGGAGAACAGCAGTATGTTCATCAATTCTTTTTCTCCAGAGATACTGCCTGACCCGCTGAGTTACTGCAGCATTTTGTGCCTATCAGCTGGAGAACAGTGCTCTGTAAAATGGTTCATCACCACTAGGGTCTAGAAATTGATGTACCAACTCTGGATACTTCCAATAGGTGTTAACTGCACGTGTCTCAACACCTTCCCTAATATGTGTAGGAAGGAACTGCAGATGCTGGTTTAAACCAAAGATAGACACGGAAAGCTGGAATAACTCACTGGACAGGCAGCATCTCTGGAGAGAAGGAATGGGTGACGTTTCGGCTCAAGACCCTTCTTCAGACTGATCAAGTCTGCATCAAGTTCAGACCCATCAGTCTAAAGAAGGGTCTCTTGACCATCAGTCTGAAGAAAGGTCTCGACCCGAATCGTTGCCTATTTCACTCGCTCCATAGATGCTGCCTCACCCGTTGAGTTTCTCCAGCATTCCACCCATTTCTTCTCTCCAGAGATACTGCCTGTCCCACAGAGTTACTCCAGCTTTTTGTGTCTACCTTCACTAATATGTTGCTTAGTGCAACAGGCACCATGGGCAACGTTTAGGGACACCCATTAATCATACTTCCACTGATCCAAATTTTGCAGCCAATCTTCGTTTTCATATAACTGCCGCACGAGTGCTGAAGAATAATTATCTTGCTGAGTATGTGATGCTTTACTACTCGCCTAATCATCTCGACATTGAATAACCATGAGCTTGACAATGGAATTAATTGATTTTGCTTTGATTTAATAAAAGCATTTATGAAGCACATCAGGTGTATAACTCGAGCCTCAGCAGGGAAGGGTTGTTCTGAGCTAATGTTCTGCGTAAATGGAAGACTATCATTTTTATTGCTGCAGTTTGAAACTGATGCTGGAATTAAGATTATAATTCATACTTCAAACTTTCAAGAGCTGTCCTTTCCAACATGAATTTAATGAGATATCTTTGAAAAGTAACAAAGCAGGCTTAATGAGATCACGAGCTTGAATTATGGATTTGCTTTCAAATGCGTTGCTCTGCGATGCTGCTCAGAACCAACCTAATTGCTTTAATTCTTAAATCTTATTACCGCAATTAATTTGGAAGGAATTATCTATTTCATTTTACTGAAATGCACTGGAAATTGAGACTATGTCATGAGGTAGGTGGACCAAGAGTGACCAAGAGTGATTCTAAATACATTTGGGAAGCATGGTGGCACAGCAGTAGAGCCTTGCAGCACTTGCAGCGCTTGCAGCACCTTGCAGCACTTGCAGGTTCGATCCTGACTGCAGGTGCAGTCTGTACGGAGTTTGTACGTTCTCCCCATGACCACGCGGGATTTCTCCGGTTTCCTCCCACGTCCAAAGACGTACAGGTTTGTAGGTTAATTGGCATGGTATTGGGTAAATGTAAATTGTCCCTAGTGTGTGTAGGATAATGTTAATTTTGGGGGGTCGCTGGTTGGTGCAGACGTGGTGGGCCAAAGGGCCTGTTTGTCAAAGTTTGTTTCTTATAAAGCAGATAGCAACAAACGTTAAAGGTAGACCATGACAATGTTTAATTGATTCATCAGATGGGAGTGGCAAAGATCTACAATGAGCACAAACATTGCTCAGTGCTTCACGGGCTCCCACTCACAGAACAAAGGAGAGTTCGCACAATTATACATTTTTCTTATTAGTAAAACACTCCTACCAAATCTGAATATGGCATGACTGAAATTGACTGTATTCTGGGTCAAGGGATGAACCATGGACATATGACCATTCAAATTGTGAGCCTTCTTGAACCGCTTCTCACATTGGTCACAAGCAAATTCAAGTTCAGCTTCTGCCTTGTGCTTGGTCATATGGTATTTCAAGGATGTCTCTTTGCCTGCACTGGAAACCACAAACTTCACACTGCAAAGGTTTTTCTCCAGAATGGCACATTTGTTGAACTGACAGTTGTTTCCGCTGTTTGAAAGTCTGTCCACATTCCACAAAGGTAGTTTCTTTTCACAAATCGAATCGTTCTTTCTCCCAACTTGTCCATCAGCGTGTGAAACCAGCATTCTTCTTCCTTCCCCATCAATGCCAACTGGCTGGCTGATCTATCCCAACTCAGCTCTTCACTTTGATCCCAGCTGGGATTTACCTCAATCCAATTCTGTAACTGAGTTGCACCCCAAAGTCAAGGCTTTTCATCTCCACAACTTGATTGCTCTCCTTTGGCTGCTATGTGATGGAAGCGAGATGGTCATTTTCAGACTGAGCATTGGTGAGCACATTTCTCATCTGTTTCAGCTCAGTCTATAGCTCCGGGATAAGCTGCCACCTTTTTCTGGTTACTTCAAGAACCAGTGGTAATTGATCCATCTTGGTCAATATTATAAACGTAAGGACAGTTGTCAGCCTTATTCAGACGTCTTGGTGCAGGGGTTGTTTCCCCAAGTCCAGCCCATCTGGGCTAACCTCAGGATAAAAAGTAGGGTCAATAGGCCCACTGTCCTTTCTTGGTTCCCCTCCATTTACAGTCAATTGTATCAGATGTCTCCAACGGGAGTAATCTTCAATCTTCACGGCAGTTGGTCTCATAGTAGCACCTGGTACAGTCCCCTCCAACATAGTCCCAATTCTGTCCAATCCCAGTAGTATGGACTGTGTCTGTATTCAACTGCAGTGGCTTCTGCGTTATCAACCCTTGTGAATGCAAGACTGACAAGGTTGTGCTTAATTGCTGTGCGTATGTAATTAATTCATTGCTGTGGGCCTGTAGATCATAACTAACTTCCACACTCTTTAGTGTCCTATTCATTCCCTCAACTAATCCAGAATTCTATGGGTGGTGGGGGATGTGAGATCACTCTTCAACTACCTATAAGGCTGCCCCTTTAAAAATAGATTAGTATTAAAAAAACAATTTAATAATATTCCCAATTGTTCCAATCTATCTCCCCAAGTTGACAATTTCAAATTAACAGATTTTGTTCTGAGATAAAGGCATCTCCAATCTCATCTAACACATCTACCTGAATGCCACGTGGCCATCGTGGAATTCAGGTCTCTATTTTAACTCAATTCAAAAGGTAAGACATAGGGAAAAAATAAACTTAAAGTTAAGAGAAAACAAAGAATAAACAATTAATTTTCATAGATTGCAAGCTCATTCAATGACATCCTATTTCATCTGACACGGACCATTTCATCAAAAGGGGCATATATATGAATATATAAATATAGCCTGGGACTGGATGTCAAGTATCCCGATAGGCTTTGGGAGAAATGAAACAGACATAGTGAAATGCTGAACACAGTAGGAAAGAGCTGCCATTATCTTGGTAGCATAGCCTTGAAAAGACCACTGAGCTCTCTAGTCAGATAGAGACAGAACTTGGATGAGTGACAACTCGAAAGAACATGAAAATCATGTCTAATCTGATAAGGGCCAGAACTTGGATGAGTGACAACTTGAAAGAACATTCTAGAATACTTTTGAAATAGCTTTGGGTTTGGAACATGCTAACATTAAAATACAAAGTACAAAAAACAGGCAAAATAGTACAAAAAGAACAGGCAAAATATACATGTTACACATTTATCCGAGAGTAGTTAGCCAAAGTGGCGCAGCCCCCCTCGTTTCCAAAAAAATCATGCAAAACATTAGAGACATTTCTGCATTAACTTTATATTCCCCTCCCTTATCTGACAAAAGCCGTTCTGTTTAAAATAAACTTTGTTTCTGTGGGGAACAATTTGCAGAATTGATGCAGAATTAGCAAGCTAGGAAATTCCCCTGGGACTTTGTGAACTGGGACTGGGAAGGTTTAAGGCTTGCAGTGCCTTTAAATTGCAAAAGTTGTCTTCTGTTGGAGTGAGAATTTAAAATGAACAAAGGGAGTAGTTTAATGTAATGGTGGGCAGGCTAATGTTCAAAATAGGAGTGGTCTGAGCTGTGATTGGACAGTGATCCAGATTGTGATTGGCCATCTCCCCCTTCTTCTATAGACAGGGTCGCCATTGTCAGACATAGGGTCTCAAGAGGGTCTCGAGAGGACCTCAAGAAGACTTATTGGTACCGGGTTTGTTCTCCGAACTCTTATCAGCGCTTTCTTTCTCTGCCTTAGCCCTTATTCCTCTGCCCACTGGCATTCCATCTGAAGAACTTTCCATTCTTTTAATAGTTCTGTCTTTATTCCACAATTCACTCTTTTACAGGCGTAATTCATCCAACCACTATCTCGTGTCCTCTCTCCCTCTCCCTCTCCCTCTCCCTCTCCCTCTCCCTCTCCCTCTCCCTCTCCCTCTCCCTCTCCCTCTTCCTCCCTCTCCCTCACCCTCACCCTCACCCTCTCTCCCTCTCCCTCTCCCTCTCCCTCTCCCCCTCCCCCTCTCTCCACCTTGGTGGGCCGAAGGGCCTGTTTCCGCACTGTATCTCTAAACTGAAATAAATCAAAGAGGCAACAAACATTGCCCATTACTGCCACTTTCCACTGTCCTCCAGCCCTTTTAGATCGGTTACCCCTTGTGTCTCATTGGGAGTCTGTGAGCAATGGTGTAGAACAGGGATCAGTGCAGCATCCTTCACTGTGGTGATGTATATTAGCCACAGGGATGTGATTGTAGGAGGAATGATTAGTAAGTTTGCAGATGATATGAAAGATGTGGATGGCGAGGAAGAATGTCTAAGACTAAGCAAGATATACTGTAGATCACAAGGAAAGTTGGAGGGAGCATAGGGAGATGGAATTAAATCCCGACAAATGTGAGGAGCTACAACATGGAACACAGAAAAGTACTGCACAAGAACAGGTCTTTTGGGCCACTCGGTACAGACAGCACCCGTAGTCAGGATCAAACTCGGCCGTAAGGCAGCAACTCTACCGCTGTGTTACTGTGCCACCCAAAAGATATGAAACACTTCACAAATTTGCATTTCATCCTTGCGCAGTGGTGACGCTAAACATCTCTGCATCGTTCCAATAAATAAAGATGTGGGTATCAAAGAGGAGGAGAAGCATCAAAGTGCAGGAGTATCAATAGGGCGGCACGGTGGCACAGCGGGAGAGATGCTGCCTTACAGCTCCAGAGACCCGGGATCGATCCTGACCACGGATGCTGTCTGTACGGAGTTTGTATGTTCTCCCCGTGACCATGCAGGTTTGCTCCCACACTCCAAAGACATACAAATTTGGAGGTTAATTAGCTTTGGTAAAGAATGTAACCTCAGATCCTAGTGTGTAGGATAGTGTTAGTGTGGGGATGGCTGGTCGGCGCGGACTCGGTGGGTCGAAGTGCTTGTTTCCGCACTGTATCTCTAAAGGATTTAAACTAAAGGGTCTGAAGGGTAATTTATTTCACACAAGGAGGGGTTGATATCTGGAATTTGGTGCCTATCCAAATAGACCGCGTGGGTTTTCTCCAAAGATAGACGTAGAATGCTGGAGTATCTCAACGGGACAGGCAGTATCTCTGGAGAGATGTAATCAATGATGTTTCGGGTTGAGACCCTTCTTCAGACTGACCTGAAACCCATTCCTTCACCCATTCCTTCTCTCCAGAGATGCTGCCTGTCCCGCCGAGTTACTCCAGCATTTTGTGTCTATTTTCGGTTTAAACCAGCATCTGCAGTTCCTTCCTACACATTGGGTTTTCTCCGGGTGCTCTGGTTTCCTCCCACACTCCAAAGATGTGCAGGTTTGTCGATTAATTGGCTTCGGGGAAAAAACTGTTTAAAAAAAAAATCCCTAGTGAGTAGAATAGTGTTAGTGCATAGGATGATCACTGGTCAGCATGGACTCGGTGGGCCGATGGGCCTGTTTCTGCACTATTTTTCTAAACTAAAATAAACTAAAGGATCTGAGGGGTAATTTATTAATTGTCCCTAGTGTGTAGGATAATGCTGGTGTATGGGGTGATCGCAGGTCAGCGTTGACTCGTTGGGCCGGAGGGCCTGTTTCTTCGCTGTATTTCCAAAGCCTAAAGCCGAAAGGCATGGAATTACACCACCCTAAGTGGACAACGGTGATTAGTGTAGGTGGGTATAAAGGTCCCCATGGATGTGGTGGTTCCAAGGAGCCTACTTTTGTGCTGTACACCTCCATGACTCGTTGGCCACTCCTGTATTCAGGCCGCCTTGGCAAAGGTTACCGATATTCAAACATTCCACGAGCATCCTTTGTCATAGGCTCATGAATATTTTCCATCAAGACTCTATAATTTAAAAACGAGCAAATGGACGTATCTGGAAGCAACGGACCAATGAGTTTCACATCTGATGCGGGTCTTTGAAGTGATCTTGAAATCTCCAGCGAACAAACACCTTGGAAAGCATGAATGGTAAATAAAGAGATGCAATGATAGTACGATCACGTTTAACTGCGCTGTTGGAGCTCAGCCTTTTGAAGAAATTGCTGGCTGAAAATACCCAAAAATAAATAAATAATTTACATTAACTTGCATTTTCAGGATGCCTTGACACGATTGCTGATAGCATCCTCACAGCTGCACGCT
This sequence comes from Malacoraja senta, assembly GCA_038087875.1. Lineage (NCBI taxonomy): Eukaryota > Metazoa > Chordata > Chondrichthyes > Rajiformes > Rajidae > Malacoraja > Malacoraja senta. The sequence continues at coordinate 388,943,742 of CM075977.1, forward strand.
GCCAGGTGTCGTATTAATTTTATTTCCGAGCACCGAGGTAGTTCTGAGCTGTGAGCAGGTTCAACAATTTTATTTTTCTTAATTTCCTCTCTGCCCCCTCGGCTGGAATTTCTAACTTCATTAATTTTATTTACATAAATATCCAATCAACAGTTGTGGAAGATGAAGTCGAGAAAGAAAACCATTCGGAGAGATCGGCAGGGTGTGGAATGCTGGATCTGTCCCAAGCCACAGATGAGAAGGCCTAAGGCAACCCCAAGATAGAAACAAAAAGCTGGAGTAACTCAGCGGGACAGGCAGCATCACTGGAAAGAAGGAATGGGTGACGTTTTGGGTCGAGACCCTTCTTCAGACTTCGTCAGATTCATTGGGATCCCGCTCTGTTGGAGGATCGTTATCACATCTGATCATCCACACCTGGAGTATTGTGTTCAATTTTGGTCTCATAATTTGAGGAAGGACATTCTTGCTATTTAGGGAGTGCAGCGTAGGTTCACCAGGTTAATTCCCGGGATGGCGGGACTGACATATGATGAAAGAATGGATTGACTGGGCTTATATTCACTGGAATTTAAAAGGATGAGAGGGAATCTTATAGAAACATATAAAATTCTCAGGTGATTGTACAGGCTGGATGCAGGAAAAAAATTCCCGATATTGGGGGGATCCAGAACCAGGGATCACAGTTTAATAATAAGGGGTAGGCCATTTAGGATTGAGACGAGGAAAAACCTTTTCACCCAGACATTTGTGAATCTGTGGAATTCTCTGTCACAGTGGAGGCCAATTCACTGGATATTTTCAAGAGAGACGGAATCAAGGGATATGGGGAGAAAGCAGGAACGGGGTACTGAATTTGGATGATCAGCCAAGATCATATTCAATGGTGATGCTGGCTTGAAGGGCTGAATGGCCTACTCCTGCACCTATTTTCTATGTTTCTGTTTCAATCAAATTTCCCTTTATCGCACCAAGGTAAAAGACAAATCTGTTCCAGTGTTCAGAAATTTTCATTTCCAAGTCAAACGTGTCGGAAGGAACTGCAGATGCCGATTTACACCGAAGTTAGACACAAACTGCTTCTCTGGAGAGAAGGAATGGGTGAGGTTTCGGGTCGAGACCCTTCTTCATAGTTTAGTCAAGTGTTTTATTGTCATATGTCCCGGACAGAACAATGAAATTCCTACTTGCATTCCACACGCATACACCTATAAACAAATAATAGTGCAAAGAGCCAAAACCAATGAGTTTATAAAACCAAATAGTTTATGTAGTTAAGAATGTCCTTGTTCATTCAGAGAACAATCAGGTATCCCTTTATCAGCAGGGAAAGGAGCGTTGCAGGAGGAACTCAACAGGTCAGTGAAGAATTAAGATGTTTCATTGTCACATGTAACAACATCAGAGCAATGAGATTCTTACCTGCAGCAATGAGATTCTTACCTGCAGCATTATAACAGGCCTGAAAACACAATGTACATTGATAATATATAATGAACACTTCATCTCTGGCCAAGGCTCCCTGTATTCATGAGGAGAAGGGCTGACGAGCTGATGAGGTGCAGGAGATTTGAGCCACTAGCCACCAAATGGGGCTCAGCTGTGGCTTTATGACTTAGGCCCCAGTTTCGCCCAGAGTGTTGGTGTTTTCTAGCATTGTTTGTGGCGATGGGGATAGGATAAGATGGGAAGGGATGGGGATTGGAAGGAATGGGGATGGGATGGGATCAGGTGGGATGGCATGGGATGGGATCGTGTGGGATGGGATTGGGATGGGATGATATGGGATGTTATCAGATGGGATTGTGTGGGATGGGATTGGGTGGGGATGGGATGGGGTGGGATGGGGATGGGATGGGATTGGAATGGGATGGTATGGGATGGGGATTGGGTGGGAAGGGATTGGGTGGGATGGGATTGGGTGGGGATGGGATGGGATAGAATGGGATGGGATTGGATGGGGATGGGATGGGATCGGGTGGGATGGTATGGGATGGGGATCAGGTGGGATGGGATTGGGTGGGGATGGGATGGGATCGGGTGGGATGGCATGGGATGGGGATTGGGTGGGATGGGATTGGGTGCGGATGGGATGGGGTGGGATGGGGATGGGATGGGATTGGAATGGGATGGTATGGGATGGGGATTGGGTGGGAAGGGATTGGGTGGGATGGGATTGGGTGGGGTTGGGATGGGATAGAATGGGATGGGATTGGATGGGGATGGGATGGGATCGGGTGGGATGGCATGGGATGGGGATCGGGCGGGATGGGATTGGGTGGGGATGGGATGGGGTGGGATGGGGATGGGATGGGATTGGAATGGGATGGTATGGGATGGGGATTGGGTGGGAAGGGATTGGGTGGGATGGGATTGGGTGGGGATGGGATGGGATAGAATGGGATGGGATTGGATGGGGATGGGATGGGATCGGGTGGGATGGCATGGGATGGGGATCGGGTGGGATGGGATTGGGTGGGGATGGGATGGGATGGGATGGGTCCTGGGGCAGGACATGTAACATCACAACATACACCAGCGATTCTCACACTGCTGCTCTATCACTGAATCTCCATTCCCAACACCACCTCCGGCCCTAATCTGGAATGGGCTCACTCCTCTGCTAAGCCGCTTGTGTATGTGAACATTAAACTACCCTGTTTCTTTTTATCTGATTTCAACAAAGCATTTTGTCTATTTGTGTTCTGCTTGGTCAGCTATGCAGGAGTTATCATTGTGGAAATAGATTTACTAAAAATCCTCTCACGTTGCAGCTTGTTCAATGATGATGAATTGGAACAGCTCCATAAATCATTGTAAGCTGACATGGAGCAGACTGCCTGTGGAGGAGACATGATTTCACATTTGTCCAGCAAAGCAGGTGGATTGCCCCTCGGTTCCAGCACAGTTGTATGTTGCACAATAATTATTGCAGCAAATTACTGCTTTCCTGTTATTTCGGCTGCTTACATTTTTTTTTTTTTAATTTGATTCATGAATCCATTTACTATTCCAGTGAGGTGGGCCTCCGTCTGCTCGAACGCTAATATCGTGGAGCCGTAGGTCCAAATGACCAGAGAGGGGAGATACATGGAGCTGCAGAGAAGGACACAAAATGCAGGAGTAACTCAACAGGTCAGGCAGCATCTCTGGAAGAATATGGATAGGTGTGGTTTTGGGTCAAGATCCTTCTTCAGAGTCTTCGGATTCTTCAGATTATGAAGAAAGGTCGCGATCCAAAACGTCACCCATCCATAGTCATAGAGTGATACAGTGTGAAAACAGGCCCTTCGCTCCAACTTGCCCACACCGGCCAATATGTCCCAGCTACACTAGTCCCACCTGCCCACGTTTGATCCATATCCCTCCAAACTTGTCCTATCCATGTACCTGTCTAATTGTTTCTAAAATGTTGGGATAGTCCCAGCCTCAACTACCTCCACTGGCAGCTTGTTCCATACACCCACCATCCTTTGTGTGAAAAAGTTACCCCTCAGATTCCTAGTAAATCTTTTCCCCTTCACCTTAAACCTATGTCCTCTGGTCCTCGATTCACCTACTGTGGGCAAGAGACTCTGTGCATCTACCCAATCTATTCCTCTCATGATATTATACACATGTATAAGATCACCTCTCATCCTCCTGCGTTTCATGGAATAGACACCCAGCCTACTCAACCTCTCCCTATAGCTCAGACCCTCTAGTCCTGGCAATGTCCTCGTAAATCTTCTCTGTACTCTTTCCAGCTTGACAACATCTTTCCTATAACATGGTGCCCAGAACTGAAGACAATACCCTAAATGCAGGCTTACAAACATATTCAACCCCTGTCCCACTTAGGCGATTTTTTTGGAGAATACAGGCGACTAGGCTGTCGCCACATGGTCGCGGGGTGATGCCTGCATGGTCGTGAGAAGTCTCCTCAAGTCGCCTAAAGAGTCGTAACGTTTTTCTAGTCCCTGCTGGATTTTGAAATGTTCAAAACTTTTCGACGACTGTGGGATTGACATAGTTTGACGTAGCTTGTCTTCTCCTGTTGTAGGTGTTTTCGTAGCTTGTCGCCAGGATGTCGCAGGTTGTCGCCAAGTGCTGACTTCGGTGAAATTCATTGGCGACTACCTACGTCAACCTACGTCAACTGGCGACAGGTACTGGCGACTGAATTGTCTTCAGTTGTCTTCAGTTGTTGCCAACAGGGTCGTTGCTTGTCGTTGCTTGTCGTAGCTTGTTGCTGGGTGGACGTAGGTTGACTTTGATTGTGGTAGGTTGTCGCCTGTGTGGTCGTAGGTTTGCGTAGGTGTGGTCATAATGGGTCGCCGGTTGTCGTAGCTTGGCATCGACTAAGTGGTAGGTTGGTTGTAGCTTGTCGTAGATATTGTCATGGGGGGTCCAGTCGCCGCTTTTTCGGCGACCTGCTACCACTGTGACAGTCGCCTGCAGTCGCCAAAAAAAATCGCCTAAGTAGGACAGGCCCTTTATACAACTGCAACATGACCTCCCGACTTCTATACTCAATACTGTGACTGATGAAGGCCAATGTGCCATAAGCCTTTTTGACCCATGTTCCCCACAAATGCTGACTGACCTGGTGAGATACTACAGCATTTTGTGTCCTTTTGTGTATCAACCAGCATTTGCAGTTCCTTGTTTCAACATCCTCTCTAACATGCCCTTTTACCTTTCCTTGTGGTTCACATTTTAAAACTTAAACACTTATTGCCACTCATCAGCCCAGGCTAATTTAATATTTGCAGAAGTATCAACGTTTTTGGCTGTTGCCGTTTTTAGTGAAGAACCTTGAGGCATTTTACTACACTGTATGCTGTAAATAAATTCAAGTTATTAATTGTGTATGTGTTGAAGTACTTGGTTCTGTAAAGCCAAGAAATTAAACATGGCATAGAGTCAAAACCTTCCTGAAAAAGGGCTCAGAGTTTCTCCAGTAAGTGCCTGAAAGATGGGGAGGTTAAATACAGTGCTGCTGTATATTGATACTGATTCTCCACTTCCACTTGTTTGAATTATAATTGTAGCAATTGAAAGGAAGAATTTGATGGATTTTTCAAAGTCCTCTTGACTGCATAGACACACCACAATATGAACAGTTTGAGGGCACTTAATGCAAAAGCATATTAAAATGCAGGACATTAATTCCAGTCATTAACCAGAGTGCATACAGTAGGTGTAAGTTGAGAGGGGAACGATTTAAAAGGAACCTGAGGGGCAGCTTTTTCACACGGAGGGTGATGGGCATATGGAACAAGCTGCCGGAAGACATACAGAAGACAGACACAAAGGAACTCTTCTGACCTGAAAGGTCACCTATTCCTTTTCTCTGGAGAAGCTGCCTGACCCAATGAGTTACTCCAACACTTTGTGACTATATTTGGTATAAAACAACATCTGCAGTTCCTTCCTACACATTTTGCCAGAAGAAGTAGTTGAGACTGGTACAATAACAACATTCACAAGGTCATAAGTGATAGGAGAAGAATTTGGATATTCGGCCCATCAGCTCTACTCCTTCATTCAATCAGGGCCAATCTATCTCTCCCTCCTAACCCCATTCTCCTGCCTTCTTCCCATAACCCCTGACACCTGTACGAATCAAGAATCTATCTATCCCTGCCTTAACATTATCCATTGCACCCCACAGCCTCTGTGGGAAAGAAATCCACAGATACCACAGATTTACAGGTTAAAACATTTATTTGGGTTGATACTCGAGTAAATAGGACTAGCTCAGATGGGGAATCTTGGTCGGTATGGACAAGTTGGGCAGAAGGGCCTTTTCCCATTCTTTACGAATCTATGACACTAGGAGAACTTGCGACTCATTAGATAATGTATCTCTTCCTTTGCATCCATTGGATGTACCGTGATTATGAGTCACTTGGGAAGAACATTTCTGAGCTACCCACAAACAAAATCGCATTTTTCAGCTATTTAAAAAAAATTATCCCACGTAGTATTGATATTGGGAGCAGTTTTGGGCCCAGTATGCTGGTGTTGGAAAGGGTCCAGAGGAGTTTTACGAGAATGATCTCGGGAATAATTGGGTGCGTTTGAAGGCACTGTACTCACTGTGGGACTGGCCTCTGGGCCTAGAATCTCCCACTGTTAAAAACATCCTCTCCACATTCACTCTTTCCAGGCCTTTCACTGTTTGGCAAGTTTTAATGAGGTCTCCCCTCATCCTTATAAACTCCATCAGGACAATAATACTACTCAACTAGAGTGCATAGGTTTACGTTGAGAGGGGAAAGATAGATCAGCCATGATTGAATGGCGGAGTGGACTTGACGGGCCAAATGGCTTAATACTGCTCCAAGAACCCATGAACTTATGAGATTTATTTTAATTTCACAAAGGATGGTGTCGCCAAAAGGCAGGATGAACATTTACTAACAAATCATAACAATCCTGCAGGAGCTGGTGATGCGTTGCCTTTCGGAATCGGTGCAGTTCTTCTTCTGAAGAACCCCGAGCCTTGTCATTTACGAAGGTGACAATTTAGTCCCAGTGATAAGTGAACCTAACTGAATTTGTTGAGGAAATGACTGAACAAATGCCCGAAGAATGCCTAGATGAGCATTACTTATATTGACATTCAGCAGATACTCAATGAACCAACAAAAAACAAAATGCTGCAGAAACTCAGCAGGTAATTCAGCATCTGTGAAGGCAAAGGGGCACAGTGACAGAGTTGATGCCACACACTATATAGATGTGTATAAGATCATAAGAGGAATAGATCAGGTAGATGTACAGAGTCTGTTGCCCAGAGTAGGTAAATCGAGGACCAGAGGACATAGGTACCAGGTGAAGGGGAAAAGATTTAACAGGAATCTGAGGGGTAACCTTTTCGCACAATGGGTGGTGGTTGTATGGAACAAGCTGCCAGAGGAGGTAGTTGAGGCTGGGAGTGTCCCAACATTTAAGAAGACGTTAGACAGGTACATGGATAGGACAGATTTGGAGGGATATGGACCAAATGCTGGCAGGTGGGACTAGTGTAGCTGGGACATGTTTGTCAGTGTGGGCAAGTTGGGCCGAAGAGCCTGTTTCCACACTGTATCACTCTATGACTAGGGGAAATTTAAAGAAGCCAATTAATCGCCAACCTTCACGTCTTTGGAGTGCCTGAAGAAAGACCGCACGGTCACATGGATAATGAATAAACTCTGTACTGACAGCGGCCACAGTTAGGATCAAACCCGGGTCTCTGGTGCTGTGTGGCAGCAACTCTACCGCTGCGCCACTGTGTTGCTCATTGTTGAAATATCAAGGAAGTGACAGTGAGTGATGGGGAACCGATACAGCAGAGAAGATGAGGCCCTGGTTGAAGGGCGGCGGCCTCCACCTACTACTATTTTCCTGTGATGGACACAAAAAGCTGGAGTAACTCAGCGGGTCAGAAAAGGAACAGGTGAAGTTTCGAATCAAGACCCTTCTTCTGGCTGAGTGCCAAGGGAAGGGGAAACGAGAGATATAGATGGTGAGATAGAGAGATATAGAACAAATGAATGAATGAAAATGCAGAAAAGTTAGGACAATAAAGAAAACAGGCCATTGTTAGCTGTGGGCTAGGTGACAATGAATTACAGACAATGAGACTCAACAGAGTTATGGAATCCACACACACGATTAGAAATTGTTCAGCCAGAGCTGAACACACTTCTCGGCATCTGCATACAATGGTGTCTGTCTTGTCGCTTCTTGTGCTTCTTGTGCGTGGTGGTGGAAAGATTGGTGGAAACAGGGCCGCGACGTGAACGCTCTTTCCTTGACCACAAACTAGACGACTTTCAAACTCCTATTTACTTGTGTCTTACGTTCTTCATTATTGCTCACTTAGTTTCATATACGTGGCACTGTCAAGATTCTTGGTACGCGATAAACCAGTGGTCATATCCATTTATAAGTAAAAATGATAAGGAAGGTAAAGACAAAAGCAAATTATTAAGTTGCATTATACATGAATCAGAAAACTGTGAATATTCTCCAAGGTTAAAATCTCCTTTCGAGAATGCTGGTTGAACCCTTCAAGCATTTACTTTTTGGCTGTGTTTTATCTCTTTGTACACAACATGCATTTTTAAATAGAGTTTTCAGGATAAAATTTTGCTCCAGACCAAGTGAGCTGGAAACCCCTGCTTAAAGTACAAACAGTTATGAGTGTCCGTGGGGAGATTCACAGACTCCAGAGTTGAGATTAACACAGAACATAGAACAGTGCAGCACTGGAACTGGCTCTTCGGCCCACAATGTCTATGCCAAACATCATCGCCAAGTTAAACTAATTCCCTCTGCCTGCACATGGTCCATATTTCTGCATTCCCTGCATCACCATGAGTGATCATACGTTCATAAGTGATAGGAGTAGGTTTATTCGGCCCATCAAGTCTACTCCGCCATTCAATCATGGTTGATCCAACTCTCCCTCCTAACCCCATTCCCCTGTCTTCTCCCCATAACCTCTGACACCCATACTAATCAAGAATCTATCTATCTATCTCTGCCTTAAAAATATCCACTGACTTGGCCTCCACAGCCTTCTGTGGCAAAGAATTCCACAGATTCACCGCACACTGACTAAAGAAATTCCTCCTCATTTCCTTCCTAAAATAATGTCCTTCAATTCTGAGGCTATGACATCTGGTCCTAGACTCTCCCACTAGTGGAAACATCCTCTCCACATCCACTCCATCCTGGCCTTTCACCATTCTGTACATTTCAAAAAGGTCCCACCTCATTCTTCTAAACTCCAGCGAGTAGAGGCCCAGTGCCGACAAACGCTCCATGTACCATGTGCAAACTTAGTTTAGTTTAGTTTAGTTTAGAGATACAGCGTGGTAACAGGCCCTTCGTCCAACCAAGTCTACACTGACCAGCGATCCCTGCACATTAACACTACCCTACACACACTAGGGACAATTTTACATTTGTATTTACACCAAGCCAATTAACCTACAAACCTGTACCTCTTTGGAGTGAGGGAGGAAATTGAAGATCTCGGGGAAAACCCACTCAGGTCACGGGGAGAACGTACAAATTCGGTACAGACAAGCACCTGTAGTCGGGATCGAACCCGGATCTCTGGCCCTGTAAGGCATTAGCTCTACCGCTGTGCCACTGTGCCACTTAAAACGCCACTATTGCGTCTGCCTCCACCACCACCCCTGGCAGCGTGTTCCAAGCACCCACCACTCTGTATAAAAACATACTCCACACATCTTCTTTACACTTTGCCCATCTCACCTTAAAGCTATGACTTCTAATCTTTGACATTTCCACCCTGGGCCAAAGTTTCTGACTGTCTCCCCTGTCTATGCCTCTCCTAATCTAATATACTTCCATCAGGTCTCCATCAAACTTCAATGCTCCAGAGAATACAATTTTCTCCAAGTTTCAAGTATCTCCAACCTGTCCTGATAGGCAATAGGTAATTATGAGAAATTACGGCAAAAACAAAACATGAGAGAATGTCAGATTTTTGAAATTAAAATAGAAATTGATTGAAATACTCAGTAGGTCAGGCAGTATTAGTTGAACATTTTTTACCTTGATGAACCAGTTCTCACTTCATTGAGTTACATTCCCTTATGATCAAGTGATTCCCTTGAGAGTTCAGGAAGGAGATAGAGAACTTTGTAACACGGCGACAGGACAATAATCTTTCACTCAATGTCATTTTTCTTGGTTTCATTGTTTGCAAACTTGCCTTGCAGCTGCAAGTAAGAAATTCATTGTTCTATTTAGATACATATGACTATGAAACACTCTTAACTGTTTTGACTCTTGATACTGATTGTGGATGATAAGCCATGATCGCATTGAATGGCTCGAAGGGCCAAATGGCCTACTCCTGCACCTATTGTCTATTGTGTCTATCCATTTGGATTTTCAGGTTGGCTAATCTTTGATCACCATTTGTTTGTTCTGTATATTCAGAACTCATAAGAATTCAGGAACCTAATTTAATGCTTAGGTTTCACATAAGCTACAATTGGATTGCCACTGCTTTGGGAAACATATCAGGAAATACTTCCAAATCAGATGTACAAATGAGAAAAACGACGCAACAAGATACATTCCCGGAGTTTCTTCTCCAAACAATTCAAGCATAAACAGGAATTGTGAGTGGGAAGTGGGAATCCGTGAGCGAGTGATTCAGAGCAAAGTGTGTTTAAGATCAATTCCTGAACACCTTCATGGCCTTGGCAACTTCATGTTTTGAACAGGAATCAACCGACTTTGTTCCATTATTCAATTATACCATGGTTAATTTACACCTATCAGAGGTGAGGCAATCAGAGCATAGCCCAAGGGTAATCATCATTTGCTAATGTTACCACACCTTCGAAGTGCAGCTGGCTGATAACCACTTAAACATTTTAATGCAAGCAAGCATTCAAATTCTGGGCTGCAGATGTGACATGTTCATCCCCTGGAGGTCCATGCGTTGAAATGGATTCACACCTGAAGTATCAGTTCTGTTTCAGTTCAGTTTATTGTCACGAGATGCCGAGATACAGTTAAAAACTTTTGTTGAGTGCCAACCAGTCAGCTGAAAGTCAATACATTATTACAATCGAGCCATTGTATAGATTCATGATAAGGGAATAACGTTTAGTGCAAGATAAAGCCAGTGAAGACCGATCAAGGATTGTCCGAGAGTCACCAAAGAGGTAGATAGTAGTTCAGCACTGCTCTCTGGTTGTGGCAGGATGGTTCAGTTGCCTGATAACAGCTGGGAAGAAACTGTCCCTGAATCTGGCGGTGTGTGTTTTCGCACTTCTATACTTTTTGCCTGTTGGGAGAGGGGAGATGAGGAAGTGGCACAAATATTGCCAGCGTGAGGTATAAATTGAGTCAATGGAGGGGAGGTTGGCTTGTCTTGATGGTCTGGGCTGCGTCCACAATTCGCTGCAATTTCTTGCAGTCTTGGATGGAGCAGTTCCCAAACCAAGCTGTGATGCATCCTGATCAAATGCTTTCTCTGGTGCATCTGTAGAAGTTGGTGAGACTTAAATTATACTGGTTGGTTTTTCAATGATACCATGGTTAATTTACACCTATCAGAGATGAAGCAATCGAAGCATAACCCAAGGGTGCTCATCGTTTGCCAATGTTTCCACACCTTCGAAGTGCAGCTGGTTTATAACCACTGACACATTTTTATGCAAGTCAGCATTAAAGATCTGGGCAGCAGCTGTGATAATTTTATCCTCTGGAGGTCCTTGCGTTGAAATGGATTCACACCTGAAGTATGTTTATGTTAATATAATAATTATATAATTAGAATTATTAAATAAAAATATAATTATGCTAATCTAACAATAAGACAGCTAGGAGGGAGGGGACACCTAGTTAATGGTTCAATGGCACTTTATTGTCACATGTACATAGCTACAGTGAGGTTCTTTTTGTGTATAGTTCAGTAAAAATCTTAAAACCTACACGTAGTGCACACAGTACAATCAGGTCAAGGTGTAGCCTTGCAACTGGCACCAAGTAGTCTAGTTCAACCTGTGGGACATGGGCATCCTTCATGGACAGTCTGTATTGGTGGACCAGGTGGAAGAGATCTTTATGAACCAACGGCTGGAAAGGTGACGCAGCAACGCACTGTGGAATGTGAAGGGCTAGTCAGAGCACTAAAGACGACATGGCCATCCACTGCAGCCAAGAAGTCTCCAACCGTGATGATTTTTCATAGCACTGGACTCTGACTTCTGCGGCCGAGAGGGTGGGGTTGTTACAGTGCATCAACTTCTCCACCTTAAACTCACTCATGCGCAGGTTTTTTTGTGCAGCCCTCTCCTCTACACAAAGTCCTGCGGCGATGGGCTATGGGGCAAAGCGACAGGTAGAGGTTACTACTGGAAGTCGTAGTTCCGAGCCTGCACGTAGGCGGCTTATGGACCAGAGGTCGCTCTTCTTTGTACCAGGGCAGCAAGGAAGTTCGGCAGCATCCCAGGCGACTGAGCAGCCCTCTTCAGGACAGCATTACTCACCCTAGTAAGGAGGGGACTAGAAAGAACTCACCAGAATTGAGACTGCACAACCCGCCATCATCGTTACCGACGGGCCACCACCACAGTACTACACACAGTAAAAAGCTACACATAGGCACAAGATAGACACAACAAGCTGAAGAAGGGCCTCGACTCGAAACGTCACCCATTCCTTCTCTCCAGAGGTGCTGCCTGTCCCGTTGAGTTACTCCAGCTTTTTGTGTCTAACTTCTGTTTAAACCAGCATCTACAGTTCCTTCCCATACACATAGAGATAATCGTACTTGTCAAAAATCTCGGAATAGTAGATTACACTCAGTCACTCAGTACACAAGAGTGCCTTGTTTCTGACGCCATTTTGTATGACTCAATTCCAAAGTTGTTAAAAATGTACAGCCTTAACTTGGCCATAAAGGCCTGTTGTCCGAGCAAATTATGGCAGATACCAACTGGGTTTCAGAAGTAGAATGTTTCTATTCTAGATCTTAACCCTCTTGCCTCCATGGACAAAGACATACAAACTAAATTTAGTTTTTTATTCATGCTCAAATTATTTAACATATTCAAGATTCCATTATTCCTCCAACTCTTGGTGACTTTGCATTTAACTCACTGTACTAGCTTGTTACTTATTACATTAAATTGCAAAACTCTTGACTTCTGCTGGTCTCACGCCAGGGGTTTGCATTTTCTCTGAGTTCTATATTCAGGTGGCTCCTGTGATAGTTGTTCTTGGGTTGTTACTGTCCATTCCTGCTGAGTTACTCCAGATCAATGTGTCCATATACCGTAATATAAATATATACACACATGAATAAATAAACTGATAAAGTGCAGATAACAGATAATGGGTTATTAATAATCAGAGTTTTGTCCGAGCCAGGTTTAATAGCCTGATGGCTGTGGGGAAGTAGATATTCCTGAACCTGGTTGTTGCAGTCTTCAGGCTCCTGTACCTTCTACCTGAAGGTAGCAGGGAGATGAGTGTGTGGCCAGGATGGTGTGGGTCCTTGATGATACTGCCAGCCTTTTTGAGGCAGCGACTGCGATAAATCCCCTCGATGGAAGGAAGGTCAGAGCCGATGATGGACTGGGCAGTGTTTACTACTTTTTGTAGTCTTTTCCTCTCCAGGGCACTCAAGTTGCTGAACCAAGCCACGATGCAACCGGTCAGCATGCTCTCTACTGTGCACCTGTAGAAGTTAGAGAGAGTCCTCCTTGACAAACCGACTCTCCGTAATCTTCTCAGGAAGTAGAGGCGCTGATGAGCTTTCTTGATAATTGCATTAGTGTTCTCGGACCAGGAAAGATCTTCAGAGATGTGCACCCCCAGTAATTTGAAGCTCTTGACCCTTTCAACCATCGACCCGTTGATATAAACGGGACTGTGGGTCCCCATCCAACTCCTTCCAAAGTCCACAATCAGTTCCTTGGTTTTGCTGGTGTTGAGGGCCAGGTTTTTGTGCTGGCACCATATGGACAGTTGCTCGATCTCTCTTTTATACTCTGACTCATCCCCATCAGTGATACATCCCACCACAGTGGTGTGGTCAGCGAACTTGATGATGGAGTTCGCACTGTGACCGGCTACGCAGTCATGAGTATAGAGTGAGTACAGCAGGGGGATGAGCACGCAGCCTTGAGGTGCTCCCGTGCTGATTGTTATCGAGGCTGACACATTTCCACCAATACGAACAGTATTGTGTTCAGTTTTTGGCACCATGTTATAGGAAAGATGTTGTCAAACTGGAAAGGGTGCAGAGAAGATTTACGAGGATGTTGCCAAGACTCGAGGGCCTGAGCAATAGGCAGAGGATGAGCTGGCTAGGGCTCTATACGAAGTGACATGTTGGTTGGCGTGGGCAAGTAGGGATGAAGGGCATGTTTCCATGCGATGACTCTAGGAGAGCTAATTCTACTCCTTTAATGTAAACTTGTTATATGTGTAAAAGGAACTGCAGATGCTAGTTTACACTGAAATTAGACAGAAAGGATTCTCAACAGTTCAGGCAGCATCTCTGGAGAAAAGTAATAGCTGACTTTTTGGGTCGAGACCCTTCTTCAGAATGAGAGTCAGGGGAGAAGGAAACTAGAGATATGAAAAGGTTCAATGCACAAATAAATGAAAGGTATGAAAAGAACAAATCAAAGCCAGCCAGATGTTCAAGGAAAGATGGAGCCCACAATGGTCCATTGTTGGCTGTGGAGAAGGTGAAAAACAATGGATACCAACAGTGAAACTAAACAGGACAACAGTGACACTAGTAGGGCGACTAGGGAGGGGGAGAGAGGGAATTCAAGGGTTATTTGAAGTTACAGAAATCAAAATTCACACCACTGGGGTGTAGGCAACCCAAACAAAATATGAGGTGCTGTTCCTCCAATTTGCGCCGGGCCTCACGCTGACAGTGGAGGAGGCCCAGGACAGAAAGGTCAGTGTGGGAATGGGAAGGGGAGTTAAAGTGTTTGGCAACCGGGAGAACGCGTAGGCCAAGACGGACTGAGCGAAGAACCCTCCAAAAATGTTGTTATTAAATCCAATCGCCACTGCTACGCTCGTGACAGAAATGTGGTGATCGTGGTGATTGCTTTGGCAGATATTGAGATAGCATATGGAAAATACTGAAAAGATTTCAAGTGTAAATGGCTCTAGATGAAAGCAGTTAGATTAAAATCTGGTGGATATTTTATTTACATTGTTAAATAATTCAAGCCAATGATAAATAATGTAAAAACGACTTCACTATCTGTAGCTTTGATACAAGTTTCTGCTAATGAACATATTAGTCTATTGACTTTCATCCTTAGCATAATTGTTTTTTCTTCACTACTCTACACAATATGGGCTTTGTTTCTAAGTCCAGCACTTATTCCCCGTGTAAAGTATTTGGTTAGTAGTCCTCTTGAGATGCTGTGTCCATGTGTTGAAGGTGCTCCTGTTATTCTGTTATAGGGCCATTGAGTCATACAGTGTGGAAACAAGCCTTTCGGCCCAACTTGCCCAAACTGACCAACATGTCCCATCTACACTAGTCCCACCTGCCTGCATTTGGCTCATATCCCTCTGAACCCGTCTTATCCATGTACCTGTTTAAATGTTTCTTAAGTGTTGTGATAGTCCCAGCCTCAACTACCTCCTCCAACAGTTCAACATCACCTCACCTATCCTCACCCCCCCCCCCCCACCCCCCTCACCTGTTGTGTAGGAAGTTCAGGGATTTTAACCAAGTGAGGATGAAGGAACTGGACTATATTTCCAAATATGGATAAAACATGGAAACATAGAAGATAGACTTGGTGCCACACTTGAAGACTCCAAACAAACCAAGTATCTTGGCATCAAATTGCAGAATGATCTGCATTGGAATGGTCAGACTCATCATGCAACGGTGAAAGCAACAGGTGTCCTAAATTTTCTGAGGCACAACTTTCATCATTGTTCAACTTCTGTCAAGGAGAAGCTATACTTCACCCTAGACCTCATTTGGACTACGCAGTTGCAGCATGGGACCCATACACAAATTTAAAAAATTCTTCCATAGAACGTGTCCAAAGACAGGCAGCTCGATTTGTTACTAACACCTATGAGAGAGAAGCGAGTGTTACCAAACTTCTGAATTCTCTGGGGTGGAACCCTCTCCAAGACAGACGTGAAGCTCACCGTTTGACCTGTTTTTACAAAATGTTAAATGGTCAGCTCGACATAGATTACAAGACCTACACCAAACCCAAACCAATTAGGAGCAGACGAGGGCATTCGATCCAATTTGAGATTCCAGCTACCAAGACAGATGTGTACAGCAATTCATTCTTCCCCCGCACAATTAAAGCATGGAATAATCTTCACCCTACTATAGTTACCCAACCAGATGCAACTAAATTTGAGGTAGCTCTTTCTTCCCAAAAACCTTTTCTGGCTTAAGTCCTCCCTCCACCACCTCCAGTTTAAATTCCATTTGTAATATTTTGGAGGACCAAGAAACCAAGAACCAAGATACAAAAAGCTGGGGTAACTCAGCGTGTCATACAACATCTCTGGGGAAAAGGAATAGCGTGGTTTGAAGAGCAAAAACTTGCAATTTACAATGCAAAAATTGAAAAGTTGTGGAAAAACAAGGTGTACAGAGTTGCTTATTGGTTGCAGTCTGAGGATTATGATGATGCTACTGATTATGATATGTCAATGTACCAGCTAGCAGCTGATCTTCTCCATGAAGACTTGGTCTTTTGCTAGAAATTGTAATTTCTTTACCTGTCTGTTATGGACTAACAGCATATAATACAATAATATTAAATTTCTGATCTTGAGAAGATCACATTTTTGAATTTTCAAGGCAGTCTGGGTGTTTATTACTATTTCCGTCACAACGGTTAATTTGGGAATTAGCTACTTAATTAGGTAATTAACTAATTATATACTCTAATTTCTGGTTCTCCAAGTAAGATGTATCATATTTGTTTCAGAATGCTTCAATCTATAATAACTGAAAATTTCATTCAATTCTCTTAATTTTTAAGAAAGTTATGAGCTTTTATGTCAATTGACTGTCCTCGATCACAGCTTCTGCGTTAAGTTAATGGAAAAGCAATAGGGAACAAGATGCTAATTTCCGAGTATGAAAATGACCATAACTTTTTTAATACTGAAGATATAAAAGCGAATTAGGTATCAAATTAAAGTTCTTTTTATGCTTTATCTGATGGGATAAATTAGAGGCTTGATTTTTAAAATTTTGTAACATCCCTACTGTAAAAGGGCTGTCTCACTGTGCGAGTTGACCCACGAGTGACCCCGAGATTAAAACAAATTTAACTCGTGGTAATCACGTACAATTAACGTAGCGGGAACGTCGGAACTCGTGGACGCAACTTAGCGACTCTTGGCGCTAACGGGAGGTACACGTGAAACTTGTTAACTCTTGCAAAAGTTCAAACATGTTTGTACTTTCCCACGAGTAAAATGTACTCTTGAGGTTAAAATTTGAAACATTTTAAACTCGTTGTAAGAACGTAGTGGCCCGTGCGTTTAACTTTGTGACTCGTGAGTCTACCGTGGGAACTCTTTTTAGAAACAATAATCAGGGACAGAAATATCAGCTACTTATACTTTTTAAAGACAAATTCTGCTTAACAAAGTAAACGTTATTGATAAGGTGACAGAGTGGGTTGAAAAGAAAAAAATGCTTGAAGTTTATATATAGATTTTGTGTATTTGGGACTGGGCTCACAACCTTAAGACAAACCAGTATTGAGGAACAGCGTGAGAACATTTTATGACACTTCATGGCAGCCTAATCTGAGGATCCGTTTCAGCAATCTAATGACAGTGAGGAAGGAGCTGTCCCTGAATCAGGTAGTACATGTATGTGAGCGTTTGTATTATCTGCTCACGGGGTGAAAGGAGAGGAAGGAATGGTACGTTGGCTGCTTCCCGAAGCAGGTCGAAGTGTAGATTGAGTTGATAGGGGGAAAGCTGGCCTGTGTAATAGACTGCACTACATTTGCAAGTCTCTGTAATATATACTGCGCTCTTGGGCAAAGCTGCTCCCAAAACAGGCATTGATGCATCACAATATGATGCTTTGTACGATGTAGACTGTGGAAGCTGGTAGGCTGCCCAGGCAATCAGACATGACTCCGGTGACTCTCATGTGCACTCTGAACTCGTCAGCTGGACAGAGGGAAAAAAAGGTGAGTAAAAAAAATGTGACTTCAACATCAGCACGTGACCTGGGTCAATCTTGGGCGTTTCACCTCATTGCTGGTGAATCTTTTTGATAAGAAGCTTGCTAGACATGGCTCCCAGAAAAGTTCGACGAAAGGGAAGAGCAGAGCCTTACAAAAAACCTGCCATGGAGGCTATAGTCATACAGGAGGAGGAGGAGGAGGAGAGGCAACAGGAGAGGCAACAGGAGATTCAACAGGAGATTCAACAGGAGATTCAACAGGAGATTCAACAGGAGATTCAACAGGAGATTCAACAGGAGATTCAACAAGAGATTCAACAGGAGATGCCACAGGAGAAGTCAACACTGCCTGTGGGCTCCCAGGTAGCTGTGTGTGAAACAGCCTCAGGAGTGGATGCCCCATTCAAGGGAAGATGGAATAAAGTTAAACCATTTAACTTCGACAGGCAGCAAGAGGGAGACCTTGTAGAGTGGTTTCAGGCTAATGAAATCCTCTATGACAAATCTAAAGAAGATTATCGCAATAGGGACAAGAAGCGTGCTCTGTATGAGGAAAAGGCAGCGGAGTATCCTGGGTGCACATGTGAGTACATTATGATATATTAGGGTATCAGCAGGTAAACCATTTTATTTTATCCAATATTGAAAAATGTTCAGTGTTATTGCTGTAAAAGTTCTTTATTTGACATCAAATTCAACTTCTCTAGTAGTTCTGTGCCCTGCAGCTGTAAAGTTATACGTTGCAGACACATTTCACAGGTTGTGTGTTTGAAGTTTGAATCCTGTCTCCAATAGCCCATAAAATTAAAAATGCGTGAAGACAGGCAATGTCCGGGCTGTCTTCTCCTGGCAGAGGTTCGGGATCAGGCATGCCTGCTGTTCCATTTTCCATTTTCTGCCCAAGCCACGTCTCTCTCCAAATCCTGCCATCAGTGACACTTCCAGGTGTGCCCACATCCACATACTGGAAGTTGTAGTTATAATCCACCACAGCTAACAATACAATAGAATGGAATTTTTTGTAATTAAAATAATTTGAGCCACCTTTAGGTGGACAACGAATGGCCACATGCTTGCCATCCACAGCCCCACATGTGTGTGTAAAGTTCCATCTGCTTTTAAACCCCAGCGCCACTCTCTTCCACGCATCTGGTGTACTGGGGCAGTCCATCACATCAGCTGCATAAAAATCGACAATGGCCTCACAAGTCTCTCGGACAATCCCGCTGATGGTGTTGTGGGCAACCAGAAAGTTGTACGAGAGACTTTTGTAAGAATCACCTGAAGCCAAGTAGCGGAGGGTGATTGCTAGGCGCAGCCCTGGTTCCAGAGCCTTTCTCAATACCGTGTCATGTTTCATCAGCAGAGGTCCCAAGTTATTCTTCAGCTCATTAAAGAGCTCAGGTGAAATTCTGATGACATTTTTAAATGCAGATTTATCCTCTTCGCACAGCACATTAAGCAGCTTTTCATACTGTCCAAAGAGAGATCTCCTTTGAAACAGGGGCTTCACCCACTGAGACCTCTTCTTAATTTTCCTCTTTACTCTCTCTCTTCTGCCTTCATTACACAAGCGTCCTTGCATCACATTAAGGGCTGCAGCATACAGCACTTGAACAAAAAACATCACCATTCTGGACTCCAATAGCCTTCTTGCAGACATTTTCTCCAAATGAGCCAATTTAAACAAGGCAGGCTTTTTATAGTATGTAAAAAAAAGCATGACATCATTTTTTTAACATGTGATGATTTTGCAACACGTCGATATACATTGTTGCCTCAAGATTAACGGGAGAGGAACTTGGTACACTTGGGAGACGAACTTGGAACATCGCAGAAATGAGAAGTAAACGGCAAACTTAGACATACCCGTGGGAACTCGGTTAAACTCGGGATCATAAACTTGTAGTATCGTACGCAACCACGAGTCTTTCACTCGGGGTCACTCGTGGGTCAACTCGCACAGTGTGACAGACCTTTAAGGCAGCAATACCACGACTGCACCTCTCTGGCTGTCTTTTTGAGTATTTTATGTTAAACTTTCAGATTTCTAGTTGTTTTGTTAAATTTTCAATCTTTGACTGTTTCAAGTTAAATAAAATGCCAGTGTTGAGTCACATTCTTAAACCCGATGGTTTATCGTGGTAAAAGTTCCCCCAAAATACTCATAAGATCATGAACCATAGGAGCAGTAGTAGACCATTCGACCCATCGAGTGAACTATTGAACTATTAAACTATGCTGATCTCTCTTTCCCTCACAACCCCGTTCCCCTGCCTTCTACTTGCAACACACATTCTGCACATCAGAAGGCACAAGAGGCATAACGTTACCACTACATGATATCTCCAAGAACAACACGGTGTATTGTGGACAGCACGATGGTGCAGCGGTAGAGTTGCTGCCTTACAGCGCTTGTAATGCCACGGACCTGGGTTCGATCCCGGGTTCATGCCCCAATTGGCATGGTATAAGTGTAAAAATTGTCCCTCGTGTGTGTTGGGTAGTGTTAATGTGTGGGGATCGCTGATCAGTGCAGACTCAGTGGGGTGAAGGGCCTGTTTCCGTGCTGTCACTGCACAAAATATTTTTTAACCACACATAAGCCCTTGGCTCTGTCAACCAAGACGTACTATTAAAAAAACATCTCAAATTTGTTTGGCCTCAAAAAATCATCTCCATTCTGTGTCTGTATATGATAACATGCAGGCCATTAATCTAATTAATGGAACCAGCACCAGCACAGTTCTAATCGCAGTGTAGGCAGAAGTCAAACAAGCTTCCAATACTCCAACACAGTTCTCGGTCTTTCTTCCTGCAGTGTTACACCTTATCTTCAAGAAACGTCTTGATTAAATAGAGCTATCTAGAAAACAAACGGGAAACTTCAGTACCTTTGTTCACTCCACTGTTTAGGTTAGTTTAGAGATACAGTGTGGAAACAGGCCCTTTGGCCCACCGAGTCCGCTCCAACCACCAGTCATCCTTTACTCTGGAGAAAAGGAATGGGTGACATTTCGGGTCGAGACCCTTCTTCCGTCTCGACCTGAAACGTCACCCATTCCTTCTCTCCAGAGATAATGCCTGTCCCACTGAGTTACTCCAGCATTTTGTGTCTATCTCCGGTTCAAACCAGCATCTGCAGTTCCTTTCCTCTCCACCTATTGCGCTAGTTCTGCCCTACACCATAGGGACAATTTTCAGAAGTCAATTAGCCTACAAACCCGCATATCTTTGGAGTGTGGGAAGAAACCGTAGAACTTGGAGGACACCCACATGGTCACAAGTAGAGCGTACAAACTCCATGCAGACAGCACCCCTTGTCAGGATCGGACCCCGGTCTCTGGAACTGTAAGCAGCGGATCTACCACTACGCCACTGTGCCACCCTGGACTAAGAAAGATTTACAAACAAGTTATTTTTACACAGTGTCGTGAGTGCATGGAACATGCTGCCAGAGTACAGCAGATACAATGGTGGCAATAGTGACTCCACAGTCAAAAAGGCACAACAGAGGATGTACTTCCTGCGGCAGCTGAGGAAGCACAATCTGCCACAGGCAATGATGGTCCAATTCTACACGGCCATCGTAGAGTCTGTCCTCACCTTCTCCATCATGGTCTGGTTTGGCTCAGCCACCAACCACGACACCTGGAGGCTGCAGCGAATTGTCCGATCAGCAGAGAAGGTTATTGGCTGCAATCCTCCCTCCATTGATGAACTGTACACTGCAAGGGCCAGGAAGCGAGCGGGCAAGATCATCTCTGACCCCTCTCACCCTGGCCACAAACTCTTTGAATCACTTCCCTCTGGAAGGCGACTCCGGATTGTGAAACCTGCCACAACCAGACATAAAAACAGTTTTTATCCACGAGTAGTTGCTCAACAGCCAAAAATCTGTAGCCTCCCTTTGATCTGGTATTTTGTCGGTTCACATGCTTGATCAATGGTGTTTTATCATTAATGTCTTATTATTATTATTATTATTAATGTTTAGTGTTTTCTGAGTCCTTTGTAACTGTCACTGTATGTCATGTTGTTACTTGTGGGCGGAGCACCAAGGCAAATTCCTTGTATGTGAATACTTGGCCAATAAACTTACTTACTTACTTACTTTAAGAGACTTTTGGAAAGGCACATGAATATGCAGGGAATGGTAGGATATGGATTATGTGCATGTAGATAAGAGATGGTCTTTTCACCAAGTTCAGCACAGACATTGTGGGTCTTACATAGATACATAGATACATAGAAAATAGGTGCAGGAGTAGGCCATTCGGCCCTTCGAGCCTGCACCGCCATTCAATATGATCATGGCTGATCATCCAACTCAGTATCCCGTACCTGCCTTCTCTCCATACCCCCTGATCCCCTTAGCCACAAGGGACACATCTAACTCCCTCTTAAATATAGCCAATGAACTGGCCTCAACTACCCTCTGTGGCAGAGAGTTCCAGAGATTCACCACTCTCTGTGTGAAAAAGTTTTTCCTCATCTCGGTCTTAAAGGATTTCCCCCTTATCCTTAAGCTGTGACCCCTTGCCCTGGACTTCCCCAACATCGGGAACAATCTTCCTGCATCTAGCCTGTCCAACCCCATAAGAATTTTGTACGTTTCTATAAGATCCCCTCTCAATCTCCTAAATTCTAGCGAGTATAAGCCAAGTCTATCCGGTCTTTCTTCATATGAAAGTCCTGACATCCCAGGAATCAGTCTGGTGAACCTTCTCTGCAATCCCTCTATGGCTATAATGTCCTTCCTCAGATTTGGAGACCAAAACTGTACGCAATACTCCAGGTGTGGTCTCAACAAGACCCTGTACAACTGCAGTAGAACCTCCCTGCTCCTATACTCAAATCCTCTTGCTATGAAGGCCAACATACCATTCGCTTTCTTCACTGCCTGCTGCACCTGCATGCCTACTTTCAATGACTGGTGTACCATGACACCCAGGTCTCGCTGCATCTCCCCATTTCCTAATCGGCCACCATTTAGATAATAGTCTGCCTTCCCGTTTTTGCCACCAAAGTGGATAACCTCACATTTATCCACATTATACTGTATCTGCCAAACATTTGCCCACACCCAGCCTATCCAAGTCACCTTGCAGTCTCCTAGCATCCTCCTCACAGCTAACACTGCCCCCCAGCTTAGTGTCATCCGCAAACTTGGAGATGTTGCTTTCAATTCCCTCATCCAGTTCATTAATATAAATTGTAAATAGCTGGGGTCCCAGCACTGAGCCTTGCGGTACCCCACTAGTCACTGCCTGCCATTGTGAAAAGGACCCGTTTACTCCTACTCTTTGCTTCCTGTTTGCCAGCCAGTTCTCTATCCACATCAATACTGAACCCCCAATACCGTGTGATTTAAGTTTGTATCCTAATCTCTTATGTGGTACCTTCTCGAAAGCCTTCTGAAAGTCCAGATACAACACATCCACTGGTTCTCCCCTATCCACTCTACTAGTTACATCCTCGAAAAATTCTATAAGATTCGTCAGACACGATTTACCTTTTGTAAATCCATGCTGACTTTGTCCAATGATTTCACCACTTTCCAAATGTGCTGCTATCCCATCTTTAATAACTGACTCTAGCAGTTTCCCCACTACAGATGTTAGACTAACTGGTCTGTAATTCCCCGTTTTCTCTCTCCCTCCCTTCTTAAAAAGTGGGGTTACGTTTGCTACCCTCCAATCCTCAGGAACTACTCCAGAATCTAAAGAGTTTTGAAAAATTATCACTAATGCATCCACTATTTCTGGAGCTACTTCCTTAAGTACTCTGGGATGCAGCCTATCTGGCCCTGGTGATTTATCGGCCTTTAATCCATTCAATTTACCCAACACCACTTCCCGACTAACCTGGATTTCACTCAGTTCCTCCA
Source organism: Malacoraja senta (assembly GCA_038087875.1). Classification (NCBI taxonomy): domain Eukaryota; kingdom Metazoa; phylum Chordata; class Chondrichthyes; order Rajiformes; family Rajidae; genus Malacoraja; species Malacoraja senta. The sequence continues at coordinate 388,967,339 of CM075977.1, forward strand.
TCTCCTTTGACCCGCGGCCCCCTGCTATTTCCGGCAGATTATTTATGTCTTTCTTGGTGAAGACGGAACCAAAGTAGTTATTCAATTGGTCCGCCATATCCTTGTTCCCCATGATGAATTCACCTGTTTCTGACTGCAAGGGACCTACATTTGTTTTAACTAATCTCTTTCTCTTCACATATCTATAAAAACTTTTGCAGTCAGTTTTTATGTTCCCTGCCAGTTTCCTTTCATAATCTATTTTCCCTTTCCTAATTAAGCCCTTTGTCCTCCTCTGCTGGTCTCTGAATTTCTCCCAGTCCTCTGGTATGCTGCTTTTTCTGGCTAATTTGTACGCATCATCTTTTGCTTTGATAATATCCCTGATTTCCCTTGTTATCCACGGATGCACTACCTTCCCTGATTTATTCTTTTGCCAAACTGGGATGAACAATTTTTGTAGTTCATCCATGCAATCTTTAAATGCCTTCCATTGCATATCCACCGTCAACCTTTTTAGAACTAATTGCCAGTCAATCTTGGCCAATTCACGTCTCATACCCTCAAAGTTACCTTTCTTTAAGTTCAGAACCGTTGTTTCTGAATTAACAATGTCACTCTCCATCCTAATGAAGAACTCAACCATATTATGGTCACTCTTGCCCAAGGGGGCACGCACAACAAGACTGCTAACTAACCCTTCCTCATTACTCAATACCCAGTCTAGAATAGCCTGCTCTCTCGTTGGTTCCTCTACATGTTGGTTTAGATAACTATCCCGCATACATTCCAAGAAATCCTCTTCCTCAGCACCCCTGCCAATTTGATTCACCCAATCTATATGTAGATTGAAGTCACCCATTATAACTGTTTTGCCTTTGTTGCACACATTTCTAATTTCTTGTTTGATGCCATCCCCAACTTCACTACTACTGCTAGGTGGCCTGTACACAACACCCACCAGCGTTTTCTGCCCCTTAGTGTTTCGCAGCTCTACCCATACCGATTCCACATCCTCCAAGCTAATGTCCTTCCTTTCCACTGCGTTAATCTCCTCTCTAACCAGCAACGCTACCCCACCTCCTTTTCCTTTCTCTCTATCCCTCCTGAATATTGAATATCCCTGGATGTTCAGCTCCCAGCCTTGGTCACCCTGGAGCCATGTCTCCGTGATCCCAACTATATCATAATCATTAATTGCTATCTGCACGTTCAACTCATCCACCTTATTATGAATGCTCCTTGGATTTGAGACACAAAGCCTTCAGGCTTGTTTTTACAACGCTCTTACCCCTTATACAATTAGGTTGAAAAGTGGCCCTTTTTGATTTTTGCCCTGGATTTGTCTGCCTGCCACTTTTACTTTTCACCTTGCTACCTATTGCTTCCGCCCGCATTTTACACCCCTCTGCTTCTCTGCTCACCCATTTAAGAACCCCACCACCTCTTATTCTCTGTTTATTATTGTTTTCTTCTTTCCCCCCTACATGTTGGGTCTGAGTGCTTTCCTTCTCTGCCTCCTGCCTCACACACTGTCTAATAGCATTCTCTATTTGAGTCCCTCCCCCCAACCATTCTAGTTTAAAGTCTTGTTCTTGTACTGAACTGTTCTATGTTCTAATAAAGGGACAATAAAATCATATTCTCATCTCTTATAGATAGAGGTCATGCAGCCCATCTATAGTAAATGCCAAGTTGCAGGGCAATCTAATTAATGCCATTCGCAGTGAATAGAGGTACTGATTGTAAGAACTCAAATGGGAGTATTGGGGTGTGGGAGGGAAAATGATAAGCAGTTTTTAGGAAGGGTCTGGGCAGGAAATAGCAGGGATGGGATTGCAACCTCGACAATGTGACACCTCATTTACTCGAGAAATGACTGTGAGCAAGAGCTACAAAAATAATTCTCGTGCATCAAGCCTGTATGAAACACTTCTAATTAAACCAACAGGACAGGCAGCATCTCTGGAGATAAAGGAATGGGTGACGTTTAGGGTCGAGACTAAAGAAAGGTCTTGACCTGAAACATCACCCATCCCTTCTATCCAGAGATGCTGCCTGTTCTGCTGAGTTACTCCAGCATTTTGTGTCTGTCTCCTGTGTATAACCAGCATCTGCAGTTCCTTCCTACACTAATTAAACCAAGATCGATGAGTACTGAAACGTGAGGCTGGATCAGCAGCGACTTAATGATCTGAAGAACTCTGAGAAGGAAACGTGGACATGAGATGTTACTGACTTGATCCACTTGGGTTCCAGATGTTTCTAATCTATAATAATAACTGTAGCATCAAATGAATACACAAAGCTTGTGTGATTTGCTAAGGATATTTAATTAACGGAAACAGTTGATACAAAGGGAATGTTCTAATCCAGCTCAGCTGGTGGGTGTCTAACAGGATAAAGAAGAATAAAGGATTTGTATCCTGACTGATACCTCGCCCCACTTCACTGTTGCTTTTAGTTTGCATCAATAGGGAAGGGTTCAAATCCTGGACAAGTAGTCTTAAATTTGTCCTTAAAGGATGTGGAAGAGCCTCAGTCAGAGACTGTGTGGAACATGACGTTATCGACTCATAGTCATTGAGCCATACAGTGCGCAAACTGTCCAACTTGCCCACACTGACCAACATGTCCCATCTACACTAGCCCCACCTGCCAGCGTTTGCCCCATATCTCTCTAATCCTGTCCTATCCATGTACTTGTCTAAATGTTTCTTAAACATTGCAATATTGCCTCCCTCTACTACCTCCCACGACAGCTCGTTCCATACACCCACCACCCTCTCTGTGAAAAAGTTACCCTCCAGGCCCCTATTAACTCTTTCCCAACTCATCTTCAACCTATGTCCTCTGGTTCTCGATTACCCTACTCTGGGCAAGAGACTCTGTGCGTTTACCCAAATCTATTCCTCTCAGGCAGGTGAGACTCGTGTAGATGGGGCATGTTTCAGCATGGGCAAATTGGGCCAAAGGGCCTGTTTCCATGTTGTATGACTCAGTTTCAGTTTAATTTCAGTTCAGTTTATTGTCACATGTACTGAGCTACAGTGAACAGCTTTTGTTGCGTGCTATCCAGTCAGCGAAAAGACAATACATGATTACAATCTCTGCCTTAAAAATATCCATTGACGGCCTTCTGTGGCAATGAATTCCAGAGATTCTCCACCCTTAGACTAAAGAAATTCCTCCTCATCTCCTTTCTAAAGTAACGTCCTTTTATTCTGAGGCTATGACCTCTGATCCTCGACTCTCCCGCTAGTGGAAACATATCTCTCCACATCCACTCTATCCAGGCCTTTCACTATTCAGCAAGTTTCAATGGGGTCCTTCCTCATCCTTCTAAACTCCAGCGAATAGAGGCCCAGTGCTCAAACGCTCATCATATGTTAACCCACTCATTCCTGGGATCAATCTTGCTCTCCAGGGCCAGCACATCCTTCCTCAGGTACGGGGCCCAAAATTGCTCACAACACTACAATATAATACGGTCTGACCAGCGCCTTATCGAGCCTCAGCATTACATTCCTGTTTTTGTATTCTGGTCCTCTGGAAATAAATGCTGGCAATACCTCAAGTTCTTCCCCCATTCTCAGCTACCGCAAGGTCACCCAGGCACTGCAGTTGTGAAGAAATTACTTTACCTACTTGGCCAAGGCAAGCAGAGATAATCCCACACACTATATTTTCCAATCAAATATTTGGAGAACTTATTGGACCAACTGTGTTGTGTGGGTGTGTGTGCAAAAGATGCAGCAGTAGAATAACACAGAAGACATTGCAAGGTGTTGTGACAATGTGGCATTAGTATGTTAGTGCAGATGCTACATTTATTTTTATCCAGCTTAATGTGGATTTTGTGCATCTCAGTGTGAGATGAGGTTGGCGTTCAACGATGGTGCCAACATCTTTAAGCAAATAAGCAGAAACCTTCTCCACCTTGAAGAAATGCAAAGATTCACTTTAGAAAATCCATTGATTTTCTTTTTTTCTTTTCTTATTTTTGCAAAGGAAATTAATTTGGTGCAGCCCGGTTCAGAAACACAAAGAGAGGTGCAAAGTATTTAACACAATTATCAGTCGTAAGGTGCTGGTGACAACAGCAGGGATTAAGAAGGCATGAAAAAAAACTTGTGGTGTTGCCAGCCACAAAGAAAGGAGATTTTTCTTTAAAAGGGTGGCTCAGTGGCACAGCATGTGAGTTGCTGCTTAAAGGGCCTGTCCCACTGCGGCGACCTAATCTGCAATTTTAGAAGAGTTTGCCCTCGACTCAAACTCGCAGCATGGTCGACACAAGGTCCTAGGAGGTCCTATGAGGTCACTGGAACTCTCCTTCATATTCAAGGGAAGTTCCCGAATACTCATGGCCTCAGTTAGGTCAGGGAAAAATTTTCAGCATGTTGAAAACTTTTCCGTGAGTTAAATTTGGTCGGCATGGTTCTTTTGAACTCGTAATGCAATGGAGTGGGGTCGCTATTTAGTTACAGGCAGTCAAGGGCAGCCTTAGGTAATCTTTTTCGCTGACCGGGCATTTTGATTGGCTCATTCGAGTTTTCAGGACCAAGGAAAACCGACCGGTCAGCAAAATGCCCGCTAAACTTTATTATACTTCTTAAAAGTGTCTCCACTCCTCCCCCCACTTCTCCCTCCTTCTCCCCCCTTCTCTGCCCTTCACCCCCTCTTCTCTCCCCTTCACCCCCTCTTCTCTCCCCTTCTCTCCCCTTCTCTCCCCCTGTCTCCCCTTCTCTCCCCTTCTCTACCCCCCCCCACCCCGCGCTCTCTAAAGGACTTACCGTACACTGTGGCAGCCGTTTACCTTCCTCTTCATCGCGGGTGTGAATTTCAGACAGCGCTCCCCCACTTTCCCTGGCCCCCGCCTTTGCGATGTGTTTGTGTGTGTGTGTGTGTGTGTGTGTGTGTGTGTGTGATCGGTCAATCCAGCTCGCGTTTTTCCAGATGAGTGTCCTCGAGCTTGAAGGTCGAAGGCACTCTTCTTAAATCGCGGATTAGGTTGCCGCAGTGGGACAGCCCCTTTACAGTGCCAGATATCCGAGTGTGATCCAAGTCAAGTCAAGTCAAATCAAGAGAGTTTATTGTCATGTGTCCCAGATAGCACAATGAAATTCTTATTGCTGCAGCACAACAGAATATTGTAAGCATAAATACAGAACAGATCTGTTCAATTCAATATACACAGAAATAAACAGATAAAGTGCAATAGGCTGTTGCAGTTCAGAGTTTGTTTGATGGCGAGTTTAATAGCCTGATGGCTGTGGGGAAGTGGCTGTTCCTGAACCTGGATGTACCAGATTTCAGGCTCCTGTACCTTCTACCTAATGGCAGCCGAGAGTTGAGTGTGTGGCCAGGATGGTGTGGGTCCTTGATGATGCTGGCAGCCTTTTTGAGGCAGCGACTGCGATAGATCCCTTCGATGGTGGGGAGGTCAGAGCCGATGATGGACTGGGCAGTGGTTACAACTTTCTGCATTATTCTCCTCTCCTGGACGTTCGAGTTGCCGAACCAAGCCACGATGCAACCGGTCAGCATGCTCTCTACTGTGCACCTGTAGAAGTTCGAGAGAGTCCTCTTTGACAAACCGACTCTCCGTAATCTTCTCAGGAAGTAGAGGCACTGATGTGCTTGCTTTATAATTGCATCAGTGTGCTGGGACTAGGAAAGATCTTCGGAAATGTGCACGCCGAGGAATTTGAAGTTCTTGACCCTTTCCACCATCGAAGGGATCTATCGCAGTCGCTGCCTCAAAAAGGCTGCCAGCATCATCAAGGACCCACACCATCCTGGCCACACACTCAACCAATATAAACAGGAATGTGGGTCTCTATCCTACCCCTTCCAAAGTTCACAATCAGTTCCTTGGTTTTGCTGGTGTTGAGAGCCAGGTTATTCTGCTGGCACCATTTGGTCAATCGGTCGATCTCTCTTCTATACTCTGACTCGTCCCCATCAGTGATTCGTCCCACAACAGTGGCGTCATCGGCGAACTTGATGATGGAGTTCGCACTATGTCCTGCTACGCAGTCATGAGTATAGAGTGAGTAAAGCAGAGGGCTTTATCCTGACTACGTGTGCTGTCTGTACGGAGTTTGTACGTTCTCCCTGTGACCGTGTGGGTTTGTACCTGGTGCTCTGGTCTCCTCCCACATTCCAAAGATATTCAGGTCTTGGTTAATCGCAGGATAATTGCCTTTGGTAAAAACATTCTAAATTGTCCCTAGTCTGTAGAGTAGGGCTAGTGAATGGGGTGACCGTTGGTCAGCATGGACTAGGTGGTCCAAAGGGCCTGTTGCCACTGTATCTATAAAGTCTAAAGCCTAAAGATGCATTCACAGAAGCCACCCCTCACATAAACAAGATCCCAACCACACGTCCCTATTGTATATTTATTGGGCATTATATAAATAGGAAAATGTGGCATTCAATTTGCACATAGCAAGTACTCCTCAACAAGTTAAAGCACAAATGAAAGATCATCAATCTAAAACATTAACTTCGCAACTATTTCCAAAGACCTAGTGAGGATTCCAACATTTTAGGTTTTTATTTCAGTAGATTTCATGATTCTGCTTCATTAGACATCCAGGCTGCTTATTAAACCAGCCAATACTCCACCATGCACCACTTGTTATCATCTTCCCCACAGCCAACAATGGATCATTGTGGGCTCTGCCTTTCCTTGATCATCATTACTGGCTTTGATTTTCTTTTTGAATATTTGTCATTAATTTGTTCTATGTACCTTTTCATATCAATCGGATCCCTCTCCCCTGACTCTCAGTCTGAAGAAGGGTCTTGACCTGAAACATCACCTATTCCTTTTCTCCATGGATGCTACTAGACCCGATGAATTGCTCCAGCTTTTTGTGTCCATCATAAACAACATGTCCTTTGGCACAGTGACATTCTTTGCTCGCACACCCAAGGTATTCAAATTGCGGCTACCTACGGCTGGCAAAGCTACAAAGCACACTGTCTCCTCCTTGGTTCTCCCACCCCCCCCTCTCCCACAGCGGTTCCTTCACGCGAAAGGATAAAGGAGATAAAGGATCATCCCTGTTTCTTTGGGTTCTATTGTAGATCTAACAAGAGGAGGTGAAAGAGTTGAATTATTAGACCAGCAGAAGCTTGCTGGGGAATTCAGTTAGGCTCCTCATCCTAATCCACTGTCTGCAGTTCTCACCAAATAGGTTTTGTACTTTGTCATCATCCACAGCAATGTAACTAATGGAAGGTTCTTATCTAAGCACCAATAATAGGAAGGGAATATTGAGGTGGAAGAGCAAAGTCCGATAAATAAATGAATAGTTCATCAGTTCAATAGACAATAGACAATAGGTGCAGGATTAGGTCATTCGGCCCTTCGAGTCAGCACCGCCATTCAATGTGATCATGGCTGATCATCCCCAATCATCCCCAATCAGTACCCCGTTCCTGCCTTCTCCCCATATCCCCTGACTCCGCTATTTTTAAGAGCCCTATCTAGCTCTCTCTTGAAAGCATCCAGAGAACCTGCCTCCACCGCCCTCTGAGGCAGCGAATTCCACAGACTCACCACTCTCTGTGAGAAAACGTGTTTCCTCGTCTCTGTTCTAAATGGCTTACTCCTTATTCTTAAACTGTGGCCCCTGGTTCTGGACTCCCCCCAACATCGGGAACATGTTTCCTGCCTCTAGCATGTCCAAACCCTTAACAATCTTATATGTTTACCCTCTCATCCTTCTAAACTCCAGAGTGTACAAGCCCAGCTGCTCCATTCTCGCAGCTTATGACAGTCCCGTCATCCCGGGAATTAACCTTGTAAACTTACGCTGCACTCCCTCAATAGCAAGAAGGTCCTTCCTCAAATTAGTGGACCAAAACTGTACACAATACTCCAGGTGTGGTCTCACTAGGGCACTGTACAACTGCAGAAGGACCTCTTTGCTCCTATATTCGATTCCTCTTGTTATAAAGGCCAACATTCCATTTGCTTTCTTCCCTGCCTACCGTACCTGCATGCTCACTTTCATAGACCGATGTACAAGGACCCCCATATCCCGTTGTACTTCCCCTTTTCCCAACTTGACGCCATTTATATAGTAATCTGCCTTCCTGTTTTTGCTACCAAAGTGGATAACCTCACATTTATCCGCATTAAACTTCATCTGCCATGCTTCTGCCCACTCCCCCAACCTGTCCAAGTCACCCTGCATTCTCATAGCATCCTCCTCACAGTTCACACTGCCACCCAGCTTTGTGTCATCTGCAAATTTGCTAATGTTACTTAGAATCCCTTCATCCAAATCATTGATGTATAGTTCATAAGTGATAGGAGGAGGATTAGGCCAATCAGCCCATCAAGTCTACTCTGCCATTCAATCCTGACCGATCTATCTTTCCCTCTCAACCCCATTCGCCTGCCTTCTCCCCATAACCCCTGATACCCGCAGTTAAAAGACACTTGGACAGGTACATGGATAGCAAAACACAAAGTGCTAGAGGAATTCAGTGGGTCAGCAGCAATTGTGGAGGGAACCGCTGTATCCTGTTTTAAAAGATACTATTTAAACTATGTAGACAAAAGGAACTGCAGATGTTGGTTTACGAAATGAGGCACAAAGTGCTGGAGTAATTCAGCGGGTCAGGCAGCATTTCTAAAAGTCATGGATTGGTGACATTTCGGGTCGGGACCCTTCTTCAGCTGGGGTTCAATCCTGACTTTGACTGCAGTAAGTGTGAAGTTTGCACATTCTCTCTGTGACTACATTGCTTCCCAGTTTCAGACTGGATAAGGGTTCTGATCCGAAACATCGTCCACTCATGTCTTCCAGAGATGCTGAGTTACTCCAGCACTTTGTGACTCTTTTATCCATGGTTTTACCTTACCTCATGGAATTATCCAGAACAGAAATGGTAGTGTTAGCTGTGGTGATAAAGTTGCTGCCTTACAGCGCCAGAGGCACGGGCTCGATCTTGACTACAGGTGCTGTCTGCATGGAGTTTGTACGTTCTCCCCGTGACCTGTCTGAATATTCTCCGGGATCTCTGGTGTCCTCCCACACTCCAAAGACATACAGGCTGGTAGGTCAATTGGCTTGGTATAATTGTAAATTGTCCCTAGTGTGTGTAGGATAGCGTTAGTGTATGGGGATCGCTGGTCAGTGTGGACTCAGTGGGCCGAAAGGCCTGTTTCTGTGCTGATCTGGAGGTGTGCGTTTTCACACTTCTGTACCAACTGCCCGATGGGAGAGGGGAGACGGGGAAGTGACTGGGGTGAGACGTCCTAAACCAGGAGTGTTTATTTTTCACAAGAGCCTTTAATGCACCACTTTATCACCAGCCCTCTGGAAATCAGCTATGGTACAGTTACATATTCTCCTAGATCTCAGTGCTTGTCAAATCATCAAAGAAATCTAACAATTCAGTCAACCATGACTTCCTATTCACAAAGCCATGTTGACTTTTTGCCTATTCACTATAAGTTTTTTCAAGAGCTGCACTCTAATGTTTTCAATGGACACTCAGTGCTGGAGTAACTCAATGCTCAAGAAGCATCTCTGGAGAAAAGGAACAGGCGATGTTTCGGTTTGGAACCCTTCTTCCGACCCTACCCAAAATGTCACCTACTCCTCTTCTCCACAGATGCTGCCTGACCCGTTGAGTTACTCCAGCATTGTGTCTATCTTCGGTATAAACCAACATCTGCAATTTTACTTCGGAATCACGTGAGTGACTACGTGAAGAAGACCCGTCAGGGCGCATGTGCGTCATTACGTCAGTTGCATTAGCGCAGACAGGCTGGGAGGAACACAGTTCTCCAGCGGTAAGTTTAAAAAATCCTGCAGGTAAGTTTAAACTTACTTTTCAGGTTGTCCATTGCAGGAATCATTTTCTCAGGTTCCTGCTGGACATGGGAACTGGGATGGGCGTCTTCATTCACATAAATGTCTTTGCCTATGACAAATAATTGTTAAGTTTGTTTGAGCATTTCCCACTATGTCTGATGTATGGGGCCAGAGGCACTCCAATTCTTCCCTATAGACGGCGTTGGCATCAGGAAGGAGCACGATTTGGAGTCGCTAGCGCGTGCAGCCTGTTTGGGGAAGGAGGATACCAACAGAGTATGGAATTGCATGGCTAGTCCTGGCAGCTGCTGTAGGCAGCGACCTCATAACCCCAACTCAGAGTGATTGCCGAGCCAGGGGTATCAATGTCAGACAACATTGCGTCTCGTTGCAATTCAAGACGCTCCATCGTAAGGCATGTCAGGCAGCAACACCTAGTAAAGGGTTGCAAAAGCCCCCCCACTCAAGGGTCGGATTGGTCGAGAGAGTGCTACAGGAGGATGCACATGTGCCTGAAGCAACACCTGTTTGCAGGGCTGCCATTACTCCCACTCGAGATGGTGCTAAAATACATGCACACAGGCCCGGGGCAGCTCCTGTTGCAGGTTGCATAAGTCCTCCCACGTGGATGTATAGCGGATGAAGATGGAGCCACACACATATGTGATAAGATTGTGGGTAATGGAGTCGAACAACATGCTTGGTACAGAGGCATGTACAAGCAAATGGAGGAGATGGATGGTGATACCTGCTTCAGCTTTGATAAGTCCCACTCTAAAAGAGTGTCTAAGGTTAGTATGGATTAACTGCAAACAGGAATCCAAACATGGCTATGTGCCGGGATCCCATGCTGAATGCATGAGGGTAACCAGTGGGCATTTGCCTCTAAAATTGCTGCTCAGTCGCTGATTGCTGATCCATCCAGAGAAATCCAAATTAACACCTGACTATTTGGGTCACAATTGATTCAATTAAGTGACTCTGCCCAGGGAAAAAGGGTGGAGCTAATTGACAGCTGTATCAAGCTAATTGAGGCATTAAGGATATATTTGGGTCATTATAATAGACCTATGCAGTTATCAGTAAAGACTATTCTGATTTGCAATGGTGGATTCACCATGTGTCCAGGAGTTATAGCAAGGTAATGCTTGACCAGCCTTCCATGATTTTGCAGATGAATGTCAGTGCACTCGGGTGGGGTGTCACGGATACGAGTTTCAACTGTGGAGGCAGATGGACTGAGCAAGAGGCATCGCTTCTGCAGACATGGGCAATTAACTATTAAGAGGTTTTTACGGACAAGGCTTATTGTTCAAACAAATGTATCTGCATGTTCAGTTTCAGATTGACAATACAACACAAGTGGCATATATATTAATCACATCGGTGGAATCAAGTCGGTATTTTGTGACAGATTGGCTAATCAAATTTGGGCCTGCTGCATGTATATGAATGCCAGATATCGATTTGTTTTGCATCAAGGCAACCATCAGATGCCTAAATAGGTTTCATGGGAATCAGACCAGGTGGCAGTTGCAATTAATACTTTGACATTGAGGTGGTATGTTTTATATATTTTCCTACCATTTTGCCTAATAGGTCGGAGTCTGCAAGAAATCAAGCAGGATGACGCTTTGGGGGTGCTTGTAATACCTAATTGGCCGAATCAAGCATGGTTTCCCTTTGATGTTACAGTTAGGGATCCAACCTCTTTTTGGTGGTTCCCAAGCGTAGGAATTGACTGGAGCATCCGCTAACACGGGAAAGTCATCTGTTATGTGATTGTATTGACTTGTTAATTTGCAGGTTTTAAGAAGGCCATACCTGGAGCAAGGACTGTCTGGGTTTACGGTGGACATGCCTGGAGAAAAGAGTACTCAAAAGGGGTATATTACTTATGTTAAAAAAAATGGGAGCAATATTGTGTACAAAATAATATTGACTATAATACTACAGGTATAGTGGATATTTTAGAGTTCCTGTTGACACTCTATGATGATGAGGGGCTCAGTTATAGCACCACTAATACAGCTTTAAGTGCTTTGTCATCGTATGGTTTGGATGGGGTCAGGAAAGATCCTATTGAGTTTCATCATATCATAGCTGGATTGATGAAGGGAATTTCAACTCTAAACCTCGTAAACCCAGGTATATGGCGATCTGGGATGTAAGTGAGGTCCTCAAGATGTTTCGACAGTAGGTTCCTGGCATGTCTCTGAATTTGCCAAACTAATCATGAAAGTGGTTATGCTCTTGGCATTGGTTCAGCATAGCAAGTGCAGATTTTGAAAAAACTTCTGCTAGACAGGATGGAAGTTGCTGAGAAGAATGTTATGTTATATAATTGCGTACTGCTTAAGCAGAGCAGGCCAGGTGTCACAGGTTTGTTAAAATTGTGTTTCAGCATAACCTACTGATCCATGTTTATGTGTAATGGCACATTTATTTTCATTATATTGAAGCTATAAAGACCTTAAGAAATGTGGGAACAGTATTGTTTATCAGTTACATGAAGCCACACAGGAGAGTGTCAGTGCAGACTATCTCAAGGTGGTTTAAAGCAAATGTTGATTAAGGCAGGTATTAACACTGAAGTGTATATAACCGTTTTCCACTAGAGCAGCAGCAACGTCATCGGCTAGGACGATGGATGTTCACAGCGGCCATATTTTATAGGTGCCGGGTGGTCAAATGAATTATTTTTAAATTTTTACCATCGGCCGATCGGAGAAAGGCTGTTTGAAAACTTAGTATTAAGTCCTGTTTAGTTCCCCTGGGATAGACGGGTTACTGTTTGTTTTGATTATTCAAATCAATTGTTACTGCATGATATTAACATTTCATGTTTAACGCATTATTGATTGTTTCTCATCGAAAGTCAATCAATGCAGTGAGGCCGGGATTTGGATCTGCGGCATAAAATCACAGAGCTTTGAAATCTTCACGTAGTCACTCACGTGACTCCGAAGTGAAATAGTAAGATTAAACGAGAACTTACCAGTTTGAAGTTTGATCTTTATTTTATGAGGAGTTACGTTGGTGATTACGTGCCCGCCACGCCCAACCCTCTCTCATAAAAAAGGTCATATGGTAGTTCTCATGTTGCTCATCTTAATATGTTACTTCAATTATTGTGTTGTCTGTGATTTCATACCGCTGCTTTGAAGATTGACGCGCATGCGCCCTGACGGGTCTTCTTCACGTAATCACCAACGTAACTCCTCTAAAAATAAAGATCAAACTTCAAACTGGTAAGTTCTCGTTTAATCTTACTATTCCTTCTTACACACTAACATCTTTAATGTTAGCAAAATTAATGCGCAGCAGATGGCAAAGAATGAGGATCATGATCGGTGAGGTGGATGGGATCGAGGAAGGGTCTGGCCTGAAATGTCACACGTCCATTTTCTCCTGATATGCTGTCTGCCCTACTGTGTCATAAATGGTGGATTGCTGGTGAGTGTGGAGCTGATGGGCTGAAGGGCCTGTTTCCCTGCTGCATCTTGAAATTAAACTGAACCAAATTAAACTAAACTAACATAACGAACGGTTCAATGGTACGGCATTGTCATGTGTACCTAGGTACAGTGAAATTCCTTTTTGACATACTCTTCTAAACTAAACTTAACTTTAAAGGATGGGAACGGGTTCTTCGACACGCTATGTCTGTGCTGACCATGCTTTTCTGAAAACATAAGTAAATTCATAAGTTTTAGGAGCAGAATTAGGTCTATTCCGCCATTCAATCATGGCTGATCTACCTTTCGATTTCAACCCCATTCTCCTACCTCCTACCCATAATGCCTGACTCCCGTACTAATCTACCAATCTTCATCTTTAAAATATCCATTGGCCTCCACGACCTTCTTTGGCAATGAATTCCACAGATTCACCACATTCTGACTAAAAAAAATCTCCTCATCTCCTTTCTAAAGGTACATCCTTTTATTGTGAGGCTATGGCCTCTTGTTCTAGACTCTCCCACTAGTGGAAACATCCTCCCCACATCCACTCTATCCAGGCCTTTCACTATTCAAAAGGTTTCAATGAGGTTCCCTCTTATTCTTCTAAACTCCAGCGAATGTAGGCTCAGTGCCGTCAAATGCTCATCATATGTTAACCCACTCATTCCTTTGATCACCGAAGACCTTATTTCTCTATTTAATACTACTTGATCTTACTTTCTGGATTCTGTTGCTCCTCTAAAAATGAAAAAGCCTAAGCCTAAATGACACCATCAGAGCCCTATGACTCAATGACACCACCAGAGCCCTAAGAAGAGAATGCAGAAAATCAGAACGGAGGTACATAGATACATAGATACATAGAAAATAGGTGCAGGAGTAGGCCATTCGGCCCTTCGAGCCTGCACCGCCATTCAATATGATCATGGCTGATCATCCAACTCAGTATCCCGTACCTGCCTTCTCTCCATACCCCCTGATCCCCTTAGCCACAAGGGCCACATCTAACTCCCTCTTAAATATAGCCAATGAACTGGCCTCAACTACCCTCTGTGGCAGAGAGTTCCAGAGATTCACCACTCTCTGTGTGAAAAAGTTTTTCCTCATCTCGGTCCTAAAGGATTTCCCCCTTATCCTTAAGCTGTGACCCCTTGTCCTGGACTTCCCCAACATCGGGAACAATCTTCCTGCATCTAGCCTGTCCAACCCCATAAGAATTTTGTACGTTTCTATAAGATCCCTCTCAATCTCCTAAATTCTAGCGAGTATAAGCCAAATACAAATCTGATAAGCTTCAAATTTCCTTTGAACTCCTGAAAAACAATCTTCACAAATACCAGGAAGCATTAAAATCTGCTAGAACAAAAAAAAATTCCACCCTTATTTCCAAAAATGCTCATAACTCCAAGGTCCTTTTTAGCACCAACACCTCCATCATATGTCTTGTCCCCAGCACCAGCTTAACTGGGTCCCCTGCCAAGTGCGAGGAATTTACTACATTTTTCACCAGCAAAGTAAAGAACATCAGAACGAATATTTCCCCTCCCATCCGTGACCTGGCTGTCTCATTGGTCTGTTCTTCAAAATTAGATTGTTTCCAACCCATTACTCTACCCTCCCTTGTAAAACTGATCACCACCATGAAACCTACTACCTCCCCCTCGACACTGTCCCCTCTGGCCTCCTAAAGGACGTCATTCCAACAGCCGGTCCCAGCATCCTCGCCATCTTCAACAGCTCTCTGGCCACTGGCACTGTTCCTACCTGCTTCAAGCATGCGGTGGTCCAGCCCCTCCTGAAAAATCCTAACCTCGCCCCCACCTTGCCTAGCAACTACAGACCCATTTCAAAACGGCTTTTCCTTTCAAAAGCCCTTGAAAAGGAAATTTTAATTCAACTTATGCCTTACCTTCCCCAAAATACTATCTTGGAAACTTTCCAATCAGGTTTCAGGGCTCACCACAGCACAGAGTCTGCCTTGTTGAAGGTACATAATGACCTACTGCTCACCGTTGACTCCGGCGACTGCAATCCTGCTCCTTCTCGACCTCAGCGCAGCATTTGATACTGTCGACCACACCATCCTCATTGACGGTCTCCGGTACGGGGTTGGTATTGATGGCACTGCCATGAGCTGGTTCATCTCCTCCCTCAAAGGTAGGAGTTTCTCTACTAACATAGGCAACTCCTTCTCCTCCCCAGCTAATCTCTGCTGTGGGATTCCACAAGGTTCCATCCTTGGCCCCATTCTCTTCTCCCTGTATATGCTCCCCTTAGGCCAAGTCATTCAAAGGCACGGCATTTCCTTCCATTGCTACGCAGACGATACACAACGCTATCTCCCCCTGAAGCCCAAAAACCAATCAAATCTGCTTAACCTTATCCGCTGCCTCGAGGATATAAAGTGTTGGATGGCCCAGAACTTCTTCCAACTAAACGAGAGTAAGTCTGAGGTCATCCTTCTCGGCCCCTCGGACTCAATCAAAATGATAGCAGGCAGCCTTGGAAGCCTTACCCCATTAAAAAACCTTGGCGTGATATTTGACTCAGCATTGAAACTTGACAAACAAGTCAATGCCATGGTTAAAGCTAGCTTCTTTCAGCTTCAGACGATAGCTAAAATAAAACAATTCCTCCAGTTTGATGACCTCGAAAAGATCATCCACACATTCATCTCCTCCCACCTAGATTACTGCAACTCCCTCTACACTGGCACCAGCCAATCTTCCTTGTCCCGCCTGCAACTGGTCCAAAATGCTGCAGCGAGACTCCTGACGGGCACCCGAAAAAGGGACCACATCACCCCGATCCTGGCCTCTCTCCACTGGCTCCCTGTGCGGTTCCGAATAAATTTCAAGATCCTCCTTTATGTCTACAAAGCCCTCAACGGGCTTGCCCACACCTACATCAAAAGTCTGCTTACCCACCACACCACCTCCAGGTCCCTCAGATCGTCCGACTTGGGGTTGCTGAACATCCCGCGGTCTAGGCATAAGCTCAGGGGCGACCGCGCTTTTGCGGTTGCAGCTCCTAGACTGTGGAACAGCATCCCTCTTCCCATCAGAACTGCCCCCTCCATCGACTCCTTTAAGTCGAGACTTAAAACTCATCTCTACTCCCAAGCGAGGGCTATATGTATGTAGTGATGTATGTATTTAATCTATGAACCAATGTTGTATAACGTTAGTACCTCCACCAATGTAAAGCACTTTGGCCAACGAGAGTTGTTTTTTAAATGTGCTATATAAATAAAAGTGACTTGACTTGACTTGACTTATTCTTCTAAACTCCAGCGAATGCAGGCCCAGTGCTGTCAAACAGTCATCATATGTTAACCCACTCATTCCTGGGATCATTCTCGTAAACCTTCTCTGGACCCTCTCAAATGCCAGCACATCCTTCCTCAGATATGGGGCCCAACACTGCTCACAATACTCAGAATGCGGTCTGACCAGTGCCTTGTAAAGCCTCAAAAACAAAGATAATTTATTTGTTGCAGGAGTTTAGATCCAATAAGGTTTTAGATTTTAATTAAAAAATCAACACTTTGAGAATTTTTCCAGGTACCTGTAGTGATCGATGTATCAACGCTTGCAATTTCCATAGCCTCCATGTAACGAGTAGGTGGCTCTATCACTCTATGATTCTCTGTCTGATCTGTCTCAGAACTTTGATTCCATTTACAGACTGTAATAAAGTCCCAATTCTGAATTACATTGCAGCTTGTCAAATACAATTTCAATAGTTACAAACTAATTAAATTCTCAATGGGGCTATTAATAAAGAGGGGGAAATAACAAAAATTATACTGCTGTTAAAAAATAAGCTAACTGAATATTGACAGGAAATGCTGTGCATAAATGAACAAGTCCTTCGGCACTCGTTCTAAGGACTTCTGAAGGCTTTTAATGAACATAATATCTCAGTATAATAAAACTCTAATAAAGCTTCACAATTCACAGCTCTTCCATCCTTTTGTCTCACCTTCATTTCTTTTCAGCTTTGATAACCATCTGCCTGCCAAATAATCATCCTTGACCTGTGTCGACCTGTTACTCACCAGGTTTCGTCTTGCCCTTCGTCTCTTCCCAAACCACCCCAACAATCAGTCTGAAGGAGGGTCCCGATCTGAAACTAATCCCGTTCATCTTCTCCTATAGTTCTCCTATTGAGTTAGATGTAGCTCTTAGGGCTAACGGAATAGACAATAGACAATAGACAGTAGGCAAGAGGTGCAGGAGCATGCCATTCGGACCTTCGAGCCAGCTGTGATCATGGCTGATCATCCACATTCAGTACCCTGTTTGTGTCTTCTCAACATATCCACTGACTCCGCTATCTACAAGAGCTCTATCTAGCTCTCTCTTCAAAGCATCCAGAGAATTGGCCTCCACTGCCTTCTGAGGCAGCGAATTTCACAGATTCACAACTCTCTGGGTGAAAATGTTTTTCTCCATCTCAGTTCTAAATGTCCAACCCCTTATTCTTAAACTGTGGCACCTGGTTCTGGACTCCCCAACATCAGGAACATCAAGGAATCAAGGGATATGGGAAGAAAGTAGGAACGGGGTAATGATTTTGGATGATCAGCCATGAGCATACTGAATGATGGTGCTGGCTCAAAGGGCCGAATGGCCTACTCCTGCACTGATGCTGTTATGTTTCTATGTTTAAAAAATATATAATTTTTTTGAAGCAATTGTACAAAGAGAAAATTATCGACATAACAGTTATACAATTTTCGTACTGCTTCAGTTTTAACATTTTATGAACTAATAAGTAGATCGGAAAAAAAGAAAAAGGAAAAAAGGGAGAGAAGGAAGAAAAGAAAAAGAAAAGAAAAAATATCAAGAAAAACACGAAAAAGAAAAAAGAAAAACCTCAGAACTAACGAAGGAGTGAGAGAAGTGGAGATATATCCCACTACCCTTCCATTTGCCCGCTCACCCGACCCGAGCGTCGGTTTTGAGTTTGTGTTCAACCATTATGTTGTTGAAGAAATTCAATAAAAGGAGACCATATTTTTGAAAATTGATCTGGTTTGTCAATCAAAACAAGCCTTATTTTTTCTAAATGTAGTGTCTCGGTCATTTCTGTAATCCACATCTTCACTGTGGGGACTGTTATCTTTTTCCAGAATTTAAGTATACGTTTTTTCACAGTTATTAAACCATAGTCAAGGGAGCGTCTTTGAAATATCGTTTAGGGTGGCCCTCCAACATTCCTAATATTATTAGTTTTGGAGTTGGCACCAATTGAGTTTTAAGTGTTTTAGAAATAATATTGAATATTTCCATCCAGAAGTTTTGTATTTTTATACAGGATACAAAAGAATGAGTTAGGGTGGTTTCTTGAAAGTGACATTTATCACAAAGAGGAGAGACAGTTGGGGAGATCTTGTTCAATTTGGTCTTTGAGTAGTATAACCTATGCAATACTTTAAATTGTATCAGGCAATGCCTGGCATTTAAAGAACAGTAGTGTATGTATTGTAGGCTTTCCTCCCATATATCTTTCGAAATGGGTAAACCCAACTCGTCCTCCCATGCTCGTCTATAAATCTCAGAGGGTGGGGTGTCAATATTTAGAAGAGTGTTATAAATGTAAGATATCAACTTACTTGTATCGGCATGTCTATTCAAACAATCGTCTAATATATCTGGACCCATAAGAGGACATTCTTGTGTATATGTTTTCACGTAATCTCGGATTTGGAGATATCTAAACAAATTATCTATGTCAACATTTAGAGGCTAATCTAACATACATTTGCGAATTGTATAAAAATCAAAAAATTTGGGGCAGACATTTTTAGAATAATATCTATAGTTGTCAATACTCAATTGGATCCTGATTCAAAATTAATAATACTCGGAATATTAGAACAAAGTCAAACACTTACAACAACTCAAAGAAACTTTATCGATTATAGTATAATAACTGGAAAAAAATTAATATTAAAATTTTGGAAAGGTCCTATAACCCCCACAATTATAAAGTGGATTATGGAAATGTCGGAGACCTTACATTTGGAAAGAATTATATTTGTCCTAATGGACAAACAAGAACTATTTATCAGAACATGGTCTCCATTTATTGACTACTTAAAGGGACAGACTGGTTCGACACGAGAACCTGACTGAAACTCGAATCAAGGATTAGATGCAAAGTTATATTTTAAAATGTACGAATATATCTCAAATGTTGTACTTTTATGATATAAATTTTTATTAGAAGCAAACATATTACAATGTAGAGTAACATATTATAATAGAAGAAAAAACTTTTCATATACATCAATCATTCATACATTATTAAATTTGTCAATTGTCAGTTAATTCTGCTTCTAGTGGTTTTTTTTTATATAGATAGAAAAAGAAAAATAGAGAGAAAGAAGAGAGAGAAAGAAGAATTTCAATATCAAAAAAGAAAAAAAGGTGGAATGAATAACTTATAATACGTCATAGGAGATAAGTTCGTAGGTTATGAAATATAATTACATCTAATCCTGAGTTCAAGCTTCAGTCGGGCTTTTGCGCTGGGCCACTCTATCCCTTCAAATAGGCAATGAATGGAGCCCATATTTTAACAAAAAGTTCTTGCTTGTCCATTAAGACGAGTCTAATTCTTTCTAGATGTAGGGTCTCCGACATTTCCACAATCCACATTTTAATTGTGGGGGTTGTAGGGCCTTTCCAGAATTTTAATATTAATTTTTTCCCTGTTATTATACTGTACTCTGGGAAGTTTCTTTGGCTTGTTGTGAGTGTTAAACTTTGTTCTGATATCCCAAGTATATTAATTTTGAGTCTGGAGCTAGCTTGGTATTAACAACTTCAGAGATTATTTGAAAAATATCAGTCCAGTAATTTTTAATTTTTATACAATTTGCAAAGGTATGTGTTAAATTGGCCTCTAGATGCAGGCATTTATCACATATAGGAGAAATATGTGGGAAAATTCTATTTAGTTTTATTTTGGAATAATGTAATCTGTGTAAGACTTTAAATTGTATTAAAGCATGTCTGGCATTTAACGAACATTGATGTATATGTTGTAAACTTTCGTCCCAAATATCTTTCGTAATAGGATAACCTAACTCATTTTCCCATTTATGTCTATATAGTTCCATCGGTGGTTCCTCATTATTTAAGAGAATGTTATAAATATAAGCTATTAATTTTTCAGTGTTAGGATGCTTATTCAAACATTCATTAAGAATTTCTGGTTCCCTAGTCCTATAAACTTGTGTATTGGATTTAACATAATCTCCAATTTGTAAATATCTGAAAAAGTTATTTGAGTGTAGTCCATGATTCTGTTGTAACTCTTGAAATGACAGAAAGATGCCTTCCCTATAAAGATGTCCAATCCTTTTTATTCCATGATTTTTCCATTGTATAAAACCTCTATCCAATATGGATGGCTTGAATAGAGGATTATTTACAATGGGAAGACATAGTGGTATATTATTCAGTTTTAAAGCCTTTTTTAATTGTTTCCAAATTCGTATTCCACTATGTATTATAGGGTTTTCCTTATAGGTTTTTTTATGCAATTTTGTGGTAGCAAATATAATCGAACCTATTTCAAAAGGTAAACAATCTTCCTTTTCCATCCTTAACCATTCTGGTTGTTGGTCCATTTCTTCCAGCCAGAAATTCATGTTTTTAATATGGACTGCCCAAAAATAAAATAAGAAATTTGGCAAGGCCAAACCTCCGTTGCTCTTTGACTTACATACATGTTTTTTACTTATTCTATGATTCTTATAATCCCAAATAAAGCTTGTAACATTGGAGTCAACTTTTTTGAAAACGTTTTTTGGAATATATATCCGAATTAATTGAAATAAATATAGTAGTTGCGGTAAGAAAATCATTTTTATAGCATTAATTCTACCAAGCATTGAAATAGGAAGTGTTTCCCAGTACTGAATATGTTTCTGTAATTTATTAAGTAAGGATGGAAAATTTTGTTTAAATAAAGAGGTATATGTCTTAGTTACATAGATTCCTAAATATTTAAGTTTATCTTTAACTATTTTAAAAGGGGATTGTTGTATTGTATTTAAGTTGAATTTTGTTATTGGCATAATTTCACTTTTATTCCAATTAATCCTATATCCTGAGAACTGACCAAATTGTGTTATTAGATTTAATAGATTTGGAATACTAGTTTCTAACTTTGTAATATATATTAATACATCATCTGCATATAAGGAAATGTTATTCCTTGTATCTCTAGTGTTGTACCCGTGTATTCCTGGATGGTTTCTAACGCTTTCTGCTAATGGTTCAATTGCAAGAGCAAATAATAGTGGGGATAGTAAACATCCTTGTCTACAACCTCTAGAAAGATTAAATTTGGCTGATAACATTTGATTTGTTAATATTCTAGCTGTTGGATTAGAGTATAACAATTTAACCCATGTGCAGAACTTCTCTCCCAATTGAAATGTTTACATTACCGAAAATAAATATGTCCATTCTACCTGGTCAAATGCCTTTTCAGCATCTAACAAAATAATTGCTAGATCTGCATTTGGAATTCTATTTGTATATATAATATTGAATAGTCTTCTCAAATATAAAATGAGTAACGTTTTGGAATAAAACCTGTTTGGTCCAGGTGTATTAATTTATTAATCACTAAGCTCAATCTATGAGATAGGATTTTGGTTAATATTTTCTGATCAGTATTTAAGAGAGCTATTGCTCTATATGAACATGGTCTCCATTTATTGACTACTTGAAGGGACAGACTGGTTCGACACGAGAACCTGACTGAAACTCGAATCAAGGATTAGATGCAAAGTTATATTTTAAAATGTACGAATATATCTCAAATGTTGTACTTTTAGTAAGTTATTCCATTCTTCTTTATTTAAAAAAAATTAAAAAATTAAAATAATTTAAAAAAGATTAAAATTAAAATTAAAAAAAATTATTGGCATTATTGGCATTCAAGTCATATTTCTCCTGTAGTTCTTGAAAAGAGGAGAGAGTCCCCTTCTTATAGAGGCCTCCCACAGTATTGATTCCCGGGTTCTTCTATGTTTCTATGTTTCCTGATTGCTGCCTGTCCCGCTGAGTTACTCCAGAACTCTGTGTCTCCTTTTGTAAACCAGCATCAGGAGTTCCTCGTTTCTATTTCCTGTTCCCTTTAAACTTTTAACTGGAAAATATTATGGTATTATTAAAACACTTATATGTTATATATTTAACTGAATAGTTATTATAAAAATTATTATTAGATAAACAATATTACAATAATTTGGGTTCTGGCTGTTGGGAATCCCGATTGCTCTGCATTCGATTGTCTTGTTCACGTGAATGCAAGCAGGGAGGGTGGACGGGGCCAAGGTCTAGACTGTGGGCCGAGTGAGCAGTCAAGGCTGAGATCAGGATCAGGAACACCAGAGTTAGAAATGTGTGAGAAAGAAACTGCAGATGCTGAATACAATCGAAGGTAGACACAAAATGCTGGAGTAACTCAGCGGGTGAGGCAGTTATGGGGAGAAGGAGTGGGTGACGTTTCGGGTCGAGACCCTTCTTCAGAATGATGTCAGGGACGGGACAAAGAAAGAATGTAGGAGGAGACAGTAAGGCTGGTGGGAGAACTGGGAAGGGGGGGGGGGGGATGGAGAGAGAGAGAGAAAGCAAGGGCTACCTGAAGTTAGAGAATTCAATGTTCATACCGCTGGGGTGTAAACTACCCAAGCGAAATATGAGGTGCTGTTCCTCCAATTTGCGCTGGGCCTCACTCTGACAATGGAGGAGGCCCAGGACAGAAAGGTTGGATTAGGAATGGGAGGGGGAGTTGAAGTGTTGGGCCACCGGGAGATCAGCTAGGTTAAGACAGACTGAGCGGATGTGTTCAGCGAAACGATCGCCGAGCCTGCGTTTGGTCTCGCCAATGTAGACTTTTGTGTCTACCAGAGATAGGAACATGGGTTAGGTTTGTGGCCATGGCTGAGGTCCAGAGTGCCCAGCGTTCCAATTTGCTTTGGCAAGCTGAACTATACAAGCTGAAACTCAATGGGCCCTACTTCTACACAAACTGGAGGCACAACACGGCAGCATATCGGTAGAGTTACTGCTTTACAGCGCTTGCAGTGGCAGAGACCCGGGTTTGATCCCGACTATGGGTGCTGTCTGTATGGAGTTTGTACGTTCTCCCTGTGACCTGCGTGGGTTTTCGCCGAGATTTTTGGTTTCAATAGACATTAGACAATGGACAATAGGTGCAGAAAGAGGCCATTCGGCCCTTCGAGCCAGCACCGCCATTCAATGTGATCATGGCTGATCATCCCAATCAATACCCCGTTCCTGCCTTCTCCCCATATCCCCTGACCCCGCTATCTTTAGGAGCCCTATCTAGCTCTCTCTTGAAAGTATCCAGAGAACCGGCCTCCACCGCCCTCTGAGGCAGAGAATTCCACAGACTCACAACTCTCTGTGTGAAAAAGTGTTTCCTCGTCTCCGTTCCAAATGGCTTACCCCCTTATTCTTAAACTGAGGCCCCTGGTTCTGGACTCCCCCAACATCGGGAACATGTATCCTGCCTCTAGCGTGTCCAAACCCTTAACAATCTTATATGTTGCAATAAGATCGCCTCTCATCCTTCAAAACTCCAGAGTGTACAAGCCCAGCCGCTCCATTCTCTCAGCATATGACAATCCCGCCATCCCGGGAATTAACCTTCCTCCCACACTCCAAATACTCACAGGTTTGCAGGTTAATTTGGAGGTATAAGTGTAAATTGTAAAATTGCCCCTAGTGTGTGTGTAGGATTGTGTTAGTGTGCGGTGATCGCTCCTCAGTGTGGACTCGGAGGGCCGAATGGACTGTTTCCGTGCTGTATCTCTAAACTAAACTTAACTAAAACTAAAACAGCTTTGTGACAGGAACCACTGTAGGCTCAAACCTCCGACACGGACACCCACGCACTTTGGCCTGGTATAAATGTACATTGTCCCTAGTGTGTGTAGAATCGTGTTAATGTGCAGGGATCGCTGGTCGGTGCGGAATGTGGGCCGAAGGACTTGTTTCCGCTCTGTACCTCTAAACTAAACTACTTCTTCTTCTTGTCGAGTCCACACACAAGATTAGAAGTTGATCAGCCAGAGCTGAACACACTTCTCAGCATCTGCATACAATGGTGTCTGTCTGGCACTTCTTGTGCTTCTTGTGCATGGTGGTGGAAAGATTGGTGGAAGCAGGGCCGCGACGTGAACGCTCTTTCCTTGACCCCTAAACTAAACAAAAACCTTATATGCCACTTGCTTAGCTTACAACCCAATGCTATAAATATTGAATTCTCCAATTTTAGGTAACCGCCACACCTCTCTCATGCTCCTTCTCTCATATAACCCCCCCTCCTCCCTCTCCCCCCCCCCTCCCCTCCCTCTCCCCCCCCCCTCCACTAACATTTCTTCCTCTAGATTTACAATTTGAAACCCTTCCATCCAGTTGTCTCACACCTTTTGTCTTTTCAGCTTTGATAACCACCTGCCTGACCTATTGTGTCGACCTATTACTCACCAGGTTTTGTCCTGCCCCTCCTTTCTTTCCGACCCCCCCCCGACAATCAGTCTGAAGAAGGGTCCCAATCTGAAACGTCGCCTATTCATGTTCTCGCGAGTTGCTGTTAGCACTCTGTGTCTTCTGTTGTAATCAAGCCACTGCATTTCCTCGTTTCCACAGGTCTATTGCCTGATCCCTTTAAACTCAGTGGTTTAACTAAAAAAATATTATATTACTCAAAAACTAATATATTATATTATTTAACCAAAGAATAATTATAACAATTATTATTATATAACAATTATGATAATATTACTGCGTAATCTATATTACTAAAAGTAAGATCTTGACCACTTCATGTTTTTCTGTTTCATGAATTTAGAAAAAACGCTGCCACTTACGGCTGTGATTTTTGTCCAGCTTGCTCAGAGTCCCCCTCCGCTGCGCAGGACAAGAGGATTTTTCCCATCGATGAAACATGAAAGAGTTATTAATGTTTTTAAAATGTTGACATTCTCTCTGCTGCCCCTGCTGGTGGGAGGCGGAGGGACTGTAAAACCATGAAGTGTAGTGCCTCAGTCAGTCTTTGCAAGAAGGGGGAAGTGAGAGGGTCATGTCTCTCATTCTGAGCTGTGAGTAACACTGAACACATGTCTACTAAACTGTGAGTGTGGTTTTACTGACCTTGAGTGCACTTACTGTGGTTTGAAAATGAAAATGTGGTTGGCGAAGTAATAAAGCACTGCAAACGGCTGGTGGGGTTTTGGGTTGAAGTGTAAGGCACTGAAAATGGCTGGTGGGATTTTGGGTTGAAGTGTAAAGCACTGCAAATGGCTGGTGGTCTAAACTTCCTGTTTGCACTGTATATTGATTTTAGATAAAATGCTTCCACTTACGGCTGTGATTTATGGCCATCTTACTCAGTCCTCCTCCGCTCATCAGGTGCAGAGGATTCTTCCCATCAATGAAAAATAAAAGTGTTATTAGTGTTTAAAAAATGTTGAGAATCTCTCTCCTGTCAATCACGCCATGAAGGCCACACCTTTTCCGCTGGGAGGGATTATAAAACCCGGAAGTGTGGGTGTGGCTCAGTCTCTGCAAGATGGGGAAGGGAGAGGTCACGACTCTGTCTGAGATGTGAATCAACTGAACACACTGAATTTCTACTGAACTGTGAGTGTGGTGATTTGTGTGGTTTTATGGTGGTTTTATGGTGGTTACACCCTGCATGAAATGGTATGAAACTGCACGTGAATTTGGTGGCATTGCACCCTGCTTAAAGTGGTATGAAACTGCACTTGAAATTGGTGGCCTTGCACCCTGCTTAAAGTGGTATGAAACTGCACTTGAATTTGGTGGCTTTGCACCCTGCTTGAAGTGGTATGAAACTGTACTTGAATTCGGTGGCCTTGCACCCTGCTTGAAGTGGTCGAAAACTGCACTTGAATTCGGTGGCCTTGCACCCTGCTTGAAGTGGTATGAAACTGCACTTGAATTCGGTGGCCTTGCACCCTGCTTGAAGTGGTATGAAACTGCACTTGAATTTGGTGGCTTAGCACCCTGCTTGAAGTGGTCGGAAACTGTACTTGAATTCGGTGGCCTTGCACCCTGCTTGATGTGGTAGGAAACTGCACTTGAATTTGGTGGCCTTGCACCCTGCTTGAGATGGAATTTTAAGGAATAGCCCTGAGTGAACTCCCAGCCCACCAGCCGTACTAGCCCTCTGGAGACCAGTTCCTTCAGCCCACAACACCCATACCAGTGCTCCAGAAAGCACCCCCCCCCCCCCCCCCGTACTGGCCACCAATATTGGAATTGGTGTAGAGGTGGAATATTGCGTTGGGGAACCAGCCCTCCCGTGTGAACATGGGACCCAACGGGTCCCACTTAGTATAGTATATGATACAATTGTGAACGATTGTCTGTCCTATCTACCTGTGAAGAAGTGGTTGTTATTTAGTTTAGTTTAGTTTAGCGATACAGAGCAGCCACAGGTCCTTCGGCCTACCGAGTCCGCAATGACCAGCAATCCCCACAGCCTAAAGGGCCTGTCCTACTTGGGCGACCTAATCCACGAGTTTAGACCCTAGATGAGTTGAAAAAAATGTCAATGTTGTGTTGACTTGCAGAAAGTAAAAGACCTCCTATGACCTCCTACAATTATGTCTACGACCTCCTACGACCCCCCACGACTCTAACCCTAACCATAAGACAAACTACGACTAGCTACGAGTGGAAAATGATCATATAATAAAATGATGTCGTTTGCATTTTTTTCTCGGGCCAGTTACCGACCTACGACTACCTAAGACTACGTACAGCTACCATCACGACCTACTACGACCTACCTACGACCTATCTACGAGTAAAAAGTTTTGATTTTTTCCATGCCAACCTTTTTTTACTCGTGGACATTTTTTATCAGGCTGGAAAAAACGCCACGACCTACTTGAGGCCACGAGTACACGGAGACCACTCACGAGCATGAGGAAGAGTGACCTACGACCTCATACGACCTTGTGGCGACCATGCTGCGAGTATGAGTCAAGGGCAAACTCGGCAGAGGTCGGCAATTAGGTTGTAAAAGTGGGACAGGGGCTTAACACTACCTGATACACTAGGGACAATTTTACACTTATACCAAACCAAATAACCTACAAACCTGTCCATCTTTGGTGTGTGGGAGGAAACTGAAGATCTCGGAGAAAACCCATGCAGGTCACGTACAATGTACAAACTCTGTACAGACAGCACCCGTAATCGGGATTGAAGCCAGGGTCTCTGGCACTGTAAGGCAGCAACTCTACTGCTATACCACCATGGGAGAAGAAAATAAATGAATGAATGAATTAATTAAACTTTATTATCACATATGACATGTCACAGTGGAATTCTCTGAAGATCTGTCCTGGACTCAGCACATTGATGCAATCATAAAGAAAGCCCATCAACACCTCTACTTCCTCAGAAGATTGAGGAGATTTGGTTTGTTAACGGATACTCTCCTGAACGTCTACAGGTGTACAGTAGAGAGAATATTGACTGGTTGCATCACAGCCTGGTTTGTCAACTCGAACGCCCAGGAAGAAACAAAATTCCATAAAGTGGTGAACACTGCCTAGTCCATCATGGGTACTGATCTCCCCACCATCGAAGGGATCTATAAGAGTCGCTGCCTCAAAAAGGCAGCCAGCATCATCAGAGACCCACACCACCCTGGCGACATACTCATTTTACCCCTGCCATTGGGAAGAAGGTATTCAGGTTAAAGTCTGAACACTTTAACACACGGGTTCAGGAGCAGCTTTAATAGAACATAATAATAATAATAATAATAAATTTTATTTATGGGCGCCTATACAAAAGTCTCAAGGACACCTTACAAAATTTAACAAAGAAACATATAATCAGAGTAAAATAAGTTATAAAGACATCACCAATACACAAATTAAAGACAGAAATTCGATCCAAAAAAACAACAACAAAAATTCAGAAACACAATGTGAAGAGAGAGCAGCGGCAGCTAAACCGCACCAGCGTCCACTCTCCCTTCCGACCGCCATCTTGGACACAGACTAACATAGACAGTACACACAAAAATCATCCCCCCACAATGGTTACCACTGTGGGGGAAGGCACAATGTCCAGTCCCCAACCCCAGTTCTCCCCAAAGTCAGGCCTATTGAGGCCTCCGCTATTGCCTCTACGGAGGCCCGATGTTCCTGGCCGTTCTCACCGGGTGCTGTTGCTCCGGTGTCGGGAGAGTCCTTTCAGCGGCTGGGCCACCTGGAACAGCCGCATTCCTTACCGGAGGCTGCGGCTTCTGAAGCCGACAAGGCTGCACCGGTTTGGAGCTCCCAGGCTCCCGATGTTAAAGTCAGTGCCGCCCGATCCTCTCTGCAGACCCGCAGCCCGGAGGTGTTGAGCTCGGCGGTCACAGCTCACCGGAGCTCCAGCACGTCGATCCAGCGCGGCGACCCAGGCAAGGCATCGCCCGCTCCGCGATAGCGCTTCAGCGCTGTGCCGCCACCGAAGCCGAGGTGCTGGGCAGTCCCCGTCAGGAAACGGCTCTCCATGCCCGCTGGTAGGCCACGAGGACGGGTCGACGGGGCAGCCCGAAAAAAAGCTGCCTCACCGACCAGGTAGGGACCTAGAATATAGTTACCCCCATTCACCCTACATTTAAAAAGTAGATTACTCCAACGGACGAGACACTGGACCCACTGAAACTATAAAAAAAGAGAATTAAACGGCCGGCTGCTGCTTAGCAGCCGTTCCCCAACATAGAACAGAGTAGTAGAAACATTGAAACATAGAAACATAGAAACATAGAAAATAGGTGCAGGAATAGGCCATTTCGGCCCTTTGAGCCTGCATCGCCATTCAATATGATCATGGCTGATCATCTCCAATCAGTACCCGTTCCCGCTTTCACCCCATATCCCTTGATTCAGTTAGCCCTAAGAGCTAAATCTAACTCTCTCTTGAATACATCCGATGAATTAGCCTCCACAGCCTTCTGTGGCAGAGAATTTCACAGATTCACAACTTTCTGGGTGAAGACGTTTTTCTCATCTCAGTCCTAAATGACCTACCCCTTATTCTTAAACTGTGACCCCCTGGTTCCGGACAAGAACACCAGAAGAACACGCCCTTCGGCCCACGATGTCTGTGCCTAGCATGATGCCAAGATCATCACTTACCTACCTGCGCATAGCTCATATACCTCCATCCCCTGCATATCCACATACCTTTGCAAAAGCCTTTTACATGTCACTGATGTATCTACTGCAACTGCCACCCCCGGCAGCGCAATACATCCACTCGTCACCTTTTGTGTAAAAAAAGATGCCCGCACACCTCCTTTAAACTTTGCCGCTCTCACCTTAAAGCTATGCCCTATAGCATTTGATTTTTCCACCCTGACTGTCTCCCCTATTAGTTTAGTTTAGTTTAGAGATACAGGGCGGAAACAGGCCAACCAGCGATCCCTGCACACTAACATTATCTTCACACACTGGGGACAATTTCCACACACTAGGGACAATTTTTACATTTACCAAGCCAATTAACCTACAAACCTGCACGTCTTTGGAGTGTGGGAGGAAACTGAAGATCTTGGAGAAAACCCACGCAGGTCACGGGGAGAACGTGCATACTCCGTTTCCGGTGCTGCATTCGCTGTAAGGCAGGAGCTCTACCGCTGCGCCACTGTGACCGCCCAATCTAGTTCTGTGTTTTCCCAATTTTGCACCCATGCCCCACACACTAGGAGCAATTTTACAGAGGCCAATTAGCGTAGAAACCCACACGTCTTTGGGATGTGAGTGGAAACCGGAGCATCCGGAAGAAATCCACGTGGTCACAGGGAGAAAGTGCTAACTCCACACAGACTACACTCAAGGTCATGATCGAACCTGGGTCTCTGGCATGAGAGGCAGCAGCTCAACCAGCTGTGCCACCGTGCCATCTTCTAGACTCTCTTGAGTCAGAGGTGAGAGTGTTTAGTTTAGTTTATTGTCACGTGTACCGAGGTACAGTGAAAAGCTTTTTGTTGCGTGTTATCCAGTCAGCGGAAAGACAATTCATGATTACAATCAAGCCATTTACAGTGTACAGATACATGATAAGGGAATAACGTTTAATGCAAGGTGAAGCCAGCAAAGTCCGATCAAGGACAGTCCGAGGATCACCAATGAGGAAGATAGCAGTTCAAGATTGCTCTCTGGTTGTGGTGGGATGATTCAGTTGCCTGATAACATGAGGTTATTCACTGAACCACAGATGAAATTAAAGCCTTGTCTACCGATCTTGTATCTACTTCGGAACATCCCTAATCATCCTCCCCTTTAAGCCTGACAACAACAAGCCTACAGAGAGCTGTTACACAACGAGGAGCTGTGTTGTTTTGCTGTTAACCACTACAGCTTTCAATCTTAGACATCAGCATAGATTGGACACATTTACCATAAATCTCTCGTGCCAAATATAAATGCAATATTAAATTCTATTATATCTCGTTGCCTTGGGATATATATGTGTGAGGGAGATGGCATCCTTGTACTTTGAGTGGTGGCAGAACCACATTGCCAGAATTGCAATCTATTATTCACCTTAACTCAGACTCTGCCTCCGGGCACTGTAGAATTAGCCAGCTCCATGCAAGATTAAAAATGAGTTGGGAATGATGATAGTTGGCAACGGTTGGGGAAGATAAAGCATGATGAGGTGGGAAGTTTGACTTGCCTCAGGTGAGTGAGAAATGTGGCGTAAAAACCCAACAGCATGCAGAATTATGAATTTAATTGATTGAATTGAATACTTTATTATCACATGTGATAATTCACAGTGAAATTCTTTGCTTGCATACCTTGCCAAGGTATGCAAATATTCACCCATAAAGGGCACATTATAAAGTTACAAATTCCCCCTCCGTGCCAGTTCCCCTTTTGTTCCCCCCTCCCCTTCGCCCCCCTCACAGCGGTCCCCATACGCCAGGTCCTCCATTGTTCCTACCCTCAGCTAGGGCGTCCTCACTTCTGCGTGCCCGTTCTCGTCCGTCGGTCAGCGCCATGATCGACCGCCTCACCGACCTATCCACTAACGCTGCCATAGTGCCTCCGTGGCACCGACCCAGGACCCAGTCCCGGGCTCCGCAGACCCAGGGGCCGATGTCCGCGGGCTCCAATGACTGGCGAGGCCCCACCTCCAATTCACGAGGCTCCGGTCAGCGAGGCTCCGGCCTTGGCTTCTCAGCGGCACTCCGGAAGACATCTTTTATTTCCATCCCTTTGAGTGTGCGAGTCTTTGATGTCCATCATTAAAAAAACTAGGAAAAGCCAGAGATACAGGTAGCTTCTGCTGAGAGAGAAGCAAAGTTAACAATTCCAGTCACGTTGAAAAGGTCTCATTGGATGGCTGCCAACATTTCACCTCTCGACCAGTTTTCCCAACAACACTTCAATATCTCCTTTGTAATAGAGGGAACATGGAACATAGAAAAATACATAGTCATCAACTCATAGTCGTAGTCCTACAGTGTGGAAACAGGCCCTGCTGCCCAACCTGTCCACACCGGCCAACATACCCCATCTACACTAGTCCCACCTGCCTGCATTTGGACCATATCCCTCTAAATCTGTCCGATCCATGTACCTGCCTAATTGTTTCTTAAGCGTTGCCTATAATCCCAGCCTCAACTACCTCCTCCAGCAGCTTGTTACATACACCCACCGCCCTTTGTGTGAAAAAGCTACCCCTCAGATTCCTATAAAATCTTTCCCCCTTCACCTCAAACCTATGCCATCTGGTTCTCAATTCCCCTACTCTGGGCAAGAGACTCTGTGCATCTATCCAAAACTATACCTCTCATAATTTTATACACCTCTATAAGATCACCCCTCATCCTTCTGCACTCCAAATAGAGTCCCAGCCTGCTCAACCTCTCCCTGTAGCTCTGATCCTATAGCTTAGACCCTGTAGCTCAGACCCCATACAAGGTCTGTATACCTATAACATCTCCCTCACACATATATCCCAGGGCAATGAGATATTTTCATTCCTATGCAGCAGTGGAACAGGTCCTCTGGCCCACCATGCCTGTGCCGAACATAATACCAAAATAAACTAGTTTCATCTATCTGTATCCACTCCATATCCATCTATTCCCTGTTAAGAGCATGAGCAATGTGACCTGGAATTCAAGTATTCAGTATGAAACCAAAGCATTTACACTATATGAAAGAGTACCTAAGTGTCCTTAATGTTATCCAATGCTGAAGTGTAAAAACACACACCTCCAGATTCAGGGGCAGTTTCTTCCCAGGCTGTTATCAGACAACTGAACCATTCTACCAACATCTAGAGAGCAGTCCTGAACTACTATCTACCTCATTGGTGACCCTCGGACTAACTTTGATTGTACTTTACTGGCTTTATCTTGCACTAAACATTATTCCCTTATCATGTATCTGTGCACTGTGGATGGCTTGATTGTAATTATGTATTGTTTTTCCGCTGACTGATTCGCACACAACAAAACCTTTTCACTGTACCTCGATACACGTGACAATCAACTAAACTGAATGAAACTAAACTGAACTGCTTCAAGGAGCTCAGTGTGACATGGCTTGAGACTGAGTTACAGGACAAATGTGTTTCACTGCTTCTCCCACTATTCATACTTGTTGCTATCTGCTCAAACTCATTGGAGCTGCCTGTGCTGGTACCTGCAGCAGGTGGTGGGAAGGATGCTACATGCTGTGAGTTGTCAGGTTCTTTAGAACGATGATGACTATAAGATCATCACATGTAACAGTGTGGAAAAGGCCACCTGGTCTGCCATGCTTTTGTTGCTTCTTTTACTTTTTTGCTTAGGGATACAGGCGCTTCGGCCCACCGGGTCCACGCCAACTGGCGACCCCCACACATTAACACTACCCTGCACACACAAGGGACAATTTACATTTATACCAAGCCAGTTAATCTACAAACCTGTGCGTCTTTGGAGTGTGGGAGGAAATCGGAGATCCCGGAAAAAAAACCCCACGCAGGTCACGGGGAGAGCTTACAAACACCATACAGACAGCACCCGTAGTTGGGATCAAAGGGCTCCTCCAACCCCACTCCCCATCTCCTTGTCTCTGTCCTTTAACATTTGTCTTTCGCAATTATTTACCCAATTCCCTTTTGAGAGCCACAGTATAGTCTGCTTCCATTAAGTTCAGCTAGCTCTCGTAAACCATTTAAGGGCTAGCAAGCCATTTAACCAAGGAGTCATGGAGTCATACAACATGGAAACAGGCCCAACTTGCCCACACTGACCAACAAGTCCCATTTACACCAGTCCCACCTGCCTGTCTTTGGCCCATATCGCCTCTAAATCTGTCCTGTCCTGTCCATGTACCCATCTAAATGATTCTTAAACATTTCTTAAACAAATATGATGGCAAGATAAACTAATTTATTGTGTCTGTGCATAAACAGATCCCTCCATTCCCTGCATCTCTATATGCCTTTCTAAAAGTGTCCTGACCCGAAACGTCACCTGGTGACATGGCGTTCCACAAATGCTACCTGTCCCGCTGAGTTACTGCAGCACTTTATGTCTCTTCTAGCAAACTATTGTTATCAATATAGTTAAGAAGCGAGCTGACTTAGTCTGCACAGAGCGATGCACAGCATGATGTTCCATACTTAGGACACTCTCAGCTTCCTTCCTGACAGGTGTATTTTATTTATGTTACTTATTTGAATTTGCATTCAAGTTTGATGTTGACAACAACTGAAGAAGCAGAAGCAGGTACAATCGCAACGTTTAGATAGGACAGGCTTCGAGGGATATGGGCCAAACGCAAGCTGCTGGGACTAGTGCAGATGGGACATGTTAGCCGGTGTGTGCAAGTTGGGCTGAAGGGCCTGTTTCCATGCTGAATGACTCTATGACTGTAAGCTTTGTGATTCCTATAACAACTCATTGGTGCTTCATCGAGTCATAAAGTCATACAGCACAGAGCATAGAGATGTATTGTCTGGGAAGAGCACCATATTAAATATCTGTCTGAACTGTCTGTCTAAGGTAAGGACAAGGTAGTGGTTTCCATTTTGATTTGAGAGGGGTCTTTGTAGATAACAAACACCGCTGAATGTTCTGGGCAGGTATCCAAATTACAGCTTGCATCCAACCCTGCCCTCTCTCCATTCTAGTGGAAAATTAAGTCATTCTGAGTAGCCTCACTATCAGCAACTTTCCATGATTATCAGCCCAGAAACGGAACAAGTCACATATTGTTTCCAGGTGGGCACAATAATGGCGGTGGAAGCCTCCACAGCCAGACATAAAAATAGCTTTTTTCCACGAGTAGTAGCTCTACTCAATAACCAAAAGTCTGTAGCCTCTTTTTGCTCTGGTATTTTATTTCATTCACATGTTTAAACTATAGTGTTTTATTCTTAATGTTTTCATGTTTTATGTTTTAGTCTTAATTGTTTACAGTGTGTCGTGTTGTTACATGCGAGCGGAGCACCAAAGCAAATTCCTTGTATGTGTACATACTTGGCCAATAAACTTATTCATTCATATATGGGACCATGAGATATCAACAGGATTGGGCCATTCGACCTATTGGGTCTTCTCCACCATTCGATTATGGCTGATCTATTTTTTCCTCTCAAACCCATTCTCTTTCTCCTATAATAGTTGACACCCTTACTAATCCAAGATGCAGCACAGAATGCCACAGGAGAACCTTTAACCGTGTGGTTATCAAACTGTACAACTCCTCCCCCTTCTGTCATGGGGTAGACTGACTCCCCCCCCTCACCCACCCTCCCCAAACTTTGTACATCTCCAATCCACTTTCCAATCGTCATTTGATGTAACTTCTTGTGTTTTACGACTGTTGGTAGACCAATTTCCCTCCTGGGATAAATAAAGTTATATTGTATCGTATCGTATCATAGTCAAGAAGCTATCAATATCCATTTAAAAAATACCCAATGACTTGGCCTTCCCAGTCATCTGTGGCAATGAATTTCACAGATTCACCACCCTCTGGCAAAATAAATTCCTCCTCATCTCCATTCCAAAGGCACATCCTTGTATTCTGAGGCTGTGCCCTCTAGTCTTAGACTCTACTACTATGGAAAAATTATCTCCATATCTACCCTTAATGTCAGCAAGCAAAGGGGATTGTGATCGACTTCAGAAAGCAAAGAAGCACATGTTCCCATGTACAGAAGTCTGAAGAAGGGTCTCGAACCGAAACGTCGCCAATTCTCTCGCGCCTTCTCTCCATAGATGCTGCCTCGCCCGCTGAGTTTCTCCAGCATTTTTCATCTACCCAATGTATATTGATGGTGCCAAAGTAAAGATGGTTGAAAGTTTCAAGTGCTTAGGAATAAATATGACCAGGCATCTGAATCATCCTATCACCAACTAGAGAGCCGTTGTGACCTACCATCTACTTCATTGGAGACTCTTGGACTGTCTTTAATCGGGCTCTACTGGGATGTATCTTGACTAAATGTTAGTTCCTTTATCCTGTATCTGGACTGTGGATGGTTTGATTGTAATCATGTAAAATCTTTCCACTGACTAGATAGCATTAAACAAAAAGGCTTTTCACAGGTGGCACAGCAGTAGATTTTTGCTGTACGATGTTTGCACGTTCTCCCCGTGAACTCGTGGTTTTTTTTCCGAGATCTTCGGATTCACTCGCACATTCCAAAGACGTGCAGTTTTGACGGTTAATTGGCTTGGTAAATGTAAAAATTGTCCCTGGTGGGTGTAGGATGGTATTAGTGTGCAGGGATCGCTGGTTGGTGTGGACTCGGTGGGCCAAAGGGCCTGGTTCGGCCCTGTAACTCTAAGCTAAACTCCACAAAACTAACCTAAACACTGTACCTCAGTACGCGTGACAATAAACTAAACTAAACTTTAAGGATTGTGAAGATAGTTCTAACTTTTGTTGAGTTTGCTCCAAAGTTTTCTAACCATCCTCCTGCCATAGCTTTGCTGAATAAAGCCTTTCACTGATGCACTCGAGAAAGCAGCTGTGAGATTGCAGTGCTTAATAATAGATTTGCCCGAGAAAGCTCTGGCCTCCTCCAGTGCCACTGTGCTTGCTGTGGAGAGGTCCTGCAAGGTCAGCAAATACCACTCGTACTGAGTCAAAGATTAATATCACTATTAACCTCTTCCACAGATGCTTCCCACCAGTCTAATGATCACGGATTAGGCCGGAGGCAGTTTCCTGATGCCCCATTGATTTTAATGCAGATAATTTCTGACTGCACCTGAAGTCACCTGTAAATAGGGCGGTCACGGTGGCACAGCGATAGAGTTGCTGCCTTACAGCAATTGCAGCGCCGGAGACCCTGGTTCGATCCCGACTACGGGTGCTGTCTGTACGGAGTTTGCACGTTCTCCCCGTGATCTGCGAGGGTTTTCTCCGAGATCTTCGGTTTCCTCCCACACTCCAAAGATGCCCAGGTTTGTAGGTTAATTGGCTTGGAATTAGTGTAAATCGTCCCTAGTGTGTGTAGATAGTCTTAATGTGCGGGGATCACTGGTCGGTGCGGACCCGGTGGGCCGAAGGGCCTGTTTCCGCGCTGTATCTCGAAAGCTAAAAATTTAATTAGATATAAAAAGCAAACAAATGTGACCACATCCCAGAAAATGAATAGATTTAATAATTTTTTTAATAAAAAAATAGACACAAAGAACTGGAGTATATCAATGTGTCAGGCAGCATCTCTGGAGCAAAAAAGATGGGTGACGTTTCAGGTCGGGACTGAAGATGTGAGAAGACGGGTCCCGAGCTGAAATGTCACCCATCCTTTTTCTCCAGAGATGCTGCCTGACCCGCTGCGTTACTCCAGCATTTTGAATCATCTTTTTATTTAATCTGTTCATTTTCTGGGATGTGGTCATGCTTTATTTGTTTTATTGAACTTATTTTGTTGTTTATTATTGTGTTTATAGAGTGTTATGTTTACTTATCTGTTGTGCTGCTGCAAGTAAGAATTTCATTATCCTAATTCGGGACATGAAAATAAAACACTCTTGACTAAAGGCCTGCATTTATTGCTCATCAAGGATGGTAGAGCCACTGCCTCACCGCACCGGAGATCCGGGTTCAGATTCAGATCCAGATTCAGATTCAACTTTATTGTCATTGTGCAGTGTACAGTACAGAGACAACGAAATGCAGTTAGCATCTCCCTAGAAGTGCGACATAAATATGAGCAATAAATAAATCTATTTACGTGCATACAATCATAGTATTTTTCCTGGTGGGAGGAGTGTCGGGGGGGGGGGGGGTTGATTGGCAGTCACCGAGGTACAGTGTTGAGTAGTGTAACAGCCACAGGGATGAAGCTGTTCCTGGACCTGCTGGTCCGGCAACGGAGAGACCTGTAGCGCCTCCCGGATGGTAGTAGGGTAAACAGTCTGTGGTTGGGGTGAGAGCAGTCCTTGGCGATGCTGAGAGCCCTTCGCAGACAACGCTTGCTTTGGACAGACTCAATGGAGGGGAGTGAGGAACCGGTGATGCGTTGGGCAATTTTCACCACCCTCTGCAGTGCTTTCCGGTCAGAGACAGAGCAGTTGCCATACCATACTGTGATACAGTTGGTAAGGGTGCTCTCGATGGTTCAGCAGTAGAAGTTCACCAGAATCTGAGGAGACAGATGGACCTTCTTTAGTCTCCTCAGGAAGAAGAGACGCTGGTGAGCCTTCTTGACCAGAGTTGAGGTATTGTGGGTCCAAGAGAGGTCATCGGAGATGTTGACCCCCAGGAACCTGAAGCTGGAAACACGTTCCACCTCCGTCCCGTTAATTTGGATGGGGGTGAGCGTGCCGCCCCTAGACTTCCTGAAGTCTACAATGAGCTCCTTGGTCTTCTTGGAGTTCGATCCTGACTTTGGGTGCTGTCTCTTTGGAGTTTGCATGTTCTCCCTGCGACCACGTGTGTTTCTTCCATGTACTCTGGTTTCCTCCCACATCCCAAAGACGTGCAGGTTCGTAGATTAATTTACCTCTACAAAATTGTCCCGAGTGTAAAAGGGGTGAGAAAGTGGGAGTTTAGTTTAGTTTAGCGATACAGCACGGAAACAGGCCCTTGGGCCCACCGAGTCCGCACCGACCAGCGATCCCCACACATTAACACTACCCTACACACACTAGGGACAATTTTACATTTATATCAAGTCAATTAACCTACAAACATGTATGTCTTAGGTGTACGTCTAGTGGAGGATAACATTGAACTAGTGTGAATATTATGTTCCAATGTTCTATTGACTCAGGATCAGTTCCTGTGGATTGGAGGGTAGCTAATGTTATCCCACTTTTTAAGAAAGGCAGGAGAGGGAAAACAGGGAATTATAGACCAGTTAGCCTGACATCGGTGGTGGGGAAGATGCTGGAGTCAATTATAAAAGATGAGATAGCCAAACATTTGGATAGCAGTAACAGGATCGGTCCGAGTCAGCGTGGATTTACGAAGGGGAAATCATGCTTGACTAATCTTCTGGAATTTTTTAAAGATGTAACTAGGTAAATTTACAAGGGAGAGCCTGTGGATGAAGTGTAACTGGACTTTCAGAAAGCATTTGATAAGGTCCCACATAGGTGATTAGTGGGAAATGGTATTGGGGGTAGAGTGCTGACATGGATAGAGAAGTGGTTGGCTGACAGGAAACAAAGAGTAGGGATTAACGGGTCCCTTTCAGAATGGCAGGCACTGACTAGTGGGGTACCGCAAGGCTCGGTGCTGGGACCGCAGCTATTTACAATATACATCAATGATTTGGATGAAGGGATTCAAAGTAACATTAGCAAATTTGCAGATGACACAAAGCTGGGTGGCAGTGTGAACTGTGAGGAGGATGCTATGAGAGTGCAGGGTGACTTGGACAGGTTGGGGGAGTGGGCAGATGCATGCCAGATGAAGTTTAATGCGGATAACTGTCAGGTTATCCACTTTGGTAACAAAAACAGGAAGGCAGATTACTATCTAAATGGCGTCAAGTTGGGAAAAGGGGAAGTACAACGGGATCTGGGGGTCCTTGTACATCAGTCTATGAAAATAAGCATGCAGGTACAGCAGACAGTGAAGAAAGCGAATGGCATGTTGGCCTTTATAACAAGAGGAATCGACAATAGGAGCAAAGAGGTCCTTCTGCAGTTGTACAGAGCCCTAGTGAGACCACACCTGGAGTATTGTGTACAGTTTTGGTC
This sequence comes from Malacoraja senta, assembly GCA_038087875.1. NCBI lineage: Eukaryota > Metazoa > Chordata > Chondrichthyes > Rajiformes > Rajidae > Malacoraja > Malacoraja senta. Next base: position 389,006,895 of record CM075977.1, read on the forward strand.
CCCTAATTTGAGGAACATTCTTGCTATTGAGGGAGTGCAGCGTAGGTTTATAAGGTTAATTCCCGGGATGGCGGGACTGTCATATGCTGAGAGAATGGAGCAGCTGGGCTTGTACACTCTGGAGTTTAGAAGGATAAGAGGGGATCTTATTGAAACATATAAGATTGTTAAGGGTTTGCACATGCTAGAGGCAGGAAACATGTTCCTGATGTTGGGGGAGTCCGGAACCAGGGGCCACAGTTTAAGAATAAGGAGTAAGCCATTTAGAACGGAGACGAGAAAACACTTTTTCTCACAGAGAGTGGTGAGTCTGTGGAATTCTCTGCCTCGGAGGGCTGTGGAGGCGGGTTCTCTGGATGCTTTCAAGAGAGAGCTAGATAGGGCTCTTAAAAATAGCGGAGTCAGGGGATATGGGGAGAAGGCAGGAATGGGGTACTGATTGGGGATGATCAGCCATGATCACATTGAATGGCGGTGCTGGCTCAAAGGGCCGAATGGCCTACTCCTGCACCTATTGTCTATTGACTATTGTCTATGTGTAGGAAGGAACTGCAACTGCTGGTTTACACCGAAGATAGACACAAAATGCTGGAGTAACTCAGCGGAACAGGCAGCATCTCTGGATAGAAGGAACGGGTGACGTTTCATGTCAAGAACCTTCTTCAGACTGAGAGTCACAGAGATAAGGACGTGTAAGAGATCAATAGAGATGAAGATCATGGAAAATGTAGAATAGATCATTTTAAGCTAGGAGAAGGCGACAACAAAGCAAACAGAGATAAAATGTAATCAGGGGAACAGTCAGACTGGTCAGAGAACTGGGAAGGTGGAGGGTTTGCAGAGAGGGCTACTTGAAGTTAAAGAAGTCAATGTGCATACCGCTGGGGTGTCAGCTGCCCAAGCAAAACATGAGGTCCTGTTTGAGTGTTTTCAGCTACCTGTTGAACTGGTGTAAATGCATGATCGATGGTTGGCATGGATTCAATGGGCCAAACAGTCCATGTTTCCATGCTGTATCTCTAAACTAAATTAAACACTGACTGGCTTTGAAAAAGTATATCTGAAACCTCATCTTGAAATCCGTCTGGTGAGCGTACTTCATAAGTGCTGACACATATGTGACACAGTTAGAATCCAGACCATAGTACTTCACTAACCACTGTCATGTATATGCTCATCTAGAATATGGTGAAGATGTTTCAGTTTTATGGACCGATATGTTATGTTGACAGTTCACTTTCCAAAATGTGTCTGTGCAGCGCCTTTGATTTATGTCGAAGACTTTTCTGAAAGGTAATCGTATTTGAGAAAATCTTCACCACAAACTCAGCTGTCCAATGAAGGGGTTAATCCAATCTGAGCAGCAACACAGATGTGGGATACTGATTTTGAGATCCATTTTTTTTACTGCCTGCTTTAAAGACCAATCATTGCTTAATTATATTATCATTAGCACTAATATATTGCTAATGAAAGCAACTGAATGCAATGTTTCTTGTCTATCACTGGCAGATGGAGATCAGAGTGAAGCATTTATTTCGAGAGGGCTTGAAAACAAAAACAGGGATGTAATTTTCAGGCTCTGTAAGTCGCTGGTCAAGCTGCATTTAGAATATTGTGAGCAGTTTTGGGCACCATATTTGAGGAAGGATGTGCTGGCTCTGGAGAGGGTCCAGGGGACACTTACAAGAATGACCCCAGGAATAGGTAGGCTAATATATGATGAGCGTTTGCCAGCACTGGGCCTGTACTCGCTGGAGTTTTGAAGAATGAGGGGGGACCTCATTGAAACATAGAGAATAGTAAAACGTTTGGATAAAGTGGATGTGGAAAGGATGTTTCCACTAGTGGGAGAGTCAACGACTAGAGGTCATAGACTCAGAATTAAATGATGTTCCTTTAGGAAGGAGATGAGGACGAATTTATTTAATCAGAGGGTAGTGAATCTGTGGAATTATTTGCCACAGAAGGCCGTGGAGGCCAGCCAGTAGATATATTTAAGGCAGAAATAGATAGATTCTTGATTAGTACGGGTGTCAAAGGTTATGGGGAGATGGCAGGAGCACGGGGTTAGGAGGGAGAGAAAATTCAGCCATGATTGAATGGTGGAGTAGACTTGATGTGTCTCTTGGCCTAATTCTGCTCCTATCACTTATGGTCTTGTTCTGCCTCGAAGGGCTGAATGGCCTATTCCTGCAACTATTTTCTATGTCTCTAATCATGTGTTGTCATTCCACTAATTTGTTAGCAAGCAAAAAAGGTTTTTCACTGTACCTCGGTACATGTGACACTAAACTAAACTGAACTATCCGAAACGCTAGGGGCAATTTGCAATTTACAATTTGCAGAAGCCAATTAACCTACAAACCTATGCATTCTTGGAATGTGAGAGGAAACCGGAGCACCCGGAGGAAACCCACGTGGACACCGGAAGACCGTACAAACTGCATACAGACAGCACCCCTAGTCAGGATCGAATCTGGGTCTCTGGCGCTGTAAGGCAACAATTCTATCGTTGTGCCACTTTTGGTTTTATGTATATTGTATAACACTGTGTGACATCACTGTTATCAGCTGGACAATTTCTGTGTTGTTTGTTAGAATCCTGTGACAGAAACTTCTATTGTTAGTTTCTATTTAGTTAATTCCCAGCATTCACTGCTTCTCCATATTGTCTTTGCGATGGTGGTGGTGCTGAAATTCTTGAACCATGATGCTGAAGATACTCCAAAAAACACTCTTGGGAAGAGATCCAGAATTGATAATGAATCACAATGAAGTATGGGATTGTCAAGACCTATTTATCGTTCGATAGGTCAAATTGAAATAGCGCCACTGGCTAATCTGCAAAAATGTATTAAAGTTCATGAGTTGATTTAGTTACAGAGTTGGAATTGAATCATGAACATCTTTGGTGATAGAGTCATACAACGTGGAAACAGGCCCTTCAACCCAACATCTATGCCAGCCAACATATCCCAGCTACACTAGTCCTACCTGCCCTTGCTTGGTCCATAGTCCTCCAAACCTGTCCTATCCATGTACCTGTATAACTGTTTCTTAAATGTTGGGATAGTCCCTGCCTCAATGACCTCCTCCAGCAGCTTGTTCAATACACCCACCACCCTTTGTGTGAAAAAGTTACCCCTCAGATTCCTATTAAATCTTTTCCCCATCAGCTTAAACCTTGGTGTTGTAGTTTGGGGTGAAAACTTCTCTGGAGAGCCCTTGTGATAAATTGAATTGAATGGATAGTTTGTGCAACAACTTGATTTGGAATGGGTGAGATCTGGGAGGAATGTTAGCTTCATAGGAAACGATTTAAAGAGTTGATTCTGGTGCAGATGATTGTTCACATAATCTGTGAGGGAAAGATAGAATGGCAGAGCAGATTTGATGGGCCGAATTGCCTGATTCTGCTCTTATCACATAATCTCCAGTAAAGAAAGTTACTGTGGTGCAATAAACAATATACTCCCACATCTGAAAATCTGAAACAAACGTTTCATTAGGTTAACCAGAATGCTGCTTGATTAGTTTAGTTTTGTTTTGAGATACAGTGCGGAAACAGGCCTTTCGGCCGACCAGTGATCCCCGCACATTAACAATATCTTACACACTCTAGGGACAATTTTTACATTTACCAAGCCAATTAACCTACAAACCTGTACGTCTTTGGAGTGTGGGAGGAAACCGAAGATCTCGGCGAAAACCCACGCAGATCTCGGGGAGTACGTACAAACTCCGTACAGATGGACCCCTTAGTTGGTAATGAACCCGAGTGTCTGGCTCTGTAGTGGTGTAAGACAGCAACTTCTACCGCTGCACCACCATGCACTTGGATTAGAGAGTTTCAGGTACAGGGAGAAGTTGGATAGACTTGGATTGTTTTTTTCTGAACATTGAGGGGGGATTGATAGAAGTAAGTAAAATTATGAGAGGCACAGATAGGGTAGACAGTCAGAACCTTTTTCCCACGATGGAAATGTCTAACACTGGAGGGCACAGCTATAAGGTGAAACGGGGAAAATGAAATGGAGATGTGCGGGGAAAGTTTTTTACATGGAGAATGGTAGGGGACTACAATGCATTGTCAGGGCAGTTGGTGGAGGCAGATATGATAGTGGCATTTAAGAAGCTTTTAGATAGGCACATGGAAGTGCAGGGATTCGAGGGGTATGAATCATGTGCAGGCAGATGTGCTCAGTTTAACTTGGCATCATGTTCGGCACAAAGATTGTGGGCCGAAGGGCCCCGATCCTGTGCTGTTGGGTTCTATGCGCCATGTTCTATGTTCTACTGAAGCTGAACAGTCTGGGAAACCACCAAAGATCAGACGGCATCTTTCGAAGGACTACAAATCTGCTTTTTTTTGGGGGTACAAACTGTACTTTTACACTTCTTGGTGGGAACGATTTTCGTTTGGAAGGTATGATCTGAATGGTTTAACGCACGTTACACCGATCTCTGCAAGCAAAAAAAAGAAGCAGGCTGTGACTGCACTGACAACCAAAGAATAACATAGGTTCAGGAAAATACGAGGAGAAGAGAGAGTTGAAAACTACAGCTGATCAAAATGTCAGGAAGTCTCTAGGCATGAATTTGACTTTTTGAGTGGAGGCAGAAGTTGTCCACAATGATTCCCAGCAAGGCCATTGTGTGTACCGCCCAGGGATAACCTTGTTTCAGGATAATAGCTTATGAGTCCATTCACTGAAATAGATTTGAAACACAGCTGAATATACTTGTTATTCACAGCCATTAACCTGTCATCCAGATAAGGAATCTAAACTTGAAATAGCAGGCACTTGAATGATCGGGATATGGCAATCAGGATTATTATAGTTAGTCACAATGGTCGGTATAGATGCAGTTGCCAAAGGGACTCTTTCTATCCTGTACAACAATGCTACACTACTCCTATCTACCTCATTGGTCTTCTTCTTCTTGTCGAGTCCACACACAAGATTAGAAGTTGTTCAGCCAGAGCTGAACACACTTCTTGGCATCTGCATACAACGGTGTCTGCCTTGTGCTTCTTGTGCTTCTTGTGTGTGGTGCTGGAAAGATTGGTGAAAACGGAATATAAAAGCTGATACACAAAAATTAATATCATATTTATATAATAGTATCTTAAATATAGATTTACCTGTGACCGAGGTAATTAGAGAAGAGTGGGAACGGGAATTATTGATAAAAATTACGAAGGCTACATGGGAAAAGTATTTGACATACATTCACAAGTGTTCGATTAACGCAAGACATAACCTAATCCAATTTAAAATTTTACATGGATTATATTACTCAAAAACAAGATTAAATAAATGTTATCCAAATATATCGCCCATTTGCGATAAATGTTTAACCCAAGACGCAACTATAACACACTCTTTTGTTTCTTGTATAAAACTTCATGGATTTTGGAGTGATATTTTCGAAATATTTACAAAATTATTTAAGACAAAAATGGAACCCAATAATGAATTGATTATATTTGGGGTAATGGAAGACGGGAACAAATTGAGCTCATCTAAAAAGTCAATTTTTAATTATGGTTTAATAATAGCAAAAAAATTAATATTGAAATTTTGGAAAAATACACCAATACCAACGCTCAAAATGTGGATTGCAAGTATGTTGGATACCGCACATCTTGAGGAAATGCGATTCCTCCTAATAGATAAATTTGACCAATTCATAACGAGTTGGTCTCCATTTGTCGTCTTTTTGGAAACATATGGTGCAAAACAGGTGTAAAAGCTAATCCGTGACTGCGGATGGTCAAGATTATAAATGATCTTCTATTTTCTTTTCTTCTCTTCTCTTCTTTTATTCTCTTTCTTCTATTTTCTATGTCTCAACTTTCTTTTTTCATTCTTTATTTTTCTTTTTCACACACTATATATCTCACAATTTTCTATTTTTCATTACCTAACTTTTTTCTTTTTCTTCTTTATTTCAATTTTTTTTTAAATAAGCTGTACATAAAAGGTATTATGAAAATATGATTGTATACAATTGTACTTCTAATAAAATAAAAATATAAAAAAAATTAAAAAAAAGATTGGTGAAAACGGGGCTGCGACGTGAATGTTCTTTCCTTGACCCCACCTCATTGGTGATCCTTGGACTATCTTTGATCGGACTTTACTGGCTTTACCTTGCACTAGACATTATTCACTTATCATGCATCTTTGCACTATAAATGGCTCGATTGTAATCATGTATTTTCTTTCCGCTGACTGACCATGGGTGCTGTCTGTACGGAGTTTGTACGTTCTCCCTGTGACCTGCGAGGGTTTTCTTCGGGATCTCCGGTTTCCTCCCACACTCCAAATACATACAGGTTTCAAGGTTAAATGGCTTCTGGAAAATTGTAATTTGTCCCTATTCTGTGGGATGTGCAGGGATCGCTGGTCGGCACGGACTCCGTGGGCTGAAAGGCTTTTTCCGAGCTTTATTTCCAAACTAAACTAAAATAAAATATACCAGGTGACTGTGGCAGGGCCTGAATACCATCATGGGTTACAAGCTGAAATAAGCAGCAAACTCTGGCAATAATATATCTCCAGATGATGAGCTCATTGATTGTTCCCCTTGGATGTACCCTCCCCCCCCAGCACACCCCTCAAACCTTAGTTCTTTCCCATTCATTCCTGTGGCACGTTAAATCTGATTTCACAAGAGTAAACTCTTCCAAAACGGTCAGCCTGGACAATTTCAGAAATCACGTGGCAATCAACTGGCCACAGTCTTCGCTGACATCCTCAACCTTTAATTTCAAATATCTCCAGCTCCTTCAAGGAAATATCTATCATTCCAGTCACCAAGAAAATTAAAGTGATCCATCTCAATAACTACTGCCCAATTGGTAACTGGTAATGATTAGCACATTAGCAGTAATGTTGCTGCCTTGTAGCGCCAGAGACCCGAGTTCGATCCTGCCTATGGGTGCTGTCCGTATGGAGTTTGTATGTTCTTTCTGTGACTACATGGGTTCTCCCCGGGTGCTCCGGTTTACTCCCACACTCCAAAGATGTACAGGATTTTGGGGATAATTGGCTTCGGTAAAAATTGTAAATTGTCCCTAGTGTGTATAGGATAGTGCTGGTGTACAGGGATCGCTGGTCGGCACACACTTGGTGGGCCAAAGGCCTGTTTCTGCGCTGTATCTCTAAAATTAAAATTAAAACAAAATCTACATCAGTTACCCTTGACAATCTAGAGCCCTTGCAATTTGTGCACAGGAAAAATAAGTCTCTGGAGGACATCATCTTTCTTGCAATATATTCAGCTCTGGATCACCTTGGCAATTAGAACACCCATGTCAGGATGCTCTTCATTGATTATGGCTGGTCAACCCTATAATACACTAAGGAAAAAGGAGGAGGAGGAGGAGGAGCCCGAGGGCTGAGGGAGGGATAGGAAGGGGAGGAGACAGCAGGGGCTAACAAAATAGCGAGAATTCAATGTTCATGCCCCCAGGATGCAGACTCCCCAAGCGGAATATGAGGTGCTGTTCCTCCAATTTCCGGTGTTGCTCGCTCTGGCCATGGAGGAGACCCAGGATACGGAATGGGAGGGGGAGTTGAAGTGCTGAGCCACCGGAGGTCAGGTTGGTTTTTGCGAACCGAGCGGAGGTGTTCGGCGAAACGATCGCCAAGCCTCCGCTTGGTCTCACCGATGTAGTCTAATTTTCTAGACTTTGTTCAACTGGCTTCTGGACTTCCTAATTGGAAGATTAGGTACTGGAAGAATTGGTAGGGGTGTCAGGGGTTATGGGGAGAAGGCAGGAGAATGGGGTTAGGAGGCAGAGATAGATCAGCCATGATTGAATTTAATGGACTGAATGGCCTAATTCTGCTCCTATCACTTAGGACCGTAAGATCTCAGAATTGGTCATAACATTTCATATAACTTGACCCTCAACACTGGACCTTCTCTAAATTGTGTACTCAGTCCCTTGCTCCATTCCCTGTACACCCATGACTGTGTGACCTTGTAAAATGCCACTGAATCTTAAAGTTCACCGATGATACCACTGCCTCATAAGGCAGTGGAGGCCAATTCTCTGGATGCTTTCAAGAGAGTGTTAGATAGGGCTCTTAAAGATAGCGGAGTCAGGGGATATGGGGAAAGGCAGGAACGGGGTACTGATTGTGGATGATCAGCCATGATCACATTGAATGGCGGTGCTGGCTCGAAGGACCGAATGGCCTGCTCCTGCACCTATTGTCTACTGTCTATTGATACCACAGTTGCTGACTTGAAAGCTTTGACATCCGGACTTAAGAACAGCTTCTTCTCCACTGCTGTCAGACTCTCAAACTTTTCCTTTTTCCCTCCCAGAGGTTTTGCCACACGACCCTACTCTTAATTCTAACTGAACGATCCCATCACCAACTGGAGAGCAGTCCTGACCTGCCATTTACAGTACCTCATTGCAGACCATGTTTAATCGGACTTTACTGGACTTCATCTTGCACTAAATGTTATTCCCTTTATCCTTGTATCTGTACACTGTGGACCGCTTGATTGTAATCATGTACATTATTTCCACTGACTGGATAGCAGGCGACAAAAAAATAAACTTTTCACTGTACCTCGGTACACGTGACAATAAACCAAACTAAACTAAACAAAACTAAACTCAGCTAAACTAAACTCTTTTGGTTACTCCATTATTCCGTTATTGTATTATTGTACTATTGTATTGTACTTCCGTTATTGAACATGAATTTATGAACTAATATTCTTTTGCCTTATTCAGGCTTTGCACTGTTCTCTCTCACCATTCTGCAGATGTGCGTTGGCTGTATTTTTCTTTGCTTTATTTATCTTGAATGCCTACTGTTTACACTGCTAGCTTCATGTGAACAAGGAATTGTATTACACCCTGGTGTATATGACGATAAAATAACCTGAATCTTTATACCTCTATAACTCTATGGTTGGCCATATTTGGAAAATTGTATTTTTGTTGTTTTGCCTAAATCACCCTGGCTAAGATATCAGAGCACTGAATTAGAAACAAGGAACAGCATACGCTAGTTTACAAAAAAAGACACAGTGCTGGAGTAACTCAGCGGGTCCGGCATCTCCAGAGAGGCTGTCTGACCCACTGAGTTACTCCACAATGTTGTGTCTTTTTTTTATCAGTACACTTAAAGTGTGCTTCACCCGGCAACATAGAGTCATAGAGTGATTCAGTGTGGAAACAGGCCCTTCGGCTCAACTTGCCCACACCGGCCAACAATGTCCTATCTACACTAGTCCAACTTTCCTGCGTTTGGTCCATATCTTTGCAAACCTGTCCTATCCAAGTACCTGTCTAATTGCTTCTTAAACCATGCGATAGTCCCTGCCTCAACTACCTCTGCCGGCAGCTCATTCCAACCCATCAACCTTTGTGTGAAAAAGTTAGCCCTCAGATTCCAATAAAATCTTTCCCCCTTTTCACCTTAAATCTATGTCCTCAGTCCTCGATTCACCTACTCTGGACAAGAAACTCTGTGCGTCCACCCAATCTATTCCTCTCATGATTTTAGACACCTCTGTAAGATCACCCCTCATCCCCCTGCACTCCAGACAATAGAGTCTCAGCCTGCTCAACCTCTCCCTGTAGCTCAGACCATCGAGTCCTGGCAACACCCTTGTTAATCGTCTCTGCATTCTTTCCAGCTTAACGACCTTCCCTATAACATGGTGGCCAGAATTGAACACAATTCTCTAAATACTCGCTAGAATTTAGAAGATTGAGGGGGGATCTTATAGAAACTTACAAGATTCTTAAGGGGTTGGACAGGCTAGATGCAGGAAGATTGTTCCCGATGTTGGGGAAGTCCAGAACAAGGGGTCACAGTTTAAGGATAAGGGGAAAGTCTTTTAGGACCGAGATGAGAAAATAATTTTTCACACACAGAGTGGTGAATCTGTGGAACTCTCTGCCACAGAAGGTAGTTGAGGCCAGTTCATTGGCTATATTTATGAGGGAGTTAGATGTGGCCCTTGTGGCTAAAGGGATCAGGGGGTATGGAGAGAAGGCAGGTACAGGATACTGAGTTGGATGATCAGCCATGATCATATTGAATGCGGTGCAGGCTCGAAGGGCCGAATGGCCTACTCCTGCACCTATTTTCTATGTTTCTATGTTTCTATGTTACCAATGTTTTATACAACTGCAACATGACCTCCCAATGTCTATACTCAATACTCTGACTGATCTAAGGCCAATGTGCCAAAAGTCTTTCTGACCATCCCTGTGATGCTACCTTTAGGGCACTATGCACCTGTACTCCTAGATCCCTCTGTTCTACAACATGTCCCAGAGCCCTACCATTCACTGTGTAGGTCCTGCTCATGTTAGACTTTCCAAAATGCAATGCCCCACATTTCTCTGTATTAAATTTCATCACCCATTCCTCAGCCCACTTGGCCAACCAATCAAGAGCATGCTGCAATTTTTGACAACCAATTTCACTATCTGCAAAACCACCCACTTTTGTATCATCTGCAAACTTGCTAATGTAGCCATGAACATTCTCATCCAAATCGTTGATATAGATGTCAAACAGAAACTCCGATTGAAACTCTGATTGAAACTCCAAATGAAATTCCGCAGTTCAATGAGTACTTGTTGCATTCCACAGGCTGGAATAGGGCTGGTAATCTACTGAGGAAAGGTAGTGTTAAAAAGATAAAATGAAAGGAAACCCTCAGCTGGCCCACCAGCACCTGATGAGAGAAACAGTTAATATTTCATCAGAACTGGGAAAGGGGAAAGAGAAACAAGTTTCATAAGGTTTTAAGATACAGAGAAAGGTGCACAGGTGGAAAATGCAAAAGGTACATCTATTTTAAGATAGACACAAATGCTGGAGAAACTCAGCGGGTGAGGCAACATTATGGAGCGAAGGAATAGGCGATGTTTTGGGACAAGACCCTTCTTCAGTCTGAACAAAGGGAACTATGAACCCATGAGGGGGGAGCTGGCCAAGGTAGACTGGAAAGGGATCCTAGCAGGAATGACGGTGGAACAGCAATGGCAGGAATTTATCGGCATAATCCGGGAGACGCAGAATCATTTCATTCCAAAAAGGAAGAAAGATTCTAAGGGGAGTAGGAGGCAACCGTGGCTGACAAGAGAAGTTAGGGATAGAATAAAACTAAAAGAAAAGATGTATAACACAGCAAAGAGTAGCCGGAAGCCAGAGGATTGGGAAACTTTCATAGGACAACAGAAGGAAACAAAACGGGCAATACGGGCTGAAAAGATGAAGTATGAAGGGAAGCTAGCCAGGAATATAAAGAAGGACAGTAAAAGCTTCTTTAGATATGTTAAGGGAAAAAGAGTAGCAAAGTCAAATGTGGGTCCCTTGAAGGCAGACACGGGTGAAATTATTATGGGCAACAAGGAAATGGCAGAAGAGTTGAATAGGTACTTCGGATCTGTCTTCACTAAGGAAGACACAATCTCCCAGATGTACCGGAGGACAGAGGATCTAAGGAGGTAGAGCAACTGAAAGAAATTTTAATTAGGCAAAAAATAGTATTGGGTAGGCTAATGGGACTGAAGGATGATAAATCCCCTGGACATGATGGTCTGCATCCCAGGGTCCTCAGGGAGGTGGCTCTAGAAATAGTGGACGCATTGGTGATCATTTTCCAATGTTCAATAGATTCAGGATCAGTTCCTGTGGATTGGAGGATAGCTATTGTTATCCCACTTTTCAAGAAAGGAGCGAGAGAGAAATTGTGGGATTACAGACCAGTTAGCCTGACTTCGGTGGTGGGAAAGATGCTGGAGTCAATTATTAAAGAGGTAATAATGGGGCATTTGGATAGCAGTAAAAGGATTAGTCCAAGTCAACATGGATTTATGAAAGGGAAATCATGCTTGACTAATCTTCTGGAATTTTTTGAGGATGTGACAAGTAAAATGGATGAAAGGGTACCAGTGTATGTAGTGTATCTAGACTTTCAGAAAGCCTTTGATAAGGTCCCGCACGGGAGACTGGTGACTAAAATTAGAGCACATGGTATTGGGGGTAGGGTGTTGACATGGATAGAAAATTGGTTGGCAGACCGGAAGCAAAGAGTGGGAGGGAACGGGTCCTTTTCAGAATGGCAGGCAGTGGCGAGTGGAGTGCCGCAAGGCTCAGTGTTGGGGCCGCGACTGTTTACCATATATATTAATGATTTGGAAGAGGGAATTAGGAGCAACACTAGCAAGTTTGAGGATGACACAAAGCTGGGTGGCAGTGTGAGCTGCAAACAGGATGTTAGGAGGTTGCAGGGTGACCTCGACAGGTTGAGTGAGTGGGCAGGTGCGTGCAGATGCAGTATAATATAGATAAATGTGAGGTTATCTACTTTGGCGATAAAAACATGGCGGCAGATTATCATCTCAATGGGGTTAGGTTAGGTAAGGGGGAGGTACAGCGAGACCTGGGTGTCCTTGTACACCGGTCACTGAAAGTTGGCTTACAGGTACAGCAGGCAGTGAAGAAAGCTAATGGAATGTTGGCCTTCATAACAAGAGGATTTCAGTATAGGAGTAAACAGGTTCTTCTGCAGTTGTATAGGGCTCTGGTGAGACCACATCTGGAGTATTGTGTACAGTTTTGGTCTCCTAATTTGAGGAAGGACATCCTTATGATTGAAGCAGTGCAGCTTAGGTTCACGAGATTGATCCCTGGGATGGTGGGACTGTCATATGAGGAAAGATTGAAAAGACTAGGCTTGTATTCACTGGAGTTTAGAAGGATGAGGGACGATATTATAGAAATATAAAATTATAAAAGGACTGGACAAGCTAGATGCAGGAAAAATGTTCCCAATGTTGGGCGAGTCCGGAACCAGGGGCCACAGTCTTAGAATAAAAGGGAGGTCATTTAAGACTGAGGTGAGAAAAAACTTTTTCACCCAGAGAGTTGTGAATTTATGGAATTCCCTGACACAGAGGGCAGTGGAAGCCAAGTCACTGGATGGATTTAAGAGGGGGTTAGATAGAACTCTAGTGGCTAGTGGAGTCAAGGGATACGGAGAGATGGCAGGCACGGGTTATTGATAGGGGACGATCAGCCATGATCACAATGAATGGTGGTGCTGGCTCGAAGGGCCGAATGGCCTCGTCCTGCACCTAGTTTCTATGTTTCTATGTTTCTATGACCCATAACATCACCAATTCCTTCGCTCCATAGATGCTGCCTCACCCGTTGAGTTTCTCCATCATTTTTGTCTACCTTCAAATTTTCCAGCATCTGCAGTTCCTTCTATTTTAAGATGGTAGGCAGGAAAGATCAGATTCAAAAAGGGTTATAGTGCCAAATAGCAATGAGCCCATGTGAAGAAATGAAAGATTGACCGAGAGAAAATGTAATGGGACAATATAGAATCATTATCTAATTTGCAAAAAGAGCAGATGGCTGGAAAGTTGAAGCAAAAGCAGGAGATGCTGGGAATGTTCATTATATGAATGTTTTGTAATCAGTCTTCTGACTTCAGGAAGAATGGTAGGAAGAAACAGCGTACAATGAATGTCGGGGAAACAAGGAACTGCAGGTGCTTGTTTATTTATTTTTGAAAGCACAAAGTGCTGGAGTAACTCAGCGGGTCAGGCAGCATCTCTGGGGAACATGGATAGGTGATGTTTGGAGGTTGGGCCCTGCTTCAAACTGATCTTACGTCTGCATCCCGGCCTTCAGTCTGTCAAGGTGTTGGCTTTGCACACAATAATACAAATGCATTGAAAGCACATCATGAAGACATGTGGGTATCGTTGGAGATGAAAGAGCGGTCCAAAGCATCCCGTGAGAATGATAAAAGGAAAGGAGAGGGAGAACATATATTAAATGTACTAGACTAAGTGGGACCCATTGGGTCCCATGTTCACACGGGAGGGCTGGTCCCCCAAAGCAATATTCCACCTCTCCCCCAATTCCAATATTGGTGGCCAGTGGGGGGGATTCTGGAGCGCTAGCATGGGTGTTGTGGGCTGAAGGGACTGGTTTCCAGTGGGCTAGTATGGACTGTGTGGGCCGAATGGATTCTTGGGCTGTCGGCTCAGTCACTCAAGCCTGTTGTGCCGGCAGCTCACTCACTCACAGCTGGTGGGCTGGCAGTTGACTAACGGCTATTCCTTGAAATTCCATTTCAAGCAGGGTGCAAGGCCACCAAATTAAAGTGCAGTTTCACACCATTTCAAGCAGGGTGCAAGGCCATTAAAGACAGTGAGTCGTCATCTCTCCCTCCTCCATCTTGCAGAGACTGAGCCACGCCCACACTTCTGGGTTTTGTAGTCCCTCCCCCCCTCCCACCAGAAGGGGCGTGGCCTTCATGGCATGATTGACAGGAGAGAGAATCTCAACATTTTTTAAACATTAATAACTCTTTTATTTTTCATCGATGGGAAAATTCCTCGGCACCTGATGAGCAGAGGGGTCTGAGTAAGATGGCCAAAAATCACAGCCATACGTGGTAGCGTTTTTTCTAAAATCAATATATAGCGCAAACAGGAAGTGGTCAAGATTAGACTTTTAATTATATAGAAGGCAAGGCAACGCAACTTTAATTAATCAAGGCAACTTTCATTAGGCAAGGCAACTTTAATTAGGCGACACAGCTTTAGCATTTCCAAACCAAAGGCAACACAGATTTAGCATTTCCAACCCAAAGGCAACACAGCTTTAGCATTTCCAAACCAAAGGCAACACAGATTTAGCATTTCCAACCCAAAGGCAACACAGCTTTAGCATTTCCAAACCAAAGGCAACACAGCTTTAGCATTCCCAAACCAAAGGCAACACAGCTTTAGCATTTCGAAACCAAAGGCAACACAGCTTTAGCATTTCGAAACCAAAGGCAACACAGCTTTAGCATTTCCAAACCAAAGGCAACACAGCTTTAGCATTTCCAAACCAAAGGCAACATAGTTTTAGCATTTCCAAACCAAAGGCAACACAGCTCTAGCATTTCCAAACCATATTTTCAAACCACATTAAGGGCACTGACAGGTCAGTAAAACCACTCACAGTTTAGTAGACATGTGTTCAGTGTTATTCACAACTCAGACTGAGAGACGTGACCCTCTCGCTCCCCCATCTTACAGAGACTGACTGAGGCACTCAACACTCAACGCGTGGCCTTCAGGAGAGAGAATTTCAACATTTTTTAACACTAATAACTCTTTTATTTTTAATAGATGGGAAAAATCCTCTTGTCCTGCGCAGCGGAGGGGAACTCTGTGTAAGATGGCCAAAAATCACAGCCGTAAGTGGCAGCGTTTTTCTAAAATCAACATACAGAACTACAGGGAGTGGTCAAGATCAGACTTTTAGTAATATAGATTTTTATTCTTTCATCATGAACTCATGGGGCATCCCTCTTGTCTGAAGGTTGTGTTTCAATTCAATTTCAATACTTGAGATAATAATTCAATTATTATTAACAGTGCAACGCTCCCAGAGTTGCTAGCTCTTTAGTTTAGTTTAGTTTATTGTCGCATGTACCGAGGTACAGTGAAAAGATTTAGTTGCGTGCTGATCAGTGAGCAGAAAGACAATACAAGATTACAATCAAGCCGTTCATGGTGTACAGATACAAGATCGAGGAAATCATTGCTGGCGTTGATTTGTTCTTTTGCAAATAAAGTCATAAGGTCATAAGGAATAGGATTAGAATTAGGCCATACATCCCATCAAGTCTACTCAGGTCACAGGTCTCCAGTCCAAAACCACCACTCTCTTCTTCATAAGGTCATAAGGTCATAAGGAATAGGAGTAGAATTAGGCCATTCGGCCCATCACGTCTACTCCGCCATTCAATCATGGCTGATCTATCTTTCCCTCTTAACCCCATTCTCCTGCCTTCTCCCCATAACCCCTGGCACCCATACTAATCACGAATCTATCAATCTCTGCCTTAAACATATCCATTGACTTTGCCTCTGTGGCAAAGAATTTCACAGATTCACCACACTCTGACCAAAGAAATTCCTCCTCTTCTCCTTCCTGAAGGAATGTCCTTTAATTCCGAGTATGCCCTCTGGTCCTAGTCTCAGACTAGTGGAATCATCCACAACTGGTGGAATTATGTGAATGGTCTTTGGCTACGGATGAAATCAGACTTTGTCCCTCTAGCTCAGGTCATTGTGCCTGCCAATATTCATTGCCAGGTCTATGAGAAATGAACGTTTAAACAAGGAATGCAGCCAGCAAACTGAAGGAACCAAAGAGAGTAAATAGGGGAAAGGAGAACATGAAGGTTAATCGATGTACACCAGTATATTTACCCATTGTGTAGACTGCTAATGGGTCATCGAGTCATAGAGTGATACAGTGTGGAAATAGGACCTTCGGCCCAACGTGCCCACACCGGACAACATGTCCCAGCTAATGGAAACATCTGCTCCACATCCATCCTATTCATTCTTTTTCTGTGCTGTATGATTTTACAACTAATGTCTTTGAGAGCTTACTGTGGCCATGTGAGGTGAGGGACGAGTTCGCGGATCGAGGTTTCTGCCTCGATGTGTCGGCGGAGTGGGCCATTGGAGGCCCTGCAGCAGCCTGGGGCTCGATTAGATCTGCCTCCGCTGGAGACCCCACAGAGGCTGAATGTGAGGATTGGATGTGGCCTGCAGTGGCACGGAATGGCAGTGCAGCGATAGAGGACATCGCCAACATTACCTGCAGCTCCAGCCCAGGGCCACTGCCAAGACATCAGGACTGCCAAAACACGAGGATTTTTGTTTTTTACCCAGAGAGTTGTGAATCTGTGGAATTCTCTGCCTCAGAAGGCAGTGGAGGCCAATTCTCCGGATGCTTTCAAGAGAGAGTTGGATAGGGCGCTTAAAGATAACGGAGTCAAGGGATGTGGGTAGAAGGCAGGAATGGGGTACTGATTGTGGATGATCAGCCATGATCATATTGAATGGCAGTGCTGGCTCGAAGAGCCGAATGGCCTACTCCTGCACCTATTGTCTATTGTTTATTGTCTATTGTCTATTGACTTTAAGGCCAAGTTAAGACTAACATTTTTAACAACTCTGAACTTGAAAGGTACAAACTGGTGCCAGAAACATGGCAACTCTTGTATAATCTACTATTCTTTTGCTCTTGTACTTAAGTATGAATGTGCCCATGTTAAGTAAGATTTTTACTCAGAAGATAGACATAAAATACTGGAGTAACTCAGGCAGTATCTCTGGAGAGAAGGAATGGGTGACATTTCAGGTCGAGACCCTTCTTCAGACTGAGAACCGGGAGAGAAGGTAACGAGAGGTATGGAAGAGTACAAAGAGCATGTAAGGTGTGAAAAGGACAGATCAAAGCAGACATTGCCCAAGGAAACATACAATGATCCGTGCACCGTGAAAACACATGTGGCTGTGGTAGCGAGTATTGGTTACAATTGTGTGCCAAAAAGGAATTTTACCAGACCTAGGTACATATGATAGTAAAGCACCACTGAAATCATTGATTGCAGAATCAATAACATTCACTTCTCTTTCAGTTGAGAGCTTTTAATCGTTTACCAATAATGCATACACTGGGCTGTGATCTGAGCCTCCACCAGAGCTCCAAAACAACTGCCGTGCTTTAATGGGTGTAATAGATGTAAGGATTTCTTTCCCTTCACCCAAGTACTCCTGTTTCTGAGCATCGGCATGTCAATTCACCAATTCATTTTCATCCATTGATTTCTTAATTTGGTTGTTGTACGTTATTTTTTAGCAGAGCTGTGATTTAGTCCTTTTGGGAGCATAAATTGTTTGGGGAGTGAAATAGATGGGCTTGATTTCAGTATATGAAAGTGTATTGTCATTGATTCTGTTTTGTTGTGGCCTCTTCATTTTCCCATTCAATAGATAAAGTCATTCTTTATGAAGACAGTGTTTTTTTTTCTTTTTAACCATCACAATTGCAGAAGTCTTTTTTTTGTTAAACCCACTACCACTAACCAGAGTTGTTGTGATCTTGCAAGAATTTCAAATTCTTGAATTTCCACTGATTCTGTAGACTTTGGATGGGAGTTTCTATTCCGTCAGGTCCGGTGATGACATAAAACCATTCCAATCATTGCAGCTGTTGATTTGGCACATTGCATCAGCTCAGTTCATAAAAACACTTCACGTACATAAATGGCCCTGCACAGAGAGCCGTGGTTTATGATTTATATACCACTAGCTTGCTGGCCTGATAGCTCATGAATAACAGTCACGAGGGAACCATGATTAATGACATTAGAGGCACATAATCATATCCCACAGCTCTCCAGAGTACACTTTGTTTATGCTATACATGAAACATTAATTAGGGTAAAATTATTCAGGTAAAGAAGTAATAACGAGTTTAATAGTGCACATTTATCTGATAATGCTGGAGGGATGGACACTTTTTTTTACGCTGGGATATTTTTGTTCCCAATTATTTCATTGTTATTACCGTGGAGTCCGTGCATTCTTGGGAGGTGACTATCTTACCTTGAACACTGATCCACATTTGTTGTTGGTGAACAGTTTTTGGTAAATTATTTAAAGTCTTGAATTATTTCTTCTTGCTTGTTTCAGCTCTCAATAAGAATGGTCATTTGCTGTGCTGAAGGTGGTCAAAAAGGCTTTTGGCACATTGGCCTTCATCAGTCAGAGCATTGAGTATTGAAGTTGGGAGGTCATGTGGCAGTTGGATAAGATGTTGGTGAGACCGCTTTTAGAGGTATCGTGTTCAGTTTTGGGCACCATGTTACAGAAAGGATGTTGTCAGGCTGGAAAGGGTGCAGAGTAGATTTAAGGGGATGTTGCCTGGACATAAGGGCCTGAACTATGGGGAGAGGTTGAGTAAGCTAGGAGTCTATTCCTTGGAGCGCAGGAGGATGTGGGGTGATCCTATGGAGGTGTAGAAAATCATGAGAGGAATAGATCAGGTAGACGCACAGAGTCTCTTGTCCAGAGAAGGGAAATCGAGAACCAGAGGACATGGGTTTTAAGTGAGGGGGGGAAGATTTAATACGTTTCTGATTATGTTAACATTTATGTAGTTGTGTGTCTTGTTGCTTTTTTTCGTATGGCTGTATGGTAATTCGCAAATCACTGTACTTTAATTGGTACACGTGACAATAAAAGACCTTTGAAACCTTTGAAACCTTTGAACTTTTTCATGCAAAGCGTGGTGGGTGTATGGAACGAGCTGCCGGAAGATGTGGTTGAGGCAGGAACGGCAACGTTTAAGAAACATTTAGACAAGTCCATGGATAGGACAGGTTTAGAGGGATGTGGGGCAAACACAGGTAGGTTGGGCTGGTTGGCCAGTGTGGGCAAATTGGGCCAAAGGGCTGTTTCTGCGCTGTATGACTTTATTACTCTATAACTTCATGCAAAGTTGAACACGGAATTTACTGCATAAACTTTGTTCTGGGGCAGGTGATCTGTCAAAATAAGCTTAATGAGAAGCTACAGTGCATCCTATAGCTTGTACACATCACACACACAGTTCATCAGCGGCAGATGGTCTGACTGTGATAAAATATGTTGCATCATTCATTTTACTTTGCGCGTTAATTGTCAGTGACCTCGCAAAATCCCATTGATTATCCAGTCACCCAATGAATTTGGCTGTGGCCGTTGTCCGACATACAAATTAAGAGCAGGAATAGGCCACAGGGGACCTCAAGCCTCCTCTGCCATTTAATAGGATTATGGCTGATTGGATTGTAAAAGCAACTCAACACATGCATACCTCAGTAGCCCCACTGCTTCTGAGAAACTGTCTAACTCTGTGGAGTTTGTACCTTCTCCCCGTGACCGGCACAGGTTTTCGCAGAGATCTTCGATTACCTCCCACACTCCAAAGACGTAAAGGTTTGCAGGTTAATTCTATCTATCTATGGCGTTCACTCCAACTCGGGGTTGAGTGGTGCCATCTGCTTCATGATGTCATGGTGCTGTGTTAGCAATTCGTCATGATGCACTTTCACTCGTAAGTAAACTAGGCGGATGAGTAGTCCTCTCCTAGCAAGGGAGAAAGAACACAATACATAACAGGATTCAACATAAAATATAAACATCCACCACAGTGGAACCAGCACTTCCCGCTGTGGTGGAAGGCACAAAAGTTCAGTCAGCTTTCCTCCTCCGTTCACCCGTGGTCGGGGCCGTGAACGCTCCGCAGTCACCGCTACGGACGGCCGGATGTGCAGGCCCTCCCGCCGGGGTGATCGAAGCTCCGACGTCGGGACGGATCGGAACGCTCCATGGCATGGAATTCCCGAATTGGCCGCTTCCTACTGGAGACCATGGCTTCATGATGCCAAGACCACAGGGCCCCGCGGTCGAAGCACTTCTTCTGGCGTTCCTCGGCAAAGGATCGCAGGCAGCTCCGCGATGTTAAAGTCCGCACAGCGCCCCCGGCTAGAAGCTCCACAGACCAATCTCCACGATGGTAACGTCAGCAGGCCCCCTGTGGTTGCAGCTCCAACACTGGTGATCCCCGGCTAAGGATCGCAGCTCCGCGATGTTAAAGTCCACAATGCGCCCGCTGCTGAAGCTCTGGGCTCTGGGACGGTCTCCGGTCAGAAAGGCTGCACCAATCCAGTTGTTGGGCCGTGAAAAAATGCAACACGGAGCAAGGTTTCATCTCCGTCAGGGTAAGTGACTGGGAGCGGTTTCCCCTATTCCCCTCCAGCACCCCCCACATAAGACACACCGGCCGGGTGACATACATTCAGACATGCTGAAAACAACAAAAAGTTCAAAGAAATACACGAGCTGCTGGTGAGCTGCTGCACATGGCGCCATCTTGGGGGAATATTGGCTTGGCCAGGTTAATTGGCTTGGCCAGGTTAAAATTGTCCATAGTATGTGTCGGATAATGCGAATATGCGGGGATGGCTGGTCTGTGCGGACCTGTTGGGCCAAAGGGCCAGTTTCCATGCTGCATCTCAAAATGAAAATCTGCCTTAAAAGTATCCAAAGATTCTGTTTCCAATGTGTCTTTTAAGAAAGACGGTCCCAAATACTCATGAGCCTCAGACTTATTTTCAGCATTTACTTACAGGATGAGGGGGCAGTCACGGATACTCTATATATCAAGAGACCGTAGTCTGTTCAATTTGGCAGCAACACATCTTCCTTAATAACCATCAGTACGGGAGCACCTCAAGGCTTTGTGCTCAGCCCCCTGCTATATTCACTCTATAATCACGAAGGGCGGTACGGTGGCGCATCGGAGAGCTACTGTCTTACAGCATCAAAGGCCCAGGTTCGATCCTGACTACAGGTGCTTATCTGTACGGAGTTTTTACATTCCCCCCGTGACCTGCGTGGGTTTTCTCTGAGACCCTCGGTTTCCTCCCACACTCCAAAGACGTACAGGTTTGTAGGTTAGAAACTGCTCTTCATCTTTTATTTTGGGTTATTTATAGTTGTAAAATAGTAAGATTAAACGAGAACTTACCAGTTTGAAGTTTGATCTGTATTTTATGAGGAGTTACGATGAGGGATTACGTGAAGACCCCGTTCAGCACGCATGCGCGACATTCTTCAAAGCAGCGGTGTGGAATCACAGGAAACACAATAATTGAAATAAACATAGTAAAGAAAAGGAGAACTAAGATACCTGTTGATCTATATATTTGAGGGTGGGAGCGGAGGGCACGTAATCCCTCATCGTAACTCCTCATAAAATACAGATCAAACTTCAAACTGGTAAGTTCTCGTTTAATCTTACTATTTTACTTCGGAGTCACGTGAGTGACTACGTGAAGACTTCAAAGCTCTGTGATTTCAAACCGTGTAACAGTTCATACTTCACTCGCTGCCGAAGTCATTCAAGGGAGGAAGTATGTTATCGTAATCAACCATAATCTGTTTGTAAACAATAATGGTATCTATTAAACAATAACAAAAGACAAAATGCTCCCCCGGGCTTAAATTATATAATTTTGCAGATTTTAAAACTCTTTCTGCAAATAACGCAGGTTCTGCTAGCGGCTTGTGGGAGAACGTTTGGAACGTTTTCTCCATGTTCATTCTTTTAGCCGCCGATGTGGATGCTGCCCTGGTGGAGTGAGATGTATATACATCAGTATCTACTCCAGCAGCTCCCAGTGCCTGCTTGAGCCATCTCGAGATGGTTTGGCTCGACACCCAACCATGAGGTTTCTTGTGGCTGACCCATAAGGCTTTTTTATTTATCTATTTATTTATTTATTTATATATTTTTAAATTATTTTTTTTTTCCTTCTCCCTCGAGAATCTCTTGTTGTGTTGATGTAAGTGAATAAGTGAGTCATGACACACAACCGTAGGTCAGGTGGGTATGCCCGGAAATCCATAACTAGGACTCAAGTTCCTGGCTTGCTCTGCTTTAGCAGCTCCTGAATGGCGAATGAGACCCGGTCTGGTGTTATAACCATGTTGTCCAGTCGCAGTATGTGGAGGGACTGGACTCTATGTGCTGAGACTAGTGGCATCAGCATGACCGTTTTGCAGGGTTAGCTTTTCCAGGGTGAGAGACCTGGCTGGGGACCATCCCCTTAGGTATGTCAGGACCACACTGACATCCCAGATTTGTGTATACCTAGGTCTAAGAGGGTTGGAGTTGACGATACTCCTCATGAGTTTGATCACCAGCGGGTGAGACCCTATGGCCTGTTGTCCTGGCACCTGTTTTAAGTAGGCTGACAGCGCACGTCTGGCAGTATTGATGGCGCTGTAGCTCAATCCTTCATTATGGTGAAGGCCCCCCAGGAACTCCAGTACATTGGTTATGGTTGCAGATGAGTACGTTGTCCCAGTAGTCGAGCAGTATCTTTCCCACTTCCTGATGCTCGATAGGTATTGTTTCCTGGTGGACATACGGTGTCATCATGTTGATGGTCCTGTCAGACAATCCCAGTCCCAGAAGTGGTCTTTTGATAATCTGCAACCCAGTAGGTTAATTTTGGCATGGCATGGATGACTTATGCCTGATACAGGGTGCGTCAATAGGTCTGGGCTACTGGGAAAGGTCATAGGAGTTTCGATGACCATGTCGAGGACCACTGGGAATCATGGCTGTGTAGGCCAGTTGGTACTATCAAAATACCTGAAGCAGAGTCCATCTGTATTTTGCGTAGTACCCTACAGATTAAGGCAGAAGGGGAAAAAGCATAGAAGAAATCTGTCCCCCAGTTCAGCGCGAATGCATCTATCGCTGCTGCCTCAGGGTGTGGTTCCCAAGGGACATACATTGGTACGTGGTGATTTAGTCTGGATGTAAAGAGATCGATATCTGGTGTGCCATATTGGTTTGTAATTTTAGCAAAGCTCTAGGATTTAACATCCATTCGGTGTTTATCATTGAATTTGCATGACCTGGCACTGTATTTAGCTTACCTGGTAGGTAAGTTGCTGATAGCCAAATATGTCTATCGACCCACCATTACCAGATTGTGTTGACCCAATTGTCACATGATATCGATTTTATTCCGGCCATATGGTTAATATAGGCCACCACCGTGATATTATCAATTTGTAAATGAACATGCAAGTTGTGCATATTCCTAGAATATGCTTTAAAACCATAAAACGCACCCAACATTTCCAAATAATTTATGCCCAGTGTTTGTAGTAAAGACGAGTCTAGGTTAGTCCATCTACCACCTGTGCTGGATATGGTATTAGTTGCTCCCCAGCCTTGAGCACTGGCATCTGTTTGTATAGTTAACGTTGGGTTATTGATGATGATAGGGCTGGAACTATGCCAAATGTGTTATATCCACCATTGTAACTCTGATATTGCTTCAATGGGTAGTTTCATGGATCTGTCAAAGTGACCTGCATGTCGTTTCAACGCCTGTACTTTTGCCCTTTGTAGGTGCTGATAGTGCAGGAGTCCAAATTGTGTAGCTGAAAATGCTGCTACCATTTTGCCAATTACTCTTGCCACTTGTGGGATGGTTGGTCGATTGCTTACCATTAAATTGTTGCACATCTGTGCCAATTCTGCTGCTTTACCTTTTGGCAACGTTACAGACATGTGGATTGAGTTAATTGAATCCCAGATAGTCCATAGTTGTGGATGGCGTCAACTTAGATTTATCTGGATGTATGACAAACCCAGGGTTTCAAACAATTATTTGGTAGCTAATACAACTGATTTAGCCAACTCCATGGTTTTGCCAACTATTAGGATATCATCAAGATACGCCATGACAATATGTCTTTGTTTCACTAATGTTGCCAAGGCTGGTTTTAATATCTTGGTAAATAGTCTAAGGCTGATGTCAACCCATTAGGCAATACTTTATACTGCCATAGTTGCCCCATCCAGGTAAATTTTCAGGTATCTGCGATGACCCTTGTGAATGGGTACTGAATAGTAGGCATCTTTTAAATCAATGCTTGCCATAAAGTATCCTTTGGAAATCAGTTGTTTAGCAGTTACAAATGTTTCCATTTTGAAATGTACATACTTAACAAAGGTATTTAGTGAGGTTAAGTCAATGATGATGCGACATCCACCATCTTTTTTACTTTTGGTAAATATATTTGAGACAAATTCCAAAGGATCATGTTTGGATTTCTCAATGACACCCTTTGTAAGTAACCTCACCAGTTCTGCTTGAGCCTCTAGTTCTCTTTGACTGAGAGGGTAAAGACCCTTTGGGTACGTGCTGAACTGGTGGCATGTTTTCGTGAATGAACTCTATTTTGTATCCCCGAATACTGTTAAGTATATAACTATCATTCGTGAGACACCTCCTGTTAGTACAGTTCCCCATTTACATGCTGGTAGGAACCAGACCCACCTACCTCCATAGTTATGGTAGTGTTCCTTTCTTCCGTTTGTTCATCCGTCGTTATACTGCTGGATGTACTGCTGATGTACTGCTGATTGGGGGTGGCGCATTTTCCATGGGGTCCGCTCTGGGCCCTGGCCTAAAAAGGCTTTCGGGGATAGTATGCGGACCCCGAGCTTTCACCAGTGACATAAATTTGACCTTGACTGGTGGACGCGGTGGGGTACTGCCGTCTCGTTTTTTGTGTGGGTCTGCTCGTTCCGGGGCCTGCCCTCATGAGGCCAAATGCTTTGGACTCCTCCTCCAGGTCTTTCACTTGTCCTTCCAAATAACAGGATCTGCGTCTCTGAGGCCGGTGTTTTACACAGTCCTGCAAACCTGGGATTGAGGGCAGGTCTTATTCTCTCCTTGCGGAGGTTATTTATCTCATATTGGGTGTAGCACAGCAGAGCCAGAATGTCTTGCTGGTTTGTGGTCATATCCACCCCATCCACGGAACGAGCATAGGCTGTTATCCCTGTCGTCAGGAGCTTGAGGATTTTAGCTCCTGGTTCCGGATACTCTGTCCCCCCCCCCCAGATTTGGCTGTTAACAGCCGGTACATTGAGCGAACTGCAGTTTTCCAGCTCTAGTGCCTCATTAAGTACCTGTCTTGTAGGGGTTTGAGGGACAGGTGGTTGATGCTGGCCGCCAGTTTTGGCTCCAATGGCCGTCCTGCTCGTGGTGAAACCACGTAGCAAATCTCCACACCCAGCAGCTCTTCCTGATCCTGTACCCCAAGCGTACTCCCGACATCTTCAGCCAATGACCCCTCTTCCTGACCAGCCCAGCCCTGGTCGCCAACGCTGCCCTGCTTTGAGGGGAAACCGATGGCCAGTGCATTGTAGAGCACTGCTGTGGGAGTGCCTGATCCCCCTGGCGAGACTGCTCCAGCTCCTGAAGCAAGTCTCGCTGGAGCAGTTGCTCCATGAGCCTTTTCATTCGGCTCAGGCGGCTAGCTCTGCCGCTCTAAGGCGGACCCTCCTCATCGGAGTCAGACATAACCGGCCGGTATTTATTTATTTATTTATTATTATTTTTTATTTTTTTTAAACTTTTCCTCCAGCCCGCTGCCGCTCATCAGGCTGCGCTAGCGGGACTGGGCTCGGCTCGGTCTCGATGAGGGTGGACCGCCGCATATGCGGTCCAGGTGCCGCCTCTCGCCCCCCACTGATGGAACACTCCCGTTCTGTTGGAGTCGAACGGGGGCGGTTTTATTCCTTTGCCGTGCTGCTCCTGTTCCCAGTTCCTCTGGAATAGAGAGCAGAGCACAGCTTGCGGATTACGACCTCAGTGTAAGACTTACCTGATGGTCCGCTGTTTAGTTTTCACCGACGTGTAGCGGGAGCGCCTGTACTCCCGGTCGTTGCTGTTGCACTGCGTGAACGCTAATGTCGCGCATGCGTGCTGAACGGGGTCTTCACGTAGTCACTCACGTGACTCCGAAGTAAAATTGTAATTTTGTGGGCAGTTTGGCACATTCATAGTTAAGCAACCATGAAGCCAAAATGCATGTCATATGGGTGCTTGAGTATAACAACATTAAGGACCTCTAGTTTGGTAATTACCTAAGAAGATGCTGCGGAAATGAGATGATGTGTAAATACCCTGCTCCATTAAAGTAGCGTCTCTCTGCTGTAGCAATAATGCAATCAGTCATCCGTTCATTATTTAGAAGGATTATGAACAAAGGTGAACCAGGCAAACATGTGTGGTAATTAAATTGGTCGAGATATAGTATGCAAGAGTAGTTCCTAAACAGTAATAGTAATAGTAATAGTAATAGTAATAGTTTTCTAAACCAACATGTAGAGGAACCAACGAGAGAGCAGGCTATTCTAGACTGGGTATTGAGTAATGAGGAAGGGTTAGTTAGCAGTCTTGTTGTGCATGGCCCCTTCAGCAAGAGTGACCATAATATGGTTGAGTTCTTCATTAGGATGGAGAGTGACATTGTTAATTTAGAAACAAGGGTTCTGAACTTAAAGAAAGGTAACTTTGAGGGTATGAGACGTCAATTGGCCAAGATTGACTGGCAATTGATTCTTAAAGGGTTGACGGTGGATATGCAATGGAAGGCATTTAAAGACTGCATGGATGAACTACAAAAATTGTTCATCCCAGTTTGGCAAAAGAATAAATCAGGGAAGGTAGTGCATCCGTGGATAACAAGGGAAATCAGGGATAGTATCAAAACAAAAGATGAAGCGTACAAATTAGACAGAAAAAGCAGCCTACCAGAGGACTGGGAGAAATTCAGAGTCCAGCAGAGGAGGACAAAGGACTTAATTAGGAAAGGGAAAATAGATTATGAAAGAAAACTGTCAGGGAACATAAAAACTGACTGCAAACGTTTTTATAGATATGTGAAGAGAAAGAGATTAGTTAAAACAAATGTACGTCTCTTGCAGTCAGAAACAGGTGAATTGATCATGGGGAACAAGGACATGGCAGACCAATTGACTAACTACTTTGGTTCTGTCTTCACTAAGGAAGACATAAATAATCTGCCGGAAATAGCAGGAGACCGCGGGTCAAATGTGATAGAGGAACTGAGTGAAATCCAGGTTAGCCGGGAAGTGGTGTTAGGTAAATTGAATGGATTAAAGGCCGATAAATCCACAAGGCCAGATAGGCTGCATCCCAGAGTACTTAAGGAAGTAGCCCCAGAAATAGTGGATGCATTAGTGATAATTTTTCAAAACTCCTTAGATTCTGGAGTAGTTCCTGAGGATTGGAGGGTAGCTAATGTAACCCCCCTTTTTACAAAGGGAGGGAGAGAGGAAAAGGGGAATTACAGACCAGTTAGTCTAATATCGGTAGTGGGGAAACTGCTAGAGTCAGTTATTAAAGATGGGATAGCAGCACATTTGGAAAGTGGTGAAATCATTGGACAAAGTCAGCATGGATTTACAAAAGGTAAATCATGTCTGACAAATCTTATAGAATTTTTCGAGGATGTAACTAGTAGAGTGGATAAGGGAGAACCAGTGGATGTGTTATATCTGGACTTTCAGAAGGCTTTCGACAAGGTCCCACATAAGAGATTAGTATACAAACTTAAAGCACACGGTATTGGGGGTTCAGTATTAATGTGGATAGAGTACTGGCTGGCAAACAGGAAGCAAAGAGTAGGAGTAAACGGGTCCTTTTCAGAATGGCAGGCAGTGACTAGTGGGGTACCGCAAGGCTCAGTGCTGGGACCCCAGCTATTTACAATATATATTAATGATTTGGACGAGGGAATTGAATGCAACATCTCCAAGTTTGCGGATGACACAAAGCTGGGGGGCAGTGTTAGCTGTGAGGAGGATGCTAGGAGGCTGCAAGGTGACTTGGATAGGCTGGGTGAGTGGGCAAATCATGGCAGATGCAGTATAATGTGGATAAATGTGAGGTTATCCACTTTGGTGGCTAAAACAGGAAAGTAGACTATTATCTAAATGGTGGCCGATTAAGAAAAGGGGAGATGCAACGAGACCTGGGTGTCATGGTACACCAGTCATTGAAAGTAGGCATGCAGGTGCAGCAGGCAGTGAAGAATGTGAATGGTATGTTAGCATTCATAGCAAAAGGATTTGAGTATAGGAGCAGGGAGGTTCTACTGCAGTTGTACAGGGTCTTGGTGAGACCACACCTGGAGTATTGCGTACAGTTTTGGTCTCCTAATCTGAGAAAGGACATTCTTGCCATAGAGGGAGTACAGAGAAGGTTCACCAGTCTGATTTCTGGGATGTCAGGACTTTCATATGAAGAAAGACTGGATAGACTCGGCTTGTACTCGCTAGAATTAGAAGATTGAGGGGGGATCTTATAGAAACTTACAAAATTCTTAAGGGGTTGGACAGGCTAGATGCAGGAAGATTGTTCCCGATGTTGGGGAAGTCCAGAACATGGGGTCACAGTTTAAGGATAAAGGGGAAATCTTTTAGGACTGAGATGAGAAAAACATTTTTTACACAGAGAGTGGTGAATCTCTGGAATTCTCTGCCACAGAATGTAGTTGAGGCCTGTTCATTGGCTATATTTAAGAGAGAGTTAGATGTGGCCCTTGTGGCTAAAGGTATCAGGGGGTATGGAGAGAAAGCAGGTACAGGATACTGAGTTGGATGATCAGCCATGATCATATTGAATGGCGGTGCAAGCTCGAAGGGCCGAATGGCCTACTCCTGCACCTATTTTCTATGTTTCTATGTTTCAAAATCCTCAGGTATTTAGAGTCCATTAATTTCCACAATACTATATTTTTACTAATATTTATTTCTGTCACCTCTCCGTTCATCTGCAAATCTCCAGGAGAGTTTCCGTGTCTTCGTGAAAAGAGACAGAAAATGTTTGTTTAATTCCTCACAATTCCCTATTTCTCATTATAATTTCTCCTGCCTCAGTCCATTTTATGTAAGCTAATTTATTCCCTTTCACCATATATGTAGAAGTTCTAACTGGTCCATTTTACATTTGTCGTGAGATCACTCCTATTCAAATTTACCCAATCAATGGCTTTGTCCGACTCATTTTATCTCTGTCCAGAGATGCTGCCTGTCCGCTGATACTCCAGCTTTTTGTGTCTATCTTCGGTTTGAACCAGCATCCGCAGTTCCTTCCTACACATTTTATTCTCTGTTTGCTTTGTTGTTAGCTTCCCCCAGCTAACAACGATTAACTCTACATTTTCCTTGAAAACCCTTCCCTTTGTCCTATTTTCACACCTCACAAATCCTTATCTATGTACATCCCTCTCCCCTGACTTCTTCAAAGGGTCTCGACCCGAAATGTCATCCATTCCTTCTCTCCAAAGATGCTGTCTGTCCCGCTGAGTTACTCTTGGCTTTTGTGTATATCTTCGATTTAAACCAGCATCTGCAGTTCCTTCCTACACCTTTGTCTTGCTTTATTGATTTCTGAATAGACAATAAACAATAGGTGCAGGAGTAGGTCATTTGGCCCTTAGAGCCAGCACCGCCATTCAATGTGATCATGGCTGATCATCCCCAATCAGTACCCCGTTCCTGCCTTCTCCCCATATCCCCTGACTTCGCTATCTTTAAGAGCCCTCTCCAGCTCTCTCTTGAAAGTATCCAGAGAACCGGCATCCACTGCACTCGGAGGTAGAGAATTCCATATTTCATACTTTTCATTGCTGAGACCTGTGATTAGTGGTGTACTAAAGGCCTATTTTCTGTTTTTGTCTTATATTACCAGCATCTGCATATTTTGCATCTGCATATTTTG
Organism: Malacoraja senta; assembly: GCA_038087875.1. NCBI lineage: Eukaryota > Metazoa > Chordata > Chondrichthyes > Rajiformes > Rajidae > Malacoraja > Malacoraja senta. Next base: position 389,036,946 of record CM075977.1, read on the forward strand.
GTGGACCAAAATATGTAATTGCAAAATATGCAGATGCTTGTAATCGAAAACAAAACTAGGAATGGTGGATGCAATCTGCAGAACAGGCAGTATCCAGATAAATTGAGTTGGCAGTTCAGGGCAAGAACGTGGAAAAATTAGAAAAGGTTTGATCAGGTCCCGCATGGTAGGCTGCTCTGGAAGGTTTGATTATATGGGATGCAGGGAGAGTTATATCTGAGGAATCTGAGGAAGGACATTATAGCCATAGAGGGAGTGCAGAGAAGGTTCACCAGACGGATTCCTGGGATGTCAGGACTTTCATATGAAGAAAGACTGGATAGACTTGGCTTATACTCGCTAGAATTTAGGAGATTGAGAGGGGATCTTATAGAAACGTACAAAATTCTTATGGGGTTGGACAGGCTAGATGCAGGAAGATTGTTCCCGATGTTGGGGAAGTCCAGGACAAGGGGTCACAGCTTAAGGATAAGGGGGAAATCCTTTAAGACCGAGATGAGGAAAAACGTTTTCACACAGAGAGTGGTGAATCTCTGGAACTCTCTGCCACAGAGGGTAGTTGAGGCCAGTTCATTGGCTATATTTAAGAGGGAGTTAGATGTGGCCCTTGTGGCTAAAGGGATCAGGGGGTATGGAGAGAAGGCAGGTACGGGATACTGAGTTGGATGATCAGCCATGATCATATTGAATGGCGGTGCAGGCTTGAAGGGCCGAATGGCCTACTCCTGCACCTATTTTCTATGTATCTATGTATCTATATGCCTGGATAGAGAATTGGCTTCATGGAAGAAAGCAGAGGGTAATGGTGGAAGGTTGTTTTTCAGAGTGGAGACCAGTGATTAGTGATGTGTGCCTCAGATTGAAGTTGGGACCAATGCTGTTTGTGATTTATATCAAAGATTTGGATGAGAGTGTAAAGGCCTAATTAGTAAGTTTGCAGATGACACTAAAGTGGGTGGCATTGTAGATTGTGAAGATGGTAATCAAAAGTTACAGCGGGATACTGATCGGCTGGTCAAGTGGGCCGAGGAATGGCTAATGCAATTTAATGCAGATAAGTGCTAGGTCTTGTATTTTGGGAAGTCAAACCAGGACCTTCACGGTGGATGGCAGGGCCCTGAGGAATGTCGTAGAGCAGATGGATCCAGGAGTCCAAGTACATCGTTCCTTGAAAGTGGTATCACCGGTTTGGTCCTGACTACAGATGCTATAGGATGATCAATGAAGGGGCTGTCCCACTGCAATGACCTAATCTGCGAGTTTAAACGAGTTTGCCCTCGGCTCAAACTCGCAGCATGGTCGACACATGGTCCTAGGAGGTCTATGAGGTCACTGGAATTCTCCTTCATGCTCGAGGGAAGTTCCCGAATACTCGCGGCCTCAGCTAGGTCGCTGAAAAATTTTCAGCATGTTGAGAAATTTTCTGCAAGTCAAATTTGGTCGGCATGGTTCTTTTTAACTCGTAGTGCAGTGGAATGGGGTCGCTATTAGTTACAGGCAGTCGAGGGCAGCCATAGGCAATCTCCTTCGCTGACCGGGCATTTTGATCGGCTCATTGGAGTTTTCAGGACCAAGGAAAACCGACCGGTAGGTAAAATGCCCGCTAAACTTTATTATACTTCTTAAAAGTGTCTCCACTCCTTCTCCCCCCTTCTCTCCCCTTCACTCTCCTTCTCTACCCCTCTCACCGACCCTCTCCCCCCTCCGCGCTCTCTAAAGGACTTAACGTTACTGTGCAGCTACCGGTTGAATACCTTAAGGTCTCGAGGTGAGATGACCTTAAGTACTAGGACACTCCCTCTAGCCCATGACATCACGTGCCCGCCCTTGTACTTCCTGACGAGGGTTCGAGCATAAGTGGCCCGTGTATAGGCTGACGCCACACAGCTGTCTTTTACCTTCCTCTTCATCGCAGGTCTGAATTTCAGACAGCGCTCCCCCGCTTTTCCTGGCCCCCACCTTAGCGATGTGTTTGTGTGTGTGTGTGCGGTCGGTCGATCCAGCTCGCAGTTTAAACGCGGACGGTCGATCCAGCTCGAGGTTTTCCAGGAGAGTGCCCTCGAGCTTGAAGGTCGAAGACACTTTTCTTAACTCGTGGATCAGGTGCGCCAGTGGGACAGCCCCTTAAAGCTTCATCAGTCAGGAAATTGAGTATGTTATGTTACAGCTGTAGAAGATGTTGGTGAGGCCATATTTGGAGTATTGTGCTCAGTTTTGGTCACCCTGCTATAGGAAGGGATTTTGTTAAGCGAAAGAGTGCAGAGAATATTTACAAGGATGTTTCCAGGACACGTGGGCCTAAGCTATAGGGAGAGGTTAGGCAAGCTAGGTCTTTATTCCTTGGAGCACGGGGAGCTGAGGGGTGATCTTAGAGATGAGTAAAATCATGAGGGGAATTGATAGGGTAAATGCACAGTCTTTTTACCCAGAATAGGTGAATCAAGAACCAAAGGACATAGGTTAATGTGAGCGGGGATAGATTTAATAGGAATCTGTGTGGCAACTTTTTCACACAACAGGTGGAGGGTATATGGAACATGCTGCCAGAGGAGGTAGTTCAGGCAGTTACTATATCAACATTAAAAGACATTTTGACAAATACATGGATAGGAAAGGCTTAGAGGGATATGGGCCAAACGTGGGCAGGTGGGACAAGTGTAGATGGCGCATCTTGCTTGCTGTGTGACTCTATGACAAGTGTTATAATTTGCAGAGAGGGGATGTTGAAAAATAAGGGAAATGTCTGAGAGAAGGTGCAGACCGAAGTAGTTAAAGTAATAATACTTTAAAATATAGCAATTAGAGATGGAAGAGAAAGAAGAAACATAATGAAACTGAAAGATACAGCTGCATTTGTGGAGTGATGGAAAATAAAGGGTGTTTATGTGAAATTGTTCAATACAATATTAAGTCCCGAGGTTACAAATTTCCAATTTAAGGATGAGAGGCTGTTTCTTGTTTAAATTGGGCATTTTGGAGCAAGAGGTCAAAGAATCAAAGAAGAAGGTCATAGATACTCCAGCATTTTGTCTATCAAAGAAAGAAAGGCCAGAGTCTGAATAACATAGAATTAACATTAAAATCAGCCAGAGGCTGACGGATCGGACGGATTGACAATAGACAATAGGTGCAGGAGTAGGCCATTCGGCCCTTTGAACCAGCACCGCCATTCAATGTGATCATGGCTGATCATCCACAGTACCCCGTTCCTGCCTTCTCCCCATATCCCCTGACTCCGCTATCTTTAAGAGCCCTATCTAGCTCTCTCTTGAAAGTATCCAGAGAACCGGCCTCCACCGCCCTCAGATGCAGAGAATTCCACAGACTCACAACTCCCTGTGTGAAAAAGTGTTTCCTCATCTCCTTTCTAAATGGCTTGTGGTCACACAATTTGTCTTTGGTTTCTCCACTGTGGTGGTGACATCATTGTGAACACTCAATAGTCCATATCTTTAGCCTCCTTTTCCTTAGGTGATGTCTCACTCAGGAGATAGGTTAGTAAACAATACAAGAGTTATCTCAACGACACTTCATCTCTTCCTTTAAGTAATTGAATGCCCACTTTCCAAACTAATTATGTTCAACTAAGTAGTATCTTGTGGATTAAATCAACAATTAATTTGAAGAGACAAGGGTGGCACTGGCGCAGTGGTAGAGTTGCTGCCTTACACCACCAGAGACCCGGGTTTGATCCACAGGTGCTATCTGTACGGAGTTTGCCTGTCTCCCTGTGACTGCATGGTTTTCTCCAGTTTCCTCCCACATTCCAAAAATCTACCTGTTTGTCGGTTAATTGGCTTTGGTAAAATTAGTAAATTGTCCCTAGTGTGTGGGATAGTGCTAGAGTATGGGGATTGTTAGTCGGCACAGACTCGGTGAGCCGAAGGGCCTGTTTCCGCGTTGTATCTCTAAAACGAAAACTACAACTGCAGATGCTAGCTTACTAAAAAAGTAATAAAGTGCTGGAGTGAATTAGCAGGGTTACAAAAAATAATTGTTTGGTGCAGCTCTAGGAATTAGGTATATTTGGTCACAGGTTAAACTACAATTTATCTAAATTATTCCAGAATATGTAAGAACAAACAAAGAGCTAAGAATTATGATTCTGATTGCCATCCTGTGACTCGACAGATAAAATAATGTTGGAAGGGAACATGCTTGGATTATGAGTCCACAACTTTCAAAATCTCAAAGTATGATTGGCCACCCAGGTGAATTATGAGGACCAATACCTAACTGAGAAAACAAACTTAAAAAACAACAGCTGCCAACAGCACTAACATTTCTTGTCATCAGTAATATTTGCCTTCCGGACTCATTGATTTTTGAATTGAGAAGAAAACTATAATTTCTAACTCCCAGAAAAACAAAGCTTCAACATTTCTTTCAGATATCAATCCTAAAACTTGTTTCTTGTTTCTTTTTAGAATTCTGATTTACAACATTTCCAAAGGGATTGATGATAAAGAGCTCAATAACATAATTTATGTATTGAATATACCCAAGGGAAAATGCAAAACTCTTAAGGTAAGCAAAAGTGGATGAAGGTAGATTTATTACCAATGCAATGAACATAAGAAAATAGGAGCAGGATCAAGCTACTCAAGTCTCCTCCAACATTCAATAGGATCATGTCAGTTCTACATTAAGACTCACCTCCTCTTCTGTGCCTGTCCCCAATTCTCTGATCTTTAAAAAAAGATGTACTTTGTGGCGGCACCTGATAGCAACCCAAGGTCACGATGAACCATCGGCTCTAGAGGGCGGCGGCTTGGTTGGGGAGGCGTGAGTCACGGGGTCGTTATCTGAGTTGTTATTTAAGGCCGGGCAACGCCCGTGTCAGCTGAGTAGGGAGCTGTATGCAGAAGATTAAAACACGTCTAAAGCACACAACCTGTGTCCGACTAGTTTTTGGCTGGACTCCTGCCAGTCCCCACCACAATTGGTGACCCCAGACGCCCAGGAGTGTAATCCTGGAAGGGAAATTAAAAAAATTTAAAAAAAATGCATTCTGCCGCTACTGCCTACAAGGCCGACGTGGCCTAACTCAACGCGGTCTCCCTGACGCTGCCCACGTGTTGGACCTCGCAGCCGAGGGTTTGGTTTCGACAGGCTGAATCCCAATTTCACATCCGCGGCGTTACACCTGACGAGACTCGCTATCACTATATGGTAAGCGCCAGCAGATGGTCGGTCGGGTCATTCCTTACCTGGATAACCCGCCGGTCGTGGGGAAATACAAGGAGCTGTTGCAGCGTGCCTGTCAGGTCCTTAACATGGGCGGGCTCGGCGACCGGATGCCCTCGGCCCTCATGAGCGAGATGCTAACGCTCATGGGTGATCACCTGCCCTGCCCACTCTTTGAATTCACCTACCTGCAACAGTTGCCACAAGACCTCTGCCAGCAGCTCGTGGGGGAGAGCTTTGAAGATCCCATCCATCCTTCTATAAAATTCTTAATGGATAGGCTAAATGCAAGAAAAATGTTCCCGATGTTGAGTGAGTCCAGAACTACGGGTCACAGTTTAAGAATAAGGGGCAGGCCATTTGGGACAAATGAGGAAAAACGTTTTCACCCAAAAAGTTGTGAATCTGTGGAATTCTGTGCCACAGAAGGCAGTGGAGGCCAATTCACTGGATGTTTTCAAGAGAGAGTTAGATATAGCTCTTAGGGCTAATGGAATCAAGGAATATGGGGAGAAAGCAGGAATGGGGTACTGATTTTGGATGATCAGCCATGATCATGTTGTATGGCGGTGCTGGCTCGAAGGGCCGAATGGCCTACTCCTGCACCTATTTTCTATGTTTCTATGATTATCGATCTAATTTCTAAGCAAACTAGAAATTAAAACACGATCAGTCTCAGCTATGCCATCCTCACTTGTAAAATTGATTATAATGTTTCGTCATTGGTGAAATATTGGTGGAAAACATTGGATTAAAAGAAAAATCTCAGTTAATGAAAGCAGTGCTTGTGATTTGTCTTCCTCTAGAATTTGATGGATCTTTGCACTGAATTGGAAAAAGAAGGAAAATTTCACCGAATGACCTACACCTTTTGCTGAATGCCCTGGAGGGAATTAAAAGAAGAGATCTGATAAAGAAAGTGGAAAACTATCTGAATGATCCAAGTGGTAACGCAAGTAATCAGTTCTCGGTCTGGAAACAATCTATTACCAGATGTGTGCTATTACTTTGGATCAATGTTGTTGAGAATGGGATCTGAGAGCTATGTGGAGAAAAAAGGAATCAACTGTTCAATACGAAGCCATGTTCTTGTTAATATAACTAATGTCAATCCATTCCAAAAAGTTGTCAAGCACAGTGAACCTCTTGAGTTTCCATTCTATGCTCATTTGTAAAGTTTTGAGCCTCCCACTCTTAATGGGCCCTGTTCTCCTGTATTGATGGTACAATTAGAATCAGTCATACAGCATGGTCCTTTAGCCCAATTCATCCATGCCCCTCTAAGTTAGTTGCCTGCATATGACCCATCTAAATCTTTCCTATCCAACTGTCCTAATGTCTTTAAATGTTATTATTGTGCCTGCCTCAACACTCCCTCTGGCAGCTTGTTCCATATACATATACCTCTGTGTGGAAAAAGGTGCCTCTTAGGTTGCTGTTAAATCTTTCCCCTCTCACTTTAAGCCACTTTATGTCCTCTAGTTCTTGATTCTCCAACCCCTGGGGAAAGGGCCGTGTGCATTTGCTCCTCATGATTTTATACGTCTCCATAAGGATACCCATCAGTATCCTACTTTCCAAGGAGAAGTCCTATCCTGTTCAACTTTTCCCTACAGCTCAAGTCCCTGAGTCCTGAGATTCCCCCCCGCCCCCCCCCGGATGAAAGGCAGCAACTCTACCGTTGCGCCACTGTTCCGCCCTTCTTGAATAAAGATATTACATTTCTCGGAGTGCGGGTGCATGGTTCCTTGAAGGTCGAGTCGCAGGTAGATAAGGTGGTCAAAAAGGCTTTTGGCACATTGGCCTTCATCAGTCAGATTATTGAGTATAGAAGTTGGGAGGTCATGCTGCAGTGTATAAGACGTAAGTGAGACCGTGTTTGGAATATTGTGTTCAGTTCTGGACACCATGTTATAGGAAAGATATTGTCAAGCTTGAAAGGGCTCAGAGAAGATATACGAGGATGTTGCCAGGACTAGAGGGTCTGAGCTCTAGGGAGAGGTTGAGTAGGCTGGGTCTCTATTTTTTGGAGCGCAGGAGGATGAAGGGTGATCTTATAGAGGTGTATAAAATCATGAGTGGAATAGATCGGGTAGATGCACAGAATCTCTTGCCAAGAGTTGGGAATCGAGGAGCAGAGGACATAGGTTCAAGGCGAAGGGTAAAAAATGTAATAGGAATCTGAGGGGTAACTTTTTCACACAAAGGGTGGTGGGTGTATGGAACAAGCTGCCAGACGTTTAAGTAACAGTTAGACAGGTTTGGAGGGATATGGACCAAGCTCAGGTAGGTGGGACTAGTGTAGCTGGGGCATATTGGCTGGTGTGGGCAAGTTGGGCCGGAGGGCCTGTTTCCACACTATATCACTCTATGACTCTATGACTCTATTTGCTGTCTTTAGTTAGTTTAGTTTAGTTTAGTTTAGAGATACATCGTGGAAACAAGCCCTTCTGCTCACCGAGTCCGCACCAACCAGCGATCCCCACAGGCTAACACTATCCTGCACACTAGGGATAATTTACAATTATACCAAGCCAATTAACCTACAGACCCGTACATTTTTGGAGTGTGGGAGGAAGCTGTAGATTTCGGAGCAAACCCACGCAGGTCGCGGGGAGAATGTACAAACTCTGTGCAGACAGCACCATATCAGCATCGAACCTGGGTCTCTGGCATTGTAAGGCAGCAACGCTACCGCTGGGCCACTGTGCTGCCCAGCCGGAAAGCAATCCCAGTTCATACTGATGATAGTAATAGAGTCCCAGTGACATTCAGGATCTGATGCACATTTATGGTATAAAATGTGACTTGGCTTCATGGGTTGGCAAAGACCTATTCAAGCTGGACAGGTTTGCAACTGTACTGGAACAAATCCAACATCCTCGTAGAGCTGTCATGGGGTATTTAACCAATTTGACAGGGATATGGAAGAAACAGTAGTTGTGTAATTGGGGAAGGTACAATTCCCTACTATATTAGTATTCTATTAGTATTATAAAATTATATTAGTCTTGCATTGCAATGCAGTTTGGCTGTGCATCTCCCCATCTATCTCCTCTTGACTGTTAGGAGGCCCAGAGTACACCCTCAATAAAATTATTGCCCATTTTCGTTCTTTGGCTCCATCTATATGTTTTTGTTTGAAGGGTTTTCTAGGATAGCCTCCCTCATTATTCGGGTAATGAACTCCCGAATCAAAATGGCAATGCCACCTCCTCTTATAAGGTCTCTGAGCTGACTTAATTTTCCTTTTATATTTATTGCACCTTCCCCAACTGTACAATTACATTGTCTTCCATATCCCTGCCAAATTAGTTAAATATCCCATGACAGCTCTACAAGGATGTTGAATTTGTATTGATACAGCTGCAACCTGTCCAGCTTGAAAAGGTTTATGTCCAAAAGGGAAGCCAAGTCACAATTTATATCGTACATGTGCATGAGATCCTGAATGTCACTGAGACTCTATTGCCATCATCAGATTTGAATACAGTTTCTGTGCTGAGGGAAGGCTTACTGATAGGGATCATTCTCTTCCTCTTATGATAGCTGATACCACACAACTAATTTGTGTCTTTAAATTCAAACTGTGGTCTTACATTGTCATTAAATCACTAATCGTCACCTGATTTTGCATACCTATTATTTCCCAGGGCCTTAAGACAGACTTCTTACTTCTCTTTTTCCCATTCCTTAAAAGAAAAAAAAGTATTGTAAAACTCTAAACGTGGCAATAGCTTGCTTTACGTTACGATTATGCCCCATCTTCTATTTAACCTTTTCCAACTTGGTGGTGCCCTACTATATGTTCTGCTCCTTTTGTCTTGGCCCACCACCACCATGTTCACTCTGTAAAAGTTGCCAAATCTGCATTGTAACTTGTGGAAGTTTGATCATGTATTGCTGACCTCATGAAGCCTGACCAAGATGCCTGATTACATGGCATACAATCACATATTTGTCCACATAGTCTCTATGAATTATATTGCATTTATCTTTGAAAATGTTGGCACCCTAGCTCTTACAATTTTTGGTTGTGGTTTTGCTCTCGTAGCTGTTTTGCAACAACTAACAAGAACAAGAGGCCATCAATGAGCAAGTTGAGATTTAGTTAGCAAAACCGTGGCCCACAGTTTCATTTATAATGATCTGCACAATATAGCCATCATAACTTTTTTTAAATAGCATGAGAAGAAATCAGAACATGCCATTAATGAAATGATTTCTACTTTTGCTTTAAGTTGTATGTCCACTTCAAGAAAGCGGGGAGCAACAAGGACTTAAAATGTGTACCCAAGACACGGACCAAAAGATCAGATGCCCTGCTGAGGTTGATGCCAGGCCAATTATTTCATCAGGAACCAACACTCACCAAGAGGTTCAGCAAACTCCATCTATTGTAAGATTATAAGAATTCCTACATCTATCAGATATTAGACTGAATATTGTCGTTTCCACTCACTACCCTCTTTTACTGTATCAATCAGGATATGAACAGAGAGAAAAAAATATACTGGGCTTTAACTAATTTGATAAGGAAAAACACCCAAAAGCTTTGGTTATGACCAGCAATGTTCTATATGTTGCACCGATCCTTATGAATACAGCATTCTTTTGATAGAGATTACTTATTTCCAGTTTGAATTATATTTTGTGAGAATATTTTGATGAAGGCGGTGTATATTTTGTCAATTAGGCGGCACAGTAGCTCAGCAGTAGAGCTGCAGCCTTACAGCACCAGATACCCGGGTTCAAACCTGACTACGGGTGCTTGTCTGTATGGAGTTTGTACATTTTCCCCTGACCTGTGTGGGTTTTCTCTGGGATCTCTGGTTTCCTCCCACACTCCAAAGTGAATTGTCCCTAGTGTGCAGGATAGTGTTAGTATGCGGGGATCGCAAGTCGGCGCGGACTCAGTGGGCCAAAGGGCCTATTTCCGTGCTGTATCTCTAAACTAAACTTAACTAAAGCGATCAAGAAGTATGGAGAGAAGGCAAGAATATGGTACTGCAGTGGATAATTTGCCACAACCATATTGAAAGGTGGAGCAAGCTGAATGGCCTACTACTACTATTTTCTGAAAAATGTTTGAAAGGCAATATTCAGGCCCAGAAATAATTTGATTACTACCTTGACCTCCCATGCTGCAGGCTTCTTGATTGCCTATTTCTGGGTGATTTACTCTTTTTTTTAACCTGTTGATATCAACAAAGAAATTACTTTAACAATTCTTGTCTCCCTCATTACTAGTTCATTTTATTACTATTTAGTTATGTTTTGGTGTTCTGTACTGTGAGCCCTTCATTCCAGTTTCTACAGTTAATAATTAACCACATTTGTAGCAGAGATACTGTACTCAAATAAAACAAAATGGAATTTGGATGAAAAGACACAAAATGCTGGAATAATTCAACAGATCTTCTTCAGATTGCAGGAGTGGGAGGAAAGAATTTTGGATGGCAGGTTACCAGACCCAAGGACACATACATATTCTGAATTAAAATGGGAGCCCAGTCCCTAAACTTCTATTTGAGTGAAGTACAAAGTCATTGGTCTGTTGATGTGGATCAGAAGGATAGGTCATCAATTAAATCAAATTGACAGGTATCACTTTTTAAAAGGCTAAAAATGATAAATCAGCATTGTAGAGCAAAATAAACGGACACATTATAGCATAGTTGCTCTGACAATATGGAGGTAAGTTTTTTTGCTCGCACTGGTCAACTTAATAGAAAACGACCAATAAGTACTCTTATTGAACAGCTGTGAACGGGTATGGATGCAGAAAAGAGGCAGTTATTTACAATAACTCCAGCACAATTGTGCTGTATTCATTATCAAATATTTACCATGGAGGCTCATTGCGTGGATTGAACCTTAAAAAGAAGGGGAAAACAGATGGATACAAAACACATAATCAAATTGCTTTCTTCTATTTCACAGGTGGATGACCCAACAGCTGAAAATACAAATTTCCAGGGAGAAGAATGTTCATCTGCAGAGCAAAGTGGGTGAAAATAGAAAGAGGTTTATTTTCCACATCGATCATCTTTCCTCTCGCTTTGCACTAATATTTACAGGTGTAAATCAATTGCTTCCAATATCCAAACTGTAATTCATACCTGAAACTAGAAAGTAAACCCTGGTGGGGACCATTGTGCCAGTGTCTGCACTCACCCCAGTCTGAAAATGTTCTCTCTCAAAAGATGCTGTCTGGTGGGGTTTCTGACCCTTTTGGTTTTATTTCAAATTTCCAGCAGCCACAGTATTTTGCTTCTGTTTTCTTTTGAATCCACCACATATTCCATGAATGCAGACTTTGAAGAAGATGAAAATCTGCTAAAGGAGATTTCTGTCTGTCCTGTTTACCTTCTTTACCATATTTTCGATTCCCTCCATATTTTTGATCAGGGATTCACTTTCACAGATTACGTTTTCACAGCAAATGCTTCCAGTTCAGAAATAAATTACAACATTTTCAACTTCTTCTTCTTGCGCATGGCGTGCACAGCCTAAAGTTGTAGGTCAGCTTGTTCTATTTGATCTTGTTTGTGCACGTCGGGTTGATTGCATTAGTTGAAACAGGGTGGACCACGTGAAGGTTGCAATCTCCACCCCAACGTTTTCAATTGAAATCCCATTCTTCATATTTTGGGTCCATCCATAATTACAAAGAATAAGGTATTCATCAATTCTCAAACCACTGTTCTCACCAAAGATAAACCCATAGAGTCATGGAGTCATACGGCAATGAAACAGGTCTTTTGGCCCAACTGATGAAATTACCGAACCGAGCAAGTGCCACTTTTCTGCACCTGGCCCATATCCCTCCAAATCTTTCCTATCCATGTACCTGTCCAAGTGTCTTTTAAATCCCATAGTTGTACCATCCTCTATCACTTCTTCTGGCAGTTCAATCCATACAGATGCCTTCCTCTGTGTGAAAAGGTTGCTCCTAAATTACCTTTTAAATATTTCCCCTTTCACCTTAAACATATGCCCTCTAGTTTTAGACTGAGGTATAAACTGTGGCTATTCACCTTATCTATGCCCCTCATGATTTTATATACCTCTGCAAGATCATCTCTCGGTGTCCTATGCTCCAGTGTAAAAAGATTCAGCCTATCAAGCCTCAAGTCTCTGCTAGTTACATAAATCTTCCAGACATTGTGACAACGTTGTAAATCTCCATTACAACCTGTACAGTTTAATGGCATGCTTTGTATAGCACACCCATTTCTGAAATATTGACTCTCTTTCAGACATCACTATTAACTTCCCCAAGTTCCATAGCATCCATGCCTTTCGCCATGATAAATACACCAAGAAATATTCATTTAATACCTCGTCCATCTCCTGTGCCTCGATACATAGACAATCTTGATGATCTTTAACGGGACATATTCTCCCTAATTACTCTTTTTCCAGATATCGACACTTGATATAATGCACAGGCATTTGCACACTTGACCTATCATTTCATCAGCATTGTGTCACTCTTTCACAAAGTTGCTGGATTCCACAGGTCCATTCGACTCTTCATTTTATCCACCACTCAGATTGCTAATGGCCCCTTAGGGGATTTCAAATATCCAAAAGGAATACTGACCATTCCATTTGATGTTGGTACAGGACGGCTATTTTTGTATAATCCCAAACTGTAAATACCCAGAGCAGCTACATCTCATTAAATGGAGATGCCAGTGATGTCTTGGCCCAGATGAGAACATCACTCTCCCCAATGTCTGATGGTCCCCAAGGCCCACTTCATGTCCAACCTCAATTTTTGGATCCAGCTCTCATCAAAATCGGATCCTCAGATCAAAGCCAATGTCAAGCCTTAGTCCACATGTCTTGCCTTAATTGAGCTTCATACTGAATCTAACTTATCCTGTACTCAGATTCGGAGGGTGCAGAATGGCCACTGCAAAGAAAATTTTAAAGAGCAAGTGTTCTCAAAACTCCACTCCCTGCTCTTTGTGTCATTTGAAAACTGTTAGAGCGTTGTGTTATGTGAAATCTAATTTCATTTGGTGTCACATTCTGATTTTGTTCTCTCTGTGTTACTCAGAAGACACCTCAACAGCTTCCTTGTTGGATGCTATGCCTGTCACTATTCAAAGTCTTTCCATCCGTACAAGTTCAAACAAGGCAAGTCAAAAAAACATGCAGATTGGTGAGGCCACAGGAAACAACATGAATGTTTCTCAAAAGTACCTATTTATTCTAAGCTTCCCCAATGAATTAAATTGGTGATCTATGCTGTGCTGTTTCATTGGAGGGGACTTCATATCTCCAGGCAAGAGAGGGAAAAAGATCAGTGAGGTAAGGTATTGTGGGGAGGTTGATATTTCTGCAAACATACTCCAGCAGGAGTCTCTCGCTTCTGACGAGCATAAATGCAGCATCTTAAAGTTATTATTATTGCACAGCTCCATAAAGAAGGTTACTTTGGCACATCATTTGTTTCAATGTAAAAGCTTGAAAAATGGAAAATTAAACCTGTCTGGCCAACGTAGTAATTCTATTTCTGAGGAAGGCAGATCTGCGTTAGGATAGAGCAAGATGTTATTCAGTTAGAGGTGAAAACAGAATGCTAGAAATATTCAGTAGGTAGCATCTGTTAAATTGCTGCACTCCTCACCACAGATGCTGCCTGGCCAGCTCAGTATTTTTGGATTCTTAGTTTTTATTTTAGATTTCCAAAATATGTAGTTGTTTGCATTACAAATGTTGATTGTCTGCTTTTCTTGTGAATTGCCTGGGTGTACAAACAGTCCTAGACATTGGGATTCCTCTCATTTGCCTTAGGATCACTAAGCAAGCCAACAGCCTAATAGATACAAAGGCAAAATCTTGACCAACGTCAGAAAACCTATTGGCATTGTGTGCGTACATTGTGCACATAAAAGCAGTTGAGCTTCCAAGAGTATTCCAGCCCTCATTTGGGAGATTCTGTACGTTTGCTTTTGCTAAACGTTTCAAAGTGTTTTAGTCTGAGGCAAATAGCATAAATCATAGAGAGCACATGCAGTCTGTTTCCTGAAAACGGAATCCACATTATGAGAGATGACACAAAATATTGTCTGGCAATTTCCATCCTTCATCGCTTTCAGGACTTTGGACCCAAATGCACATCTCCCTCTTGTGGCTTGCCTAAAGTGGCTCAGTGGTAGCACTCTCACTTCTGATTGTCTAAGGAAGAGCAGATCAACCAATAAAAGGGAAGGAAGGTATAACAGAGCATCCTATGGGGTGTGGCCATGTTGTTAGAGAGGCCGTGTTAAGTACTGTGTTGAGGCCAAGTGCAGAACTGAGGATTTGGCTCAAGAGGCTTAGGTGAGAAGGGCTGAGGAAAGGAGTGCTGAGCTAGCAAGCGAGTCAGTTTCAAGCCTAGAAGTGGAGTAGCAGCAGCGGGGATTTTAAAAAGGAGCTGTTGGGAATAAATAAAATAGAGATGCAGGATTATGTGAAGTGCTGTAGCTGTATCATGTGGGAGCTGGTGGAGGATCAGAGCTGGGAGCTGAACATCCACAGATACACATTCTATCGAAAAGACAGGCAGGTGGGCAGAGGGGTGTGGTTGCTCTGTTGGTAAGGAATGAAATTCAATCCATAGCAAGAAATTACATAGGATCAGAAGATGTAGAATCCTGTGGGTATTTTGATAGGGAGTAGCTAAAGACGCATGATGGAGGAGTTGGCTAAAGTTGATTGGAAGGGGACCCTAGCAGGAATGACGGTAAAGCAGCAATGGCAGGTGTTTATAGGTGTAAATCGAAAGACGCAGGATCTTTTCATCCTAAACATACTATAGGGAGAATGAGGCCACCATGGCAACAAAGGAAGTCAAAGATAGCATAAGAGCAAAAGAGAATGCATATAACATGGCAAAGATTAGTGGGAAGTGGAGAATTAGGAAGCTTTTAAAAACCAACAAAAAAAGCAATAAGGGGAGAAAAGACTAAATATGTTGATAAGCTAACCAATAATATAGAAGAGGACACCAAAAGTTTTTCCAGATATATAAAGAATAAAAGCGAGGCAAGAGTGGACCACTGGAAAGGTATGCTGGAGAAGTATTAATGGGGAACAAAGAAAATGGCTTAAAACACCAGCAATGTGTCCGAAATTTAAGAGAGTCAGGGGGCAGAAGTGTGCAGTTATTACTGAAGTGAAGGTGCTTGGATGGCCAAAAGATTTGTTGGTGATTGTCTTCTTTACCAGATGGACTTCACCCTGGTCATGCTCTCTGTTTGCTACTACCATCGAGAAGAAGGTCCAAGAGCCTGAAAACCATAACCTCCATATTCAAGAACAGCTTCATCCCAGCAATCATCAGGCTCGTGACATTGCACAACATTAACCATAACTTACCTCACAACTATGATCTTCTGTGATATTTGTTTTGGTGGCACACTAGACTTTTGTTTTGCACTATTATAGTCTAGTGAGCTCGTGTTACTGATTATCAATTCATTGTATCAGTGACAAATGTACATTTATTTGTATTAATGGGGCTGAAAATCTGCATCTAGTCAGTATTTAATTGTTTTAAAATATAGAACATAGAAAGTACAACACAAGAGCAGGCCCCTCGGTCCACAATGTCTGTGCCAAACATGATGCCAAGACCATCAATTATCTACCTGCACATAACCCATATCCCTCCATTCATTACATATCCATATACGTATCCAAAAGTCTTTTAAATGCCGCTAATGTATTTGCTTCAACCACCACCCCGGCGGCATATTTTGATCAACCTTATAAAAATCTTGTCCCGCATATCTCCTTTCACCTTGACGATTAAACACTCTTGAAATATACGCCACAGAACTCTTGGATAGAGAATTGCAAATATTCACCATCTCAAGACAAAAAAAATTTGAATTCTTTGTCTTGAAATTGTGACCCCTGTTTCTAGAACCCCATACACGGGAAACATCAACACCCTATCGACTCTGTCAAACCTCATCAGTATTTTGTACATTTCAAAGAAATCACTTCACATTTGTGTAAAGAGTTGCATGCCTAATCTGCTAAATACAACAAACTTATTGTCCCCATGAATCAATCGGGTGAACCTTTGCTTCATTGCTTCTATCATGTATATCCTTCCTAAGGTAGGGAGACCAGACCCCATACACAAAATACTTGGTGCAATATGGCAACTTTCATGAAAACAGTAATTGCTGGAACATCAGCCAGTTAAGCGGCATCGGTGGAAAGAGATACCAGTTTATGTATCGGGAAACTTTAACACTATTTTTGTTTCCACAAATGCTAAATTGACCTGGTATGTCTTTGCAAATTTCCTCTTTTTATATTACCAATTATTATTGGTCAAATGCGTTTTTGCTTCCCAAACTCAAATGGAGAAGGATTCTTTTAATTATCCAACAGATGAAGCAGTTTGACCTGAATGTGAGGCTAGGTTTAAACACACCATCACGTTGCCTGGAGATACAGGAAACTGCTCATGCTGGAAATTAGAGCAAGGTTGGAAGAGATACAAGTGACCTCTCTTTCACCTGCAAGACCTGTTGGTGTTCCTGAATGAAAGTGAGAGAAGAGGTGTTAGGAAAGCTGTTACTTCTCCTGCTCTTGCTGGGGAAATATTTGGGGACAGTGGGAGTTGAATGGGGAACGATGCGCAAACCAAGCAGTTGCAACGAGAGTGGTCTCTACGTATAGCGGAGAAGGGTGGGGATGGGAAGATGTGACTGGCGGTGGAATCACATTGAAGGTGGCGGAATTGTTGGAGAATGATGTGTTGGATGCAGAGGCTGGTGGGTTGAAAAGTGAAAGCCATGGGAACTATCCTTATTCCATCTGGTGGTGGAGGGGAGGGGGGGTCAGTGAGAGCAGAATCGCAGAAAACAGAGAGATAGGTGGGGGGCCCATCCACAACAACTGGGGGGGGGGGTCATCACATGATATGAAAAAACAGGATGTCTCGGATATCCTAGATTGGAAAGCCTCATCTTGGGAACAGATCACATTGCCTGAATTGTTTTTCATGTTGAAATAAATGTTTCAACAGCTTATTGAAGAATACAAAATGGACAGTACACCACTTGGAATCTGTTTAATATTAAACAACAAAAGGTTTACTGATACAAAATACCGCGAAAGAAATGGCACAGATCATGATGCAGGTAATTTTTTTAAAGATTCTGAATGAACCTCTTGGCTCTTCACTGAAATGCTGCATGTATTTTATTTGGTGTTATGTTTTGTCTATGGATTTGAGCTTATTTTCTAATTTTCTTTTCATCCTGTTTGGTGCTATTTTATGATTGCACCAATTCAAGAGTGTACCATGGGTTTCTCTTGAATCTTCTCATTCTTGCTTCCAAAGCTTATTGACATTATCACCTGTTACCAGTTTATACATTTCATGAATCTACATCTTCCTAACTCTCCTAACAGCCTTCTCATGTATTACACATTTTGAGTTTTGTGACACCTGCAAACATTGGAATTATATCAAGTTATATCCAATCGGGCAGAACATTTTAGGTTTAGGTTTATTATTGTCACATGTACTGAGGTACAGTGAAGCTTTGTTTTGTATGCAACTCAGATACAATAGAAAGAACAAAGGGGAAGATACAGAATGCAGAATATAGTTAGCATTATACAGCATCATTTCCATAGACAAAGTCCAATGTCCTCAATGGGATCATCAATCAGAGGCCTTCCAGAGGTGCTGCCTGGCAGAGGCCTTCCCAAGATGCTGCAGTCCCGATGCCCACCCAAAAGACCCAAAGGATTGGCGGACGGTGGAACTCCACTGAAGGAAGACCCGAAAAGCTTGGTGGACTGTGGTATTGAGATGAGCCGCTAGAGATGTCAGTTGATAGGAGCAAGGGCCAGTTAAGGGAGAACCAAATGCCTCCAGCACCTTCAAGGTCGGAAGCAGGAGGCACCTCCAGGACACAAAGGTTGCCGGGCGAGGAGAGGGACGTTAGTTTGCAGGCTGATCCGGTCGAAGGGGATGGAGGAAGGCCCTGTAGTAGCCTGGGGCTTATCCTGGATCGGGAACTGCTCCGGGACACTGAGTGCACAGGCGAACTGATCTTTGGAAATGGTGTCAAAGCATGTGTAAATGTGCAAAAAGAATTTCACTGTGCAGTTGCACATGTGACAAAGCATAATTGAACCATTGTGATAGAGGTGAAGGGGACAGTACCCTAGATCCTCAAGGCTGCGTCATCAGCCCCTGCTCTACTCACTCTATACTCATGACAGTGTAGCCGGACACAGTGCAAATTCCATCTTCAATTTCATTGATGGACGAATTACAGATGATGATGAGAGAGTATAGAAGGGTGATCGATCGACTGACCAAATGATGCCAGCACAACAACCTGGCTCTCAATGTCAGCAAGATCAAGGAAATGTTTGTGGACTTTGGAAGAGAAAGGATGAGGACCCACAAACCTGTTTATATAGACGAGACATGGTGGAGAGAGTCAAAAGCTTCAAATTCCTGGGCTTGCATATCTCTGAAGATCTTTCCTGGACCCAGCACATTGATGCAATTGTAATGAAACCCAATCAATGCCTCTACTTCCTGAGTAGATTGCGGAGATTCGATATGCCAAAGAGGACTCTCTTGAACTTGTACAGATGTACAGTAGAGAGCATTTTGACTGGTTGCATCACGGCCTGCTTCGGCAACTTGAACGTCCAGGAGTGGAGAACACTGCCCAGTCCATCACAGGTTCTGACCTTCCCAACATTGAAGGGATTTCTAGGAGTCTCTGCGTCCAAAAGGCAGCCAGCCCTGCACTAGGGCTACGTGCAAATTTGAGAAGCATTGCACAAATGTTAAAGAATATGCGTCAGGGAATCTTGTCATTGCTGGATTCTGCACAGAATTTCTGGCAAAATGCTGGCTTCTGCACCCATATACAGTACGTATTGTCTGATATTCCGAACTTGCTTCCATTTGTACATGTATATGCTGGTAGTTTACACCAAAACTGTTTGCATTTATCAAGATGATTCTACCTATTATAATAGAAACAAAGTGGTTCAACATTTTACAAATTATTTAGAATAGTATGGGAAAAGACAGAAAATTCTGGCACAGACACAAGATAAACAGATTTCTCCCAAGTCTTAAAACTATTAACCATTAGAAGTGATAGAGAGGATCTGGGGAATACAAAACTGAAAGAACCCCAAGCTGACGAAGGCCCATATTTCCAGAAAAGGAGCAGTGGAAATTGGGAGCTGAAAACACAATATACTTGCAACTCTCTAATAAATATAATGGATGCGTTTTTCATTTCTTTACAGAAAAATTGAAAAAAGTATTTGAAGACTTGGGATTTGATGTGCGCAGGCACAATAACTCGACTGCGAAAGAAATAGAGGAAATATTGAAACGATATCAGACGTTTGATCATACTGCCATGGACTGTTTTGTGTGTTGCATCCTATCTCATGGTGAAAAAGATATAATTGTGGGAACTGATGGCAAACATCTTCAAATCAGCGACATAAGATTCTGGTTTTCAGGGTCCCAGTGTCCCTCACTGCTGCGAAAACCCAAGATTTTCTTCATTCAAGCTTGTCAAGGTACAAGAAAACAAAAAGCCTGCTTCATCACTGGCAGCGACTCTGACCTCGAAACAGATGCATCAGTCCCTGAGGACAGGGATTTTTTGCTTGCAATATCTACAGTTCCTGACTGTGTCTCATATAGGACACGAAAAGGCTCTTGGTTCATTCAAACTCTGTGTACCTGTTTGGAAGAATATTGCTGCAAGTAAGTCCTCTGTTTTTTTTCTACTGCTTAAGTTACGGGCTCAATTTTGGCACTCAGTTCCATGGATATCAGTGCCCCCCCATTGTTGCTCAAGTGGCCATTGGTGATGTATAAGCTCAAATATTCTATGTGAAGTTTTCCATCAAAGTGTAACAGCCCAACTTAGTCCAAGGTCCTTTCAACAGCATCCTTTTCATCTGCTGACAGGCTTGCTGTCGTTTTCAGTGCATCTGATGCGATTATTGTCCTACTTTGAAGTTTACTTTACCATTTCAAAAAATATACATCAATTTTGCTTTGGTGTTTCAGACTGGTGTATTTGACATAACTCCGGCCTATGCTTTTTCCAAATTCTCGTACTTACAGAGGTCTCTGAAGCATTCCTTCTCTGTGGATACTATCTGACGTGCTGAGTATGTGCATCATATTTTGTTTTTATTTCTGATTTTTAGCAAGCGCAGTATATTGCTTGGATCCATACTTTCTAATAATTAATTGCAATAAAACATTCTAAATTTGTATTCCATTGTTCAAATACAAGCCAGTAGAACATTCACATCTCCCAATTATATTGATTCACTTCCACATGAGAATCCCCATTTACTTTGAGTTGGCCACTTATTTATGTTTACATAATTGACTTTCCACATCCTTCTTAATATACTATATGCGAACATTGGCATCATTTAGTCTATTGCATGCTCTGTTGTTGTAAGTGGCGCTGCGGTAGAGTTGCTGCCTTACAGCGAATGCAGCGCCGGAGACCCGGTTCGATCCTGACTATGGCTGCTGTATGTTCGGAGTTTGCACGTTCTCCCCGTGACCTGCATGGGTTTTCTCCGAGATCTTCGGTTTCCTCTCACACTCCAAAGACGTACAGGTTTGTAGGTTAATTGGCTTGGTAAATGAAAAAATTGTTCCTAGGGGATGTAGGATAGTGTTAATGTGCGTGAACAGCCCGTTTCTGCGCTGTATCTCTAAAATAAACTTCTTGTCTCACCAGAAAATGTGACCTACTTATAATCCTGACTGAAGTGAATCGAAGAGTGAGCGAGATAGATTTAGATGACAAGCAAATCCCAGAGCCACGATTTACCCTATCCAAGAAGCTTGTGATTTTACCTTCATCTCTAAGAACAAGTAAACAAATAGCTGATTCAACTTCAGTGTCGTAAAAAAAAAATCACATTTTGTATAAAGCAAACAAACAATTAAAAAGTTCCAGAAAATAAAAGATTGTCAAAGATTTGTGCAAAGAATAAGCTGTGTATCAATGGTTTCTTTCTAAATTAATCGCTTTGGTTGATGGCAAGTAAAAAGTGAATTCAGAAAAACATGTTCCATTGATTCTAGCCGTATATTTGAGAAGATACTTGCAGCTAATCCATATCTCATATAAAGAGTGATGAAAACATATCACTGACTTTCCAGTAGAATCTAATAAGACTAAAATGGTCTTATTTTGGCAAGACCACGATTAATTTCTCATCTCTCATCTCTAAAACAGAGAGTTGTGAGTGTGTGGAATTCTCTGCCTCAGAGGGCGGTGGAGGTTGGTTCTCTAGATGATTTCAAGAGGGAGTTAGTTGGAGCTCTTAGCGATAGCAGAGTTAAGGGATATGGAGAAAAGGCAGGAACGGGGTACTGATTGTGGATGATCAGCCATGATCACATTGAATGGCGGTGCAAGCTCGAAGGGCCGAATGGCCTACTCCTGCACCTATTGTCTATTGCCATTGAGTGATGGTGAGCACTTTCTTGAATCACTGCACTCCTGGGCAGGAAATTTTGGGATTTAGACCAGTGACTGAGGGAAGGACACTATATTTCTACGTCAGGATGGTGACTTGCTTCAAAAGAAACTTGCAGTATAGTCCTTGAATATGTTGGTGAAAGTACTTACAGATTTGGGAAATGCGATCAATATTAGCTTGGTGATGCATTTTGTAAATAGTAACACAGAAGACGCAATATGCCAGAGGTGAATTATGGGCCAACACTGATCCCTGATGAACATCCCTGATGAACACCACCAGTCACAGGCCTCCAGTCCAAAAAATATCCTTCCATCATGACCCTCTGCTTCCTTCCATGAAGCCAATTTTCTATCCAGTCCGCTAGGTCTTCCTCCTATAACAGTTTTTTTTCTGGCAATATTTTGAAAAATTAAGTTATTTTTAATAGCTATAAATGTAATTTTGTTATTGCAAGCTACTGAAGCAATCCCAGGCAAGGAATCGACTCCGATGTAAGTCCACATCGTTGTCTTGGTTTGCCTCACAGTGACCGGAGAATGCGATCCGAAAATTAATCGCATCTCCAGCAAGGTAAGAAACTGAAAAAAAAAGTTTCCCCCTCCCCCCTCCCCCCTCCCCCCACATCAAACAAACCAGAGAACATTTACACAAATTTTTAACACGCACTAAAAATTAAAAAAAGAAGAAAAAACAAACAGACTGTTGGCGGGGCTGCCAATCGTACGGCGCCCAATGGTGGTATTCTGTATTTAGGGTATTATTTGAAATTACTAGAACTAGAAAGGGAGTTAACGATGACAAGTAATGCCACTGATGCACAATGTTGGATTGATGATGGCTATGAAAAAGAGGTGGACCAGAATCAATGTAAGCTGAGGAGAGAGCATCACAAGGCATCACAAGAGAGTATATGATTATACAAGGCAATACCTATCTAACAGGACCAGTTTTTTTGTTCTCTTAGAACGTATTTTTGAAGACTCCAGGTATAGTCTGCCCTTTATAGTCTCTTCTGAAACATTTTGGCATATGGATATGATGACCAGTCGCCATAATCAACACTATTTCTTCCATTTTCTTCCAGTGTGTAACAGGAGATATGTCGATCATTTTGCTCAGTACAACACGCTACAATACAGGTAGATAAATAACTGAATTACTTACCAGGACCAACAGAAGAATTAAATTTGATTCTCTGAGGGTTCCCACCGAATGCTACTGATTCAAAACACTTGACATCAGAGTACACAAACCAGACAGGAATATTAGCAGTCTACAGAAATAAATTAATGTGGGTCTGCACATGATTTCTGGAAACTACCATCATACCCTCTTATTCTATCTATCATTATATCATTTTCAGTCTGGCACCATCAGCAAAGGGTGGATGCAAAAACAAAATACTATGGGCATTGGAAATCCAAAATAAAACGCTAAACTCACCAGATCAGGCAGCACTTGAAGAAAAACGGCTAGCGATTCAGTCCAGAGACAATTCATCAAAATGGATTGATTAGATTGGCTCCTTGGCTTCATCTGTGACCAAGAACTTCACTGGGAACCTCCATCCAAGAGTAGGCAAGCAACAGATCAGCATGTGATGTATTTAGCAACTCATCAGAATGTTCAAGTTAACGTTAAAGTCATTTGATTGATCTGGAAATTAACTGTGATATTCACCAGCTGGAGTATTGTGGTATGCTGTGTCCGAAGAACATGGGACAGAAAAGTCACCAATGAAGACCTATTTGGATGAAGGTAGCAACATTAATAATGGAGAAGATGGTGAGCCTGAACCTAAAGCTCCCCATTGCACAAGGGGTGCTATTTTCATATCAGTTCAGTTCAGTTCAATATCAGATCAATAGCCCCAAAGACCATATCCCACTTAATCCTGTAACCCATAACTCAAGTGCAATAACCTCTAAACTGTGACCTTCAAGATTTTTTACCATCCTCCACAGTATTGAAACAGATTGGCCACTCAATCATGGAATAATGAAACAACCCAAATTAAAAATGTTTTTATGTGTTCTAAAAATCACTAATTGAAAACACAATCAAAATTTTGTAAATTCTTAATGGCCTTTCTCTTCTATTCCCTATCATGTCAGATTGCATGTCAGTTGATTGAGTTACTGTTTTTATGATCTTCATGTTTCTGAGCCCATGAGGGTCCAGCTACTGTTTTTTCCCTTTGCATTTTTGCAGGAGAAATGTGGACCACTGCTGTAGAGACAGATTATCAAGAGCTATAGATGAGGTGGGCAAATATTTTGAGAACGTTCAGCATTTGCCTTAAAAGTCAAAGAACTATAGATGAAGGAATTTTAAAATATCTCAAATAATATTTAACGCTGTGAATTTGTTTTGACTGATTTGCCTGTTGTTTCCCTTTCTAAGTATTTACAAAATTTTCCATTTTTATTTTAGATTTTCAAATCCTGCAGTAATTTACTTATGTCATCCATAGACATAGACATAGAAAATAGGTGCAGGAGGAGGACATTCGGCACCGCCATTCATTGTAATCATGGCTGATCGTCCCCGATCAATAACCCGTGCCTGCCTTCACTCCATATCCCTTGATTCCACTAGCCCCTAGAGCTCTATCTAACTCTCTCTTAAATCCATCCAGTGATTTGGCCTCCACTGCCCTCTGTGGCAGGGAATTACACAAATTCACAACTCTCTGGGTGAAAAAGTTTTTCTCAGTCTTAAATTACCTCCCCTTTATTCTAAGACTGGCCCCTGGTTCTGGACTCACCCAACATTGGGAACATTTTTCCTGCATCTAGCTTGTCCAGTCCTTTTATAATTTTATATGTTTCTATAAGATTCCCCCTCATCCTTCTAAGCTCCAGTGAATACAAGCCTAGTCTTTTCAATCTTTCCTCATATGACAGTCCCGCCATCCCAGGGATCAATCTCGTGAACCTACGCTGCACTGCCTCAATCACAAGGATGTCCTTCCTCTAATTAGGAGACCAAAACTGTGCACAATACTCCAGATGTGGTCTTACAAGAGCCCTATACAACTGCAGAAGAACCTCTTTACTTCTATACTGAAATCCTCTTGTTATAAAGACCAACATTCCATTAGCTTTCTTCACTGCCTGCTGTACCTGCACGCCAACTTTCAGTGACTGGTATACAAGGACACCCAGGTCTCGCTGCACCTCCCCCTTACCTAACCTAACCCCATTGAGAAAATAATCTGCCCCCATGTTTTTGCCGCCAAAGTGGATAACCTCACATTTATCTATATTATACTGCATCTGCCACGCATCTGCCCACTCACTCAACCTGTCCAGGTCACCCTGCAACCTCCTAGCATCCTCTTCACAGTTCACACTGCCACCCAGCTTTGTGTCATCTGCAAACCTGCTAGTGTTGCTCGTAATTCCCTCTTCCAAATCATTAATATATATGGTAAACAGTTGCGGCCCCAACACCAAGCCTTGCAGCACTCCACTCGCCACTGCCTGCCATTCTGAAAAGGACCCATTCACTCCTACTCTTTGCTTCCTGTCTGCCAACCAATTTTCTATCCATGTCAACACCCTAGCCCCAATACCATGGGCTCTAATTTTAGTCACCAGTCTCCCGTGCGGGACCTTATCAAAGGCTTTCTGAAAGTTAAGATACACTACATCCACTGGCTCTCCTTCATCCATTTTACTTGTCACATCCTCAAAAAATTCCAGAAGATTAGTCAAGCATGATTTCCATCTCATAAATCCATGTTGACTTGGACTAATCCTTTTACTGCTATCCAAATGCCCCATTATTACCTCTTTAATAATTGACTCCAGCATCTTTCCCACCACTGAAGTCAGGCTAACTGGTCTGTAATTCCCCGTTCTCTCTCTCTCGCTCCTTTCTTGAAAAGTGGGATAACATTCGCTATCCTCCAATCCACAGGAACTGATCCTGAATCTATTGAACATTGGAAAATGATCACCAATGCGTCCACTATTTCTAGAGCCACCTCCCTGAGGCCCAGGGATGCAGACCATCCGGCCCAGGGGATTTATCATCCTTCAGTCCCATTAGCCTTCCCAATACTATTTCTCACCTAATGAAAATTTATTTCAGTTCCTCTACCTGATAAAGCTGAATTATGTTAAAAATATAAGAAAAGCTTACAGCTTATATTTAGTCTCAAATCAGGCTTTTCTCCAGTAGAATAATACAGAAAGGCAAGTTAAGTTGCCTCGGGTTTTGGGGTATTGAGGTAATAAATACCATAACATTGTCTCCCAAGTGAGGAAGTGACAGAGAAAGAAACAGCTAGTCACATCTTTGAAGTAAGATGCCATGAACCAAATGGCCTATGTTTATGAGGGACCAAGTGACAGAGAGGAAGCAGCGAAAGAGCTAGGGTGATCTCTTTTAAGATAAAATGACCTAAAACAAATGGCCAATGTTTTTAGTATATCTTGTACCATGTAAACAAAAGGCCTTGGATGTGACGGATTCTGTGGAAACCTTTTCCTGTACCTCTGCCCATGACTAATGTCTGTGGAATGTGCTAAGGGCACCAAAAAAAAACCTATTTAAGACAATGTAATTCTGTTGTTCAGAGAAGGGGACCGAGGACAGTCGAGTGTCTACATTGGTCACTTAGCTGGAATTCTCGCTCCCTTCCATCGCCGATGTTAAGTAAAGTTTGAACTGGTCTACCAAACAGTTTGTGTGGTGTCTGTTTATTAAGAAGTGAACCTGTTTAGTTGTTATAAAAGTAACTTTTTCATTGGCGTAGTTATGCAGGCCTCGCTGGGACCACATCAACGGCTGACTGTGCAAGAGGTTGCAGAGGTTGCCGGGATTGGAAGGGAGATAACTGAGCTCTATCGGCCCCCTTGTAAGACCGAC
This sequence comes from Malacoraja senta, assembly GCA_038087875.1. NCBI lineage: Eukaryota > Metazoa > Chordata > Chondrichthyes > Rajiformes > Rajidae > Malacoraja > Malacoraja senta. The sequence goes on from CM075977.1 coordinate 389,063,553, forward strand.
TCCCTAGAAACTCCCGGGAACGTCTGTGATCCTTCATCAGAGGTTGATCCAGGTTCCCTGCCGAGGTTCTTAGAAACAGACCAAGGTAAGACCAGTTGGGCTTTATAGGGTTTTTTTTTTTTTAAGAAGGGATTGTGTATGTATTTTTAAGACAGAATTGTGCATGTACTTTTAAGAAGGGCTTGTGTATATTGTTAAGAAGGACGTGAGTGGTTTCTCTTTCTCTCTCTCTCTCTCTGTCTATCTCTCTTTGTTTTCTTTTTTTTTCTTCTCTCTCTCTCTCTACTAAGGGCTCATCGGCCTCGTTGAGATATCCGTGATTTGTCGGGTTGAGATACGGGGGTTGAGGTGTGCGTCTGGCTTATTGAGACATCCGAAGAGTTGTCGGATTGAGAAATAAGTGGCGTTGTATATTAAAGAGTAAGAAGTCTGCCAGGTTGAGAAACGGGGGTCTCGGTTAGCGAGTCGGCCTCGTTGAGACACTTGGGTCGTATATCAAAGAGGTAAAAAAAAGTCAGCCAAATTGAGAAACTGGGGTCTCGAGTAGCGAGTCGGCCTGGTTGATATATTTGGAACGATTCGGAATTAAGAAGTCTGCCAGGTTGAGAAACGGAGGTCCCGGTTAGTGGGTCTGCTTCGTTGAGACACATGGGGCTTATTTTAGGTCTGCCAGGTTGAGAAACGGGGGTCTCGGTTAGCGGGTCTGCTTCGTTGAGACACTTGGGTCGTATATCAAAGAGGTAAAGAAAAATAAAAAGTCAGCCAAATTGAGAAACTGGGGTCTCGAGTAGCGAGTCGGCCTGGTTGATAGATTTGGAACGATTCGGAATTAAGAAGTCTGCTTTCTCTTTCTCTTTCTCTCTATCTATCTATGGGGAATGCTCTGGATAACAGTGAGGGGGGAACCCCCGTCCAACATATGTGTTATTTGAATCCTAAGTATAATAAGACATTTAGAATGTTAAGTTACAAGTTGACCAAACGGTTGGGGGATGAAGCCACGTCAGTAGGGGGCACATGGAATGTCAAGACAATTAAAAAAGCAGAGATGTTGATATGGGAAAGGAAGGCAGGAAAGAAATGGAAGAAGGGAATTAAAACGTGGAAAGCAGAAGCAGAAAAGAAGCATGAGGAGAGTAGAGATCGAAGTTGGATGGATACTGCATGTAAACAAGGGATAGAGTTACGAAATAAGGATGGCACTATGAAAGGATGGAAAGTATTGCAACTAGAATGCCAGTGGGCGGAGGAACAAGAGAAAATAATTAAGAGACAGGCAGGAGGTGAGAAACAGGTGATGGTTAGTAAAAATAAACCCAGTACTGGTAAATCCTCTGGAGGAGACTTCATGTCTGGCACGACGACCCTGTTTGGTAGTGAAGATGAGGAGTTAGATAATCTTGGGAGATGTCCACCTCCCTACGTCAGACCAGTAGCGATGGCATACTTACCCGTGACAGCTCCGTCAGTAATATCCCTACACCTTGAAGTTCTGACCTTACAAAGCTCCCCAGGATTGGGAGCATGGGAATGCCTTTCTGTGCGTTATTTGCTTAAGGCATTGATGCTACCAGAACAGCTGGCCATTATTAAATGTGCTGCACACACTTGTGCTGGTGACCCTATGACCAAAGGCAATGCATTTGCCGATAGTGTAGCCAAACAAACAGCCTATGCATCCAAATGCTTAGTGACAGCAGGTAAACAGATGCTAGCAAATAGAACGGTCCTGCCAGATATGAGGGAGGTATGTACATTACAGAGGGACGCCTCTGATAACCCAAAACAACTATGGAAACAAGAGGGCTGTGCCATTGATTCGGCTCACCCCGCTTGGACAAGTTGGTGTATCTGATGCATTTTTACCTGTTTTACTAACATATATTCACTCACTTACCCATGCTGGTAAGGAGGGAATGATAAGGATGACAAAGGAAACATGGTGGCACCTGAAAATTCGGCAAGAGGCACTGAAGCAGGCCTCTGAATGTAAAATTTGCCAACGAAGTAATCCAGGCAAACCAATTAAGATATCCTCAGGGGTGACGCCAATGCCATCACGACCGTTTGAATGCATACAGATTGATTTTATTGAAATGCCAAGGGCCCAGTGTTATAAATATTGCTTAGTGATTTTAGATTTATTTAGCAGGTGGATTGAAGCTCTACCAACCACTAATAATACTGCTGAGACTACAGTAACATTGTTGTTAAGGGAAGTTATTCCCAGGTTTGGCCTTCCTACTGTCATAAGCTCGGACAATGGTCCCCATTTTATTGCCACTATTAATAAGGAAATATGTACACATTTTTATATCCGACAGCAATTTCACTGTGTACATCACCCACAGGCATCTGGGATGGTGGAAAGAGCCTATGGGGCATTGCAAAACAAAATTACCCCGGGGGAATCCTTTTTCTGACAAGACTCTGTTTACCAAATCCTGGTTACCTAACCCAATTCGGTGAGAGAATGATAATCGAGGATAGGATAGGGGCAGACAAAGTCACGGGGAGTCTGACTAATCATGATCTGGATCAAAGTCCAATTAGGGTTAGGTAACCAGGATTCTGGTAAACAGAAGTCTTGTCAGAAAAAGGAAAGTAAATTACAAAGAGACGTCTTTGAAGATGAATATTATATACTGCTGGTAAAACAATTTTTTTGTGTGTATGTACTGCTTGTAAAACAATGTTTTTTGTATGTGGAATGTGTGAAATTTGAAGCAATGAGCAAAGGTGTGTGTCCCTTTAAGAACAGTTTGTCCTTTAAAATGCAAATGAACAGGCAGGTTATGGTGTGTTCCTTTAAGACACTGCCATGAATGGGGGGTGGAGCTATACTCAAATGATAAAATGTGTTGGTACACAAAAATGCTGGAGAAAACTCAGCGGGGTGCAGCAGCATCTATGGAGCGAAGGAAATAGGTAACGTTTCGGGCCGAAACCCTTCTTCAGACTGATAGGGGGTGGGGAGAAGAAAGGAAAAAAAGGAAAAGGAGGAGGAGGAGCCCGAGGGTTTGGGGGAGGGGAGGAGACAACAGATGGGCTGATGAAGGGGAGGGGACAGCCAGGGCTAGCAGAATTGGGAGAATTCAACGTTCAGGCCACCAGGGTGTAGACTGCCCAAGCGGAATATGAGGTGCATTTCTCCAATTTACGGTGTTGCTCGCTGTGGCCATGGAGGAGACCCAGGACAGAGAGGTCAGATACGGAAATGGGAGGGGGAGTTGAAGTGCTGAGCCACCGGGAGTTCAGGTTGGTTATTGCGGACCGACCGGAGGTGTTCGGCGAAACGATCGCCAAGCCTCCGCTTGGTCTCACCGATGTAGATCAGCTGCATCTAGAGCAGCGAATGCAATAGATGAGGTTGGAGGAGATGCAGGTGAACCTCTGTCGCACCTGGAACGACTGCTTGGGTCCTGGAATGGAGTGGAGGGGGGAAGTGAAGGGACAAGTGTTGCATCTCTTGCGGTTGCAAGGGAAAGTACCAGGGGGAGGGGGTGGTATGGGAGGGAAGGGAAGAATTGACAAGGGAGTTACGGAGGGAGCGGTCTTTGCGGAAGGCAGACATAGGGGGAGATGGGAAGATGTGGCGAGTGGTGGGGTCACGTTGGAGGGTGGCCGAAACTGACGGAGGATCACTTGTTGTATGTGACGGCTGGTGGGGTGAAAGGTGAGGACTAGGGGGACTCTGCCTTTGTTGTGAGTGGGGGGATGGGGAGAGAGAGCAGTGTTGCGGGGTATGGCAGAGACCCTGGTGCGAGCCTCATCTATGGTGGAGGAGGGGAACCCCCGTTCCCTGAAGAATGAGGACATTTCAGATGCCCTGGTTTGGAACGCCTCATCCTGGGAGCAGATGCGGCGTAGACGGAGGAATTGGGAGTGGGGGATGGAGTCCTTACAGGAAGCAGGGTGGGAAGAAGTGTAGTCCAGATAGCCATGGAGTCGGTAGGTTTGTAGTGGATGTCGGTAAGAGTCTATCACCTGCGATGAAAATGTGTTGGTTGTTATAAATCTTTTGAGCCGAGTTCAAAAAGAGACTCATCCCAATTAAAGTGTTTAAATGAGATTGGAAATGTCAAAATTACAGAGAAAAAGAAAATGTATTATTGATTACTGATTCTGAGTGAGTTCTTTTGGGAAAGATTGTTTTGATGTGATAACAGAGGTTGTCCTTTAAAATGCAAATGAAGCAAGATTACGGTCTGCAGACGAACAAAGGTGTTGAAGCATGTGCTGTGTAAGGGAAATGAATTGTACATGTAAAATTGTCTTATGGCTTACAAAAGGGGGTTTGAGGGAACTCACAATGAGGGATAAAAGGTGAGAAGATAAGTAGATTGGGAAGAGAACATATTTGGAGAATTTAATATTTAGGTGGGGAGAGCCTCTTCAGATATAATCGATTAAAGAATAAGTTCACAGAGAAGTGTTTAAGAAGGAACTGCAGATGCTGGAAAATCAAAGGTAGACAAAAGTGCTGGAGAAACTCAGGGGATGAGGCAGCATCTATGGAGCGAAGGAAATAGGCATCATTTTGGGCCGAAGCCCTTCTTCAGAGTAGATTGGGGTTATTCAACTGCAGCTAGAGAAACAGGATTTACAACTTTTTTATTGATTCAGGAAAGGCTGCTGTGCCCACACCCTGGAGAGTGGGGGGGAAGCCACCTACAGGCCCTGGGCAATTAACTAATTATGTATGGACAGCAATTAACCCAGGTCATGCCAGATCTGCATTCCCAGGTTAGAGGAGCTGGGCTGAAAACCAGTGAACACAGGGACGAGTCCATAAAGGCTACAAAATGACCATGTGCTGGGACAAGAAGAAATTGAGATTGTGTTGAAAGGAACAACCAAGTGCTATCAACAACATAAACTGCTGTGAAGATTGAAGATCATCGTCGTTGGATACATTTGATTGACTGTGAACGGTTTGTGGAGCTATTGACCCTCCTTTTATTCTGGGGTGGCCCACATGGACTGGACTTTCTTCAGAATGGCAAACTTGCGGACTAAACCACATTTAAAGGAATGGTACATACATCCTTTTAAACAAGATTTGGAGTCAAACATGGACAAGTGCAGCAAAGATACCCTGACTACAGACAGTGAGATAATTTGCCTGATGAGATGCTTATGGTCTTTCGTATGTACTCGGCAAGGACTGTAGTTATTATCAAGATTTTGATAAAAGGATGGAATGATAAAGCTGAATTATGTTAAAAATATAAGAAAAGCTTACAGCTTATATTTAGTCTCAAATCAGGCTTTTCTCCAGCAGAATAATACAGAAAGGCAAGTTAAGTTGCCTCGGGTTTTGGGGTATTGAGATAATAAATACCATAACATTGTCTCCCAAGTGAGGAAGTGACAGAGAAAGAAACAGCTAGTCACATCTTTGAAGTAAGATGCCATGAACCAAATGGCCTATGTTTATGAGGGACCAAGTGACAGAGAGGAAGCAGCGAAAGAGCTAGGGTGATCTCTTTTAAGATAAAATGACCTAAAACAAATGGCCAATGTTTTTAGTATATCTTGTACCATGTAAACAAAAGGCCTTGGATGTGACGGATTCTGTGGAAACCTTTTCCTGTACCTCTGCCCATGACTAATGTCTGTGGAATGTGCTAAGGGGACAAAAAAAAACCTATTTAAGACAATGTAATTCTGTTGTTCAGAGAAGGGGGACCGAGGACAGTCGAGTGTCTACATTGGTCACTTAGCTGGAATTCTCGCTCCCTTCCATCGGGCCGATGTTAAGTAAAGTTTTGAACTGGTCTACCAAACAGTTTGTGTGGTGTTCTGTTTATTAAGAAGCGAACCTGTTTAGTTGTTATAAAAGTAACTTTTTCATACCCCCTTAGATCCTCTGTCCTCCAGTACATCTGGGGAGATTGTTTGTGTCTTCCTTAGTGAAGACAGATCCGAAGTACCTGTTTTAACTCTTCTGCCATTTCTTTGTTACCCATAATAATTTCACCCGTGTCTGCCTTCAAGGGACCCACATTTGACTTTGCTACTCATTTTCCCTTAAGATATTTAAGAAGTTTTTACTGTCCTTCTTTATATTCCTGGCCAGCTTCCCCTCGTACTTCATCTTTTCAGCCCGTATTGCCCATTTGTGCCCATTTTGTTGTCCTATGAAAGTTTCCCAATCCTCTGGCTTCCGGCTACTCTTTGCTGTGTTATACATCTTTTCTTTTAGTTTTATTCTATCCCTAACTTCTCTTGTCAGCAACGGTTGCCTCCTACTCCCCTTAGAATCTTTCTTCCTTTTTGGAATGAAATGATCCTGCATCTTCCGGATTATGCCCAGAAATTCCTGCCATTGCTGTTCCACCATCATTCCTGCTAGGATCCCTTTCCAGTCTACCTTGGCCAGCTCCTCTCTCATGCATTCATAGTCCCCTTTGTTCAACTGCATCACTGCCACTTCCAATTTAACCTTCTCCTCAAACTGCAGATTAAAACTAATCATATTATGATCACTAAATCCAAGCGGTTTATTTACCTCGAGTTCTCTTTATCAAATCTGGTTCATTAGACAACACTAAATCCAGAATTGCCTTTTCTCTGGTCGGCTCCATTACAAGCTGCTCTAAGAATCCATTTCGGAGGCACTCTACAAACTCTCTTTCTTGGAGTCCTGAACCAACCTGATTTTCCCAGTCTACCTGCATATTGAAATCCCCCATCACCACAGTGGCATTACCTTTGTTACATGCCAGTTTTAACTCCTGCTGCAACTTACACCTTACATTCAGGCTGTCTTCTTGCCTTTACAATTCCTCAACTCAATCCACAGTGACTACCTCGTCAGTCCCTATGTCTTCCCTCACAAGGGACTGAATTCCATCCCTCACCAGCAGAGCTACCCCTCCTCTGCCCACCTGCCTGTCCTTTCTATAGGATGTATAACTCTGAATATTAAGTTCCCAGGCCCGATCCTCCTGCAGCCACGTCTCAGTAATCCCCACAATATCATATCTACCAACCTCTAAATGAGCCTCAAGCTCATCTACTTTACTTCTTATACTTCGCGCATTCATATACAATACTTTTAATTCCTTACACATCTCACCTTTCACATCGATCCCTATTACACTTACCAATACTCTCATATCCCTTTGTGATCTCTCTGCTCAAGGGCAGCAACATGTTGTCCTACCTATCCATATAGGCCCCATCTCTTTGGGATACCCTCATCAATATTCCCACCAATCTTGTCAAAACCGATGGAGTCACGCATCTGCCACATGCCCTGTACTGTTCCAGCATATGGAGTTTGCAACATGCTCTGGGAGAGTGGGGTGGGGAGTGTGCTTGCAGAGTTGAAACCCCTCTGGTAAACATCATCCTTTCCACATGTTGTGAAGCATATGGTGGCAATCTATACCCAATGACTATCTGATCAGTGTTATCTTATTCAATGCTACCCTCAGGGATTCTGCACCTCAGTTCCAAGAAGAGCTTGGCAATATCTGGGCTGCCAACTCACACGGCTTTGAGCGTGAGAATCACGCATTTGAATAAACTCTCACGCCCTCACGCTGATCAGAAATTTCTCACGCTCTGTGGTGAGAACATTTCAAAACTCAGATAAACTGCATGGTCCGCGGGTGTTGGAGAGCCGGGGCTGAGGGAGGGATGGAAGCAGCGGGCGGATACAGATGTGGGGAGTCGGGGCTGGCGAGTGTTTGCGGGGCTGGCGAGTCGCTCGCTGCAGCTCCGGCCATGGAGCAGCCCCAGTTGCGAGAGTCCCGGGCCGTCGGATGCGTCGGAAGCATTGCGCCGCTGCCGCGGGAGTCTCTGTGCTGAACGGACAGACTCTCAAAGGGAGGTGGAGAGAGAGAGAGGGGAAGGAGACAGGGGGGGAGAGGGAGACAGGGGGGAGAGAGGGGGGAGAGACAGAGGGGGAGTGAATGGAGAGAGGAGAAGAGGAGGGGGAGAGAGGTGGGAGAGTGGGGGAAGAGGAGAGAGGGGTGAGAGGGGAAGAGAGGGGGGTGGAGAGGGAGGAGAGAATGGGAGAGAGGGGGAAGCGAGGGTGGTAAAAGAGGGGGGAGAGGGGGAAAGAGAGAAACAGGGAAAAGAGAGAGATGGGGGGGCAAAGAGAAAGAGGAGATAGGGACAGAGGAGAAAGAGAGAGGGAGAGAGAGCAAGGGGGAGAGTGAGGTGGGAGGGAGAAATGGGGAGAGAGACGAGAGAGATAAGAGGGGGGAGAGAGAGAGATGAGAGAGAGAGAGAGAGAGAGAGAGAGGTGAGAGAGAGAGGGAGAGTGTGTGGAGAGGGAGAGAGGGGGAGATAGAGAGGGAGAGAGAAAGAGAGAGAGGGGGAAGCGAGGGGGAGAGAGGAGAGAGAGAAGATGGGGAGAGAGAGAGAAGAGAGGGGGGAGAGAGAGGAGGAGAGAGAGTTAGGGGAAAGAGAGGGGAGAGAGAGAGGGAGAGAGAGGAGAGGGGGAGAGAGATGAGAGAGGGGACGAGAGTGAGGTGGGAGGGAGAGGGGGAAGAGAGAGAGGGGAAGAGAGGAGAGAGAGAGGGGGGGAGAGAGAGAGGGGGAGAGAGGAAAGGGGAGAGAGTGAGGGGGGAGGGGAGCGAGAGGGGTGAGAGGAGAGACGGAGAGAGAGAGGAGAAAGAGGGGAGGGGAGAGATAGAGGGGGAGAGAGAGAGGGGGTTGAGAGGAGAGAGCGGGAGAGAGGGATGAGTGAGGTGGGAGGGAGAGAGAGAGGGGAGAGAAAGAGAGGTGGAGAGAGAGGGGAGGGAGAGAGTGGGAGAGAGTCGGAAGATGAGAGGGGAGAGAGAGGACAGAGAGAGGAGAGAGAGGGGAGAGAGAGAGAGAGGGAGAGGAGAGACCGACGCGCAGGGGGCCCTCCTGCCCGGTTGAGGTGGATTAGAGCGGCAGGGCTGCCACTCCCCTGCCTTGAGCGTGAGCACTCACGCATTTCGCCAAATTCTCACACTGATCACAAATTTCTCTCACTCTGTTGTGAGAAATTCTGTGATCAACGAAAATTTCAAAACTCATATCAACTGCATGGGCCATGGGTGTTGGAAGCAGAAGGCAGCGGCGGGGACAGATGAGGACGGGGAGCGGGGGCTGGCGAGTGTTTGCTGGACTGGCGAGTCGCTCACTGCAGCTCCGGCCATGGAGCAGCCTCAGTGCAAGGCGTCGGAAGCGTTGTGCCGCTGCCGTGAGAGTCTCTGTGCCAAATTCGCCCAGGTGACGGACAATTGATCAGGCTGCGGCTCGGCGCATCCAGGAGGACAACAAGTGGCTGCTGGAAGGAAGTACCAAGCACTGGGTAGAAACGGTGGAAGATAGTGGACTTCAAATGGGGGAGGTTGGAGAAAGCATCCTGCTTGCCTGCTAGATTATCACTTACTGTAACTGCAGGAAAAATGTTCCCGATGTTGGGGGAGTTCAGACCAGGGGTCACAGTTTTAAGAATAAAGGGGGGGGGGGGGGACAGTTAGGACTGAGATGAGGACAAACTTTCTTCACTCAGAGAGTTGTGAATCTGTGGAATTCTGTGCCACAGAAGGCAGTGCTGGCCAATTCACTGGATGCTTTCAAGACGGAGAGTTACACATTTAGTTCTTGGGGCTAACCGACATCAAGGGATATGGGGGAAAAACAGAAAGAGGTACTGATTTTAGATGAATAGCCATGAATCATATTGAATGGCAGTGCTGGCTCGAAGGGCCGATGGCCTATTCCTGCACCTATTTTCTATGTTTCTATGCTTGAGTATATGGCAATAAAACTCGATCACTTGATTTTGAAGCATTCATGCATGGTGGGGGTATAATGTAGTCATAGAGTGATACAGTGTGAAAACAGGCCCTTCGGCGCAACTTGCCCACACCCGCCAACATGTCCCAGCTACGCATACCTGCTTGTTGGTCCATACATCCAAACCTGTCCTATCCATGTATCAGTCTAACTTTTTCTTAAATGTTGGGATGGTCCCTGCCTCACTACCTCCTCTGGCAGCTTGTTCCATACACCCATCACCCTTTATGTGGATAAGTTACCCCTTAAAAAGTTACTCTTAAAAATACTTTACAATGCACTAAAACATGATTTTAATACATCAAATTTCACAAAAAGTTCCTACCCTGGGAGGGGGGACACCCTTCTTCTACACCCTCTCCCCACTCGGTTGCTCCACTCCCTCACTGGTACCCCCAAGGTCAGTGATCAGTGATCGCTCAGCCCTCCCCCCTTTCAAAAACGCTCCAATCCAATTTAAAGCATATATATTGCATTCAAGTGTAAGTTAAAAGACTCGCTACAGTATGCACCATATTGCACAATTTCAAGCTGAAAAATGCAAATGTTCCGTACCAATGGGGGGAGGGGGGACACCCTCCTCCCACCCCCCCCCCCCCTCCCGGTCGCTATGTTCGCTCGGGCTTGGTCTCTCTCAATTTCTCACTCCCAACTCTCACCCAATGTTGGCAGCCTTGCAATGTGAACCACTGCAGTAGAGCAGATTGCAGCCTCTTTGCTAATTGTCTCTGCTGTTGTCCCTTCTGTGACATGCTGCTCTTGCTCACTTGGATCCTGCAGGTCAACCAAAATGTAATCTAGAGTCATACATCATGGACAGAGGCCCTTTGGTCTAACGACCATGCCAACCAAGATGCCCCATCTAAGCTAGTCCCATTTACCCATGCTTGGCCCTATATCTGTCTAAGCCATTCATATCGAGGTATCTGTCCAAATGTCCTTCTAGTGGCATCACAGGGAGAGAGTGTGGTCAAGAAACCTTTTGGCACATTGGCCTTTATCAGTCAGGGTTTTGAGTATAGAAGTTGGGATGTTATGTTGCAGCTGTACAAGCCAATGGCGGGGCCACAGTTTCGGTCACCTGTTATAGTACAGATGTTGCTAAGCTGGAAAGAACGCAGAGACAAAGATTGACAAAGATATTGCCAGGACTTGAGAGTCTGAGCTATAGAGAGAGCAGGCTAGGACTATTCCTTGGAGCATTGGAGGATGAGAGGTGATCTTAATGAGCTGCATCATGAGAGGAATAAATAGGACAGATGCATAGAGTATTTTGCCCAGAGTAGGGAGAATCAAGGACCTGAGGATATAGGTTTAAGGTGAGAGGGGAAAGATTTAATAGGAATCTAGGGGGCAACGGTTTTTCCACACAGAGGGTGGTGGGTATATTGAATGTGGTGCTGGAAGGTAGTTGAGACAAAAAATATTACATTTAAAAGACACTTGGACAGGTACATGGATAGGAAAGGTTTCGAGGGATTTGGGTTAAACGTGGGGCTAGTAGAGATGGGGCATCTCTATTGTCGATTGGCACGGGCAAGCTGGGGTGAAGGGCCTGTTTCTGTGCTGTGGGCTCTATAATCTGAAAGTGTACATAACTGTACCTAAACACTTCTGAAAACCTGGGCAAAGAAAATCTTTATTTCCCCAT